>CM019067.1:71518940-71856440 GCA_009667805.1 Leptobrachium leishanense
ACTTTATACCATGATAAAACTTTTATAGTTATTTTGCTAAATGTTATTATAAGTTAATGTACAAAGTCAGTATTCAATGCAAGTCCTATAGTAACGTTTAAATATACTAATGCCTAGATCAGGGCTGGCCTATCCATGGGGTCAGATGGAACCATAGCGCCAGGTGGCACTTTACCAGGGGCAGAATTTTGCCATACTGTCACAGGCCGCAGCACAGAGTGGCCTCGGTTAGCCCCAGCAGCCGACAGGGTCACCGCTAGCCCTGTTCAAGGGGTGTGTGGATATGTGGTGATATAGATATGTGAATGTGTGGGCTCTGACACTCATACACACCACACAACACTGTTTTATTGCTGTGGAGCGCTGTGATACAGTAATGTGGGGTGGATATGAGCGTAACCCAGGGCACCACAGCTATAAAACTCAAAGTAAGGTGTTGTGTGTAGGAGTGGGAGTTTTATTGCTGTGTTGCTCTGTGATACGCTCATACACATTATTCTGTTTCCCTAACAAAGCTGTGAGGCGTGGTGGTGCTTTAGACTAGCTAAGTCTGTATTTGACCAGTACTCACACGATGAAGATCCACAGATAGTGACAACTCATCAAAACGGACACGTAGAAAGATTAATCCAGACTTTAATGATCAGACTGACAATCTTGTAATAGTGTACAGCTATGCAGGTAAAAAAGACTTTAGTTTCTGTCCAGCAGTGAGCACCGAAGGGCTGCTATGTGACCAGGAAGTAACTAACAACAAGACACTGAGCAAAGGGGTGGAAACTAGCTGGATGCAGCAAGGCTAAGGAAACCCAGCAGGGACAAAATAGCTATGAAAGATAGCTGCTAGCAGCAAAAGGCAGATTCAACACATAACGGTAAAAATATACAAATAAATCCTAAATTATGGGGCATGACACAATTCACTTGTTTTTTTAATGGGGGAGGGGACAACATTTCATTATTGGAGCAGCCTAGTTATTATTTGGGTTATGTAGCAATTGCTGGTAGTATTTAAGCAGTAAAAGCACAATCTGCAATGCAGAAGAGCTAAACGTTCAACAAAATTGTAGATCACTTTCATGATTAATATCTTCATTCACGGCTTGGTAAAAAATGTCAGAAGGAACGTGACTAGTGATATTTTCTTTGCAACTCATCGATCCAGTGATCTCGAAAACTAAATTGTTCTCTCTGGCTTTGTTCCAGGACAAGATCAGATACTTTTGGTGAGCTGAGGATTCTGATAAGGGTAAATAGGTATCTGATGATGTAATCTGGACAGTAAAAAAAATAAAAAAATATATATATATATATAAAAAAGATGCTAGGTCCCATAACAATTTTAGCTAACTAAAATGGCTATAGTGCAAGGAATTTGTCTCTGCAGTTACGGTTTTCAAATGCATATGGGCATCACGGCTGATATTACAACTGTACTCAAAAACTTTTCAATCAGATCCAGGGAATTCAATAAAAGATGAAGGAACCCAGCACTCCAATCTATTGTAGCAGAGTACCCTGCATAGCCACAGCGCCGAAAGAGTTAAACCGAGGTATGCCAATTGGGGAACTACAAAATCCTTCTGATGAGGGTGATTAAGGTCTCACCTGTGAGGGGTGTGCTGACACAAAGAGACTGGAAGCCTGCCATGGAGGCAGCAAGATCTTGACAGGGAGTCTGTTTAAAAAACTGTTTCTTTTTTGAACGGTTAAAACTACTGGGATTGGGTTAGCTGACCAGTGGGATGGGAAGGGACATTCCTGTAAGTTAGTCTCCTAAGAGGAGTAGGAGTTTATTTGTTATTGCCTTGCTTTGTTTTGTTATGCTGCTGTAAGGCCTATATGCTAATAAAGCATACTTTATTTTGGAAATGTTGTGTTGCCTGAAGACAAACTTGGTTATCCTACCACACTGTAAAAAAGCCAGTATACTGGGCCAGAAGCAACATTTTGGCAGATGCAACAGCCTTTCTCAAGCGCTGTCCTAGAAAGGACTTTTGTAACAGAAGAAACCTTGCTGCAAGCTCAATAAACATGTCTTTTCATAGATTGGAGTGCTGAGTTCCTTCCACTTTTATTGAATTTCATGTGGAGTTTTGTCTGGCTGCTCCATGGTGTTTGGATCACCAATCTGACCATGACCTGGTTAGAAGATGCTTCTCTAAAGCTTGTAGGGAGAGGATACATTTTGATAACATTACATACTCATAGATGTGTTACTTGCCGACGCTATGCCACTTGTTCCCCAAAAATAATGGATGCTTGATACCCGATCAGAAGTTATGGTAAGTGAAAATACTTTTTTGCTAATAAACCAATGTTTTGGTTAAATTAAATAAAAAATTAAGTAGCTTGAATAACAATTGCAGCGGTTTTACCTCTGTGGCTTGCTCTTCTTGTTTTGATCTTAGTTCACATTTTTCATATTCCAAAACGGACATCTTATTCTCATAATCCGAAAGCTGTTCAAATAAAAACAAGCAATGGAATATATTAAGAGTATTATTATACTGACCACAAAGCTTATGGTACCTAGTTACATCTCCCTCTTTCTGTGTACTGGTACAATACGTCAAAAAGAATATTGTATTATGGTGCAAATCACTGGCAACCAAGTGTCAATGGAACCTCCAAATTGTACAAACGGTTTGAAGATTAAAAACTGGAATCTTGTAATAGTCTAGGCATAACTAAACATGTTGATTACGCTGCACAGAATTGTTCACAAAAATTTAATGATTCCGTAAAATTTCTTGAAATCTAGACTAGAGCCAACTCTGACTTTATCGAATACATTCCTGAAGAAATCTTAAATTACTGGTCACTGCAATAAAATAAATGTACATATAAACAAGTATCCCCAGAACCCTAGTAACCAAGATGATGCCAATGATGTGATCGCACATATTCCCTTACTGTCAGATAACCGGTGACGATGCTTTAACATATTCTAAATACAGAACAGAAGATTTATCACCTTGTAGTAGTTTACGCTTCATCTGTGGACCATCGCATTGCAGAGTTTTTATGCCTCCGCTTACGGTTTTCATGACATGTCAAAATTAAAATGTTGAGGTGTTAAAATTAAAATGTTATTTTTGAGGATGGAGATATTGATCTTCTTGATACCCTACATCTGCCTATTTTTAAAAATCAGAATTGTTTAACATAGCAAGTCTCTCTGTATATATATGTACACACACACACACACACTGGCCAAAAAAAAAAGTGACCCACTTGAATATTTTGTTGGACCGCCTTTTGCTGTTATTATAGCACACCATCGCCATGACATTTTTTCAATAAGCAATAGTCACAACATTTATTTCCATCCAGAGATGTATTAATTTGCGCCAAGATCTTGTATTGATGATAGGAAGTCTGAGCGCTGCTTAAAGTCTTCTCAATGGGGTTAAGGTCTGGACTGTGTGGTGGCCAATCCACGTGTGAAAATTAGGTCTCATGCTCGCTGAACCGCTCTGGCACAATTTGAGCGCGATGAATCCTGGCATTGCCATCTTAGAATATACCCGCTGTGCCATCAGGGATGAAAAAAAATTAATTGAAAACCTGCTCATTCTGTATAGTCCGGTAGTCACATGACCTCATTTTGTGGGCATATAATGTATCTAAACGTAGAACTGACCAACTGAAGCAATCCCAGATCATAGCAGGCTTTTGCGGTAGGTGGCGGCTTTTTTTGGGCCAGGGTGTGCGTATATATAGGAGAGAGACCCACACAAAAAAGAAACTGAATATAAAAAAAGGGTAATTTGTTGGTTTCTATGGTGCAAGGAAAAATAAAATCAAATATGCAGGAAAGTTAATGTATATGTTAGGTATTAGAATGATTTTTACATTGACTTTAAACCATGTCCTCTAGTAATCGTGACCAACATTTCGAATAAACGTCTAATCAGAAACAGTGATTTACAACATTTAAACATTATGGAGAAGAATTCACATCTGTATGTGACGGCTTTACCTGCTGAGAGTGAATGGTTATGCTAAACAATGTACTAAATCACTTTGTACGAGCCGCTCTCCAAACAAGAGTTGTAAAATCAACAAGCTTCCTAATTGAACATTTTTCCCCAGACAGTTTTCATTACAAGTCACGATACTAAAGAAGATGCATTGTGGGGCTGTCAAGGCCTATGCAATAATTAAAAATATATGCAATATAATTCAGCTCTATAATATGAGCTGAAAGCCTTTAAACATGTGCGGGTATGCATTACTTCTACAACGTAAAAAGAGAAGCCATGTATCTCAAGCGTAATGCTTTGTGGGCCAATGGGGTATTATACGTAGATTGAAGAAAAAACTAAAAATAACCAAATTTGGTCATTTTAAACAGAGGGAAACATGTCTGCTTCCAGAGCCAAGAAGGAATTTATATTATTCTCGTCTGGAAGTGCTCTGGATAAGCACACAATCTCAGAAATGTGAAAATACATAACCTTCATGACATTTTTCAGAAAATTGTTAAGCTCCCCATGTTTGCAGTGGGTATATATAGATATATAAAACTATAACTTTGTAATTTTCATTCAATTGATGCCCGAAGGTTTCCAATGAAGAGATAGAGGTTATTCACTTGCTAACCACTTAAAACCTAATGAAGGAATAGAGTTAAAAACAAGACAAAAGAATTTCTGACGTGTTACGTGGACTGATCCAGTCTGTTAAATTAGAATATTAGCATCTGATGCTAACATGCATCCTGCAGGTTTATGGGAAATATGGGGTTAATTTTTGTTATTTTTTTTCTGTTCAACTATTTAATAAAAACACATTTTCTATTAAAGTTACACCATTTGCTAGACACCTGGAGCCATCTTTTCCCCTAAACCTCTTCTAGAACCAGTTGGTGTTCTAAAAACTAGTCATGAAAAAATGCAGATACAAGGAGCAGATGCTAACCAGTCCTCAGTAGAATATGTGGTCAATCCTGACCAATATTTGGTCTTCTAACATGTTATTATAAATAGAGATGTGCGTTCTTTCAGAACAATTCGGAATTCTGAATGAAATCCATTAATTCGTGTTTCGGAAGTACTAACGAATCGATACGATACAAATTTGAAACAAAACGGTATATTACAAGGGGTCATCATAAAAGAAAAATTTTAAAAATAATTTTTTTGGGCGTTCCGGAATTCGAAATCGATATCAACTATCGAATGGATCTTAAATTAAAATACATACAATACAAGTAATGCAGACAGCAAACAACTTTATGAAACAAATTTTGTTTCACAAGCACCTGTCCCTGTGAAATTGACTCAAATACTAAATCTGTGAGACAGCTTAATTTAACCCAAGCTTGTCTTTTAACAGCAAAATTTGATTAATTGGGGTTTTATTTAGTGATCTGAAATTTGAATTGATATCAACTATCGAATTTGAAATGAACTATAAAACTGATATCAACTATCGAATTGAGCTTAACTTACAATACAAGTAATAGTCAGCAAAGGACTTTATGAAACAAATTAATTTTGTTTCACTGTTTAATTTGAATCAAATAATAAATCTGTGACACTGCTTAATATTTAACCCTAGATGGTCTTTTAACAGCAAAATTTGTTTAATTGGGGTTTATTAAATGATCCAAAATTTGAATGGATATCAACTATTGAACCGATATATGAAATTCGAATAGATTCGAAACGAAATTAGTTACGAAATTCCGAAAACAAAACAACACTAAACAAAACAAATTTTTCAGCCATGCACATACCTAATTACGAATATAAATAACCCCTAACTCTCTAAGAATCCAAGCACGGCACACTGGGGCTTAGAAACAAGTCTTAATTGAGAAACTTCACATGCTGACTGATAAAGCCATCCCAAAGCTACCAAACATGGCGGAGTTTATCAGGTTGGGTATGAGCATCATATTATTTTGTATATTATGAGTAAGTTGGCAACCTTGAGAAGCATTGTAAGAATACATATTAAGATTTGCCAAAAGTTTGACAGACTTGACTGAAATTTGTAAAAGTGGACGTTCACTCCTCTGCCTAACTCTATGGTTTAGTGATGGATTGGTTATATAGTACTGGTTTGTCAAAATGTTGTTCAATGTACTGTAACCCTGTCTATATTGTGCCCATTGTACAGCGCTGCAGAATGTATGCTGGCACTTCCTAAAACAAGAATAATAAAAGCAAGTGGTTACTTGAAGAATGTTTAACTTTCCCTCGGTTTGATATGGAAATCAGAAAGGATAATTGAGAGTTCTCAAATACTTTATAAGTTTAAGTTGCTGTAGTTTCTAATTTTTTTTTTAAAAAATATATATTTTGTAACATTGTTACTGCAGCCTACTGCTTGTTATATAAACTTTTTCTAAATACTGACAAAACGGTTACGATGCTATTTTTAACAGCACCTAAACTACATAAATTGCAAACTCCCCATCTATGTCAGGACAAAATCAAATGACACGCTGCCCGCAGTCACTTCTCTCATATCTAGGTATGTGGTTAGACCCAAATCTATCCTTTGGCCCCAAACATCGAAAAAATCTCCTGATCTCTACCCTAAACTAGTAGATGTCAATAAACAAAGAGAATAGTGTAGCGCTGATAAATTGATCGATATCAGGAAGATCGCTTATACACCTAATGGCCCTTGTTACTCAACCATCACAAAAATGGAAAAAAAATACAAAAGGGTGTAGCGATATCAATGTCCTTCACAGAAAACAATGTCCCGTTTGTAATCTTTTTTCTCCAAGTTCTTTTCTTGTGATGTTCCTCAGAAAAAACACAGAGAATAGATCATAGTGCAACCTGTATGAAATATCATATATATGAAATCAAGGTGATAGCACTCACATGAATTAGAACCCTCCTGGTTCTAGGTATGTTCACTTTAGGGATATTGTTGGTTTCCCAAAAACCTTTTCAGAGACGAATCATAGGATCCCCATCAGGTTTCCAAGGATGGAAGTTGAACTCACTTCAACAATACACGACAAGGATAACCACCTGTTATCAGCCATCTACACGGAACTTGATCCTTGTCGTGTATTGTTGAAGTGAGTTCAACTTCCATCCTTGGAAACCTGATGGGGATCCTATGATTCGTCTCTGAAAAGGTTTTTGGGAAACCAACAATATCCCTAAAGTGAACATACCTAGAACCAGGAGGGTTCTAATTCATGTGAGTGCTATCACCTTGATTTCATATACATGATATTTCATACAGGTTGCACTATGATCTATTCTCTGTGTTTTTTCTGAGGAACATCACAAGAAAAGAACTTGGAGAAAAAAGATTACAAACGGGACATTGTTTTCTGTGAAGGACATTGATATCGCTACACCCTTTTGTATTTTTTTTCTACCCTAAACTAGGTGCCCTGTACAGAAACAAATCCTGCCTGAACCCCGTGGTAAGAGAGCAAATTGTACAACAAATGAGCTTATGCCGGCTATTGATTACTGAGATATAGTGTATGCAGCTGCCCTGCAAATGCACCTTCATAAACTTACCACATTGTATAACTCTTTCTGCCACTTTGTGCTACAATGTAACTACACGACCCACCATTGTGACATGTTAAAAGAGCTAAACTGACCGTCGCCGGAGTCTAAAAAGCACCCCTCACCTTTCCAACCTGGTGTTTAAGAGCTTTTCTGGGAAGCTGCCATCCTACCTGAATAGACTGCCTCCCCCAGCAGTTCCCTCATCCTATAACCTCTGATCCAGGACCAGCACCTTACTTGCACTACCACAATACAAAAAGAAAATGGCGCGATCCTCATTTTCCTACAGAGCACCGCAATTATGGAATAACCTCCCAGACGCCATCAAATCTTCCCCCAGTCTTAAGTCACTTAAGATCTCCCTATTAACATACCTCAATACGGAATGCACCTGTAAACATGTAACATAATGACTATTTCCGACATACTTATTTTCTGTTAAAAAAAAAACAACACAAATCTACTTATTAACTATCTTGCATTGTATTACTTTGTATTTCTGTAACATTTCAATGTTCTTGAACCCAGGACGTACTTGAAAACAAGATTAATCTCAATGTATCCTTCCTAGTAAAATATAAATAAATAAACTGTAACTAACTACCGTATATTAGACTTGTGCACCGATTTTTTTTCTGGTTCGATTCGGTTCGGTTCATTCGTATTTTGTAAATTTTCGTTTCTGCACGTTTCGGCCGATTTCCGTTTCGGTTCGTTTCGTTTAGTTTTGTTTTTCGTATCGACCTTTTTCGTAATTTCGGAAATTTTCGTGTTTTTCGGAACGCCTGTTCTCCTCGTTTCAAAGTGTCTATTCGTTTTGACGTAAACGAATGGTTTTTCGGATCCGATATTTCTGTCGATACGATAATTCTGTCGATACGATAATTCTGCCATTGAGATTTCTCATGTTTTACAAGAAGGATACATTGAGATGGGAATGATACAAAATTACAGAATCAGCGATGTAACCAAAAAATATGTTGTCCGAAATTACTGAAATGGAACCGAAATCAGGAATGGAGCCGAAATTACGAATGGAACGAAAATGATTTTCGATTTTACACATTTCTAGTCCATTCGAAAATTCAGAACAAATTTTCGTTTCGTTCCGTAAATATTTAGTTTTCGGAAAATTCGGATCTGAAAATTTTCATAAAATCGGCTGAATCCGAATGCACGAATCGGGAAATTTCGTGAAAATTCCGAAACCCGAAACGCACATCCCTACCGTATATACTCCGGTATAAGCCGACCCGTGTATAAGCCGACCCCCCTACTTTTTCCCAAAAAACCTGTGAAAACTTATTGACTCGCGTATAAACTTAAGTGGGAAATGCAGCAGCCACTGGTAAATTTCAAAAATAAAAATAGATACCAAAAAAAAAAAAAAAATACCAATGAGGCATCAGTAGGTTAAATGTTTTTGAATATTTATTTCAAATAAAAACAGTAAACTAGCTCTGTAAATGTAAAAGAGGGTCAACAAAAACAATAAGGTAGCAACAATAACTTTATATACCGTAAATTACGGTACAGAAAACCTTAGCGCAACCAGTAACCAAGGTAAAATCCAAAAGTTAAAATCCTTCAAAACTGGATTCCTCTTCATCATCTGTATGTCCAAACAGAGCGTCAGCTGCATCTCGTGTGAGGCTATCAGCATAAACGTTGTCATCATCACAGCATTGATACCCAGGGGCAGTATGTAGGAGTAATACAGGGCACAGCATTGATACCCAGGGGCGGTATGAAGGAGTAATACAGGGCACAGCACTGATCACAGTATGAAGGAGTAACACAGAGCCCCAGCAGACAGACCTGCCGACCCGCCAGTCTCAAATGACAGCAGCGCCTGGAGCGGAAGACGCGCATTTCCGGCTCCTCCGCTACGGGGTGCTGCTGTCATCGAAGGAGCAGGCCAGCGCGGGCCGGGTATCCGTGAAATTATCACGGACACCGGCGGGCCTTAATTCTACGGCCGGCAGGCCGGGTACGGCCCGCGGGCCGTAGGTTGCCGATTGCTGCGCTCCTTGACTCGCGTATAAGCCGAATCGTGTTTTTTTTACTCAAAATCTGAGTAAAAAAACTCGGCTTATATGCGAGTATATACGGTACTTAACATTCCGGCAAATTTAAATTTGCCTGGATACTAATGCACATACCAGCTACTGTACTTAATCTTATTTCTTTTGCTTTCTTCAGAAGGCTGAATACTTCAGCTGTGTGTGATCCTTATCTTCTGTGTAGGTACGAGTTTCTGATGCCAGGTTTAGTGTTGAAGACAGGGGAAGGACATGGACAACATTTTACAGAAACTGAAGGAAGAAAGAAACAAGCAGAAAGTGCAGGGTATTCAATTAATGCAGAAGATAAGACCACTTAAATCAATGGCTTTCCTTTACATTGATTCTGCATAACAAAACAACCCAACACCTGTAAACTAGGTATGGGCTTTCAGTAACTAGGCCAATGGAAGACCTGGTAACATTGGCTTGGAACTGGTTTCATAAAAATGGAACAAAAAGGATTTAAATAAATACATCTTGTTATTTGAAGAAGAAATTAAAAGTGAAGGAGTTAATGGAACCTTTCGCTGGGTTTTTGGTAGATACATAAACTTGGGGAGGATACATAAACACACTTATGCGATTCATTCACTGAAGCCACTCTGCACCTTTATTTGACTCCTGGTGAGATAAAGCCCCAGAAACTCACATGAACTCACTAATATCAATGCTTACTGTTAAGTTTTTGACCACCCCCTGAAATTCCATGGTTTTTAAGGTCTTTTGTCCTTTTTTTCCTACAAATTCTGGATGAGAGGGTCAAAAAATATAGTTCTTTTTTAGTTGTCTTCATTAGGTATCTATTTCTGGGGCTGGCACGTTTCAACCGAAGCGGAACTATATGGTCACTTAGGCTTTAAGGCATCCATACAAAGACTGAAGAAAAAAAATGCCATTCTTCAATTTTATTTTACAGTCAAGGGAATGAATGTGAAGACTTATGTACCTGCAAGCAGCATTAACGCAAAGTGTTCCTTTTACCTTAAGTGTTAAAGTCAATCGCTGGACTAATGAGAAGCCAATAAATTTAGTACAGTGCTCTAGCAGTCTTTACCTTTCTTGTCTATACATCAATAGGTCATTCTCAGTTAATTAAGTGAAGACATAATCAGCTTAATTTATGTAGCGCGGGGCAGTTAATGATATCTCCGTACAGTACCTGGTGCTTGGCACGGCCATATAACTTGTCTGACATGTCAAGCTTATTCTGCAGATGTTCCAGTTTCACTCTGCAGTCCTTAAGCTGGGATTTCAAGTCATACTCCTCGCTCCGTAACTGGTAAATGGTATGCTCCTGAGCCTGTAACTGGAATAAAGCCTAGCCACATTAAAAGATTAAGCAAAGAGTGTGCTGTACACCAATTAATTACTATACTTTAAGCACAAAGACACCATTTCTAATTGACATGGCTTCCCAGCTGAAAAATCTGGTACTTAAATTTAGACTATGTCGAACAAAGCTCATGTGCTCTCATGCATGTAACGATGCATATATATTTATATATTTCTGTTAATATCTTATTTCCATTTAAAATATACTGGAATGCAATTAAAGAAAACCACTTATTACTGGCAGCAGAACCTGAAGACATCCGTTTCAATAATTAATCGGGTACCTCGGCGAGAAGTCCTTCTTGTTTCTGCTTCAGAGAAAGAGTTTCCCGGTGTTCGTTCTGTAACTCAGATGTCCGTCCCTGAATCTGCAAGTTTACACATCAAGAGAAACCACAATGTCAACCAATTGGACCTCACTTAAGGATCTTAAAAGATCAATCCGCGAAGCAGAGGATGAACAGGACCCCATTTCTGAAGTTCGATGCTCAAACGACTCTTTCATTAAACGATGCTCTCTCCTATTGATTTCGGCTTAAGTAATGAGAAAGCTTATCCAAAAATCTTTAGCATTTGGGCTCAAGTTAAGAAAATCAATGCAGACATTTCCCATTTGAACTGCATATGTGAGTTTTATGTACAAAAGGCAAGACAAAGCCAAAATCAGATAAATCGATGACATTGTCAATAGAACATGAAGCTGACAAATGGTGTTTTATAGCAATTAAAGTGAGCTGTAAACAGAAAGAGGCTAATCATTCGCAGCCATATATCATATACGGTTTGCACTATTTACAAATATTATACACCTACAATGTCAAAAAAATAATAAAAAGAACACAATTAAATCTAACCACGGCTTCTTGGCATTCACTGAACATGTGCCTGGGATTTAAGCTGTGAGAAGTGAAATATTCAATGTGATCAGCAACAAAACTCCCTTTGATCATTGCCATAGAGGTTTTCTTCAATAAACGTTTTATTTTATCTTCAGCAGCTTTCTCGATCATCTTTTTTGAGGATCAGTAGAATGTACCATCGGCATGTCGTGCCGTCTGAAGATAAGGTGCTTCTTAGTTTTCACCAGTTACTCTATACAGCTCTGCAGCTCAATAGGTGACACATTACATTTGGTAATTACATCAGTCCTTATTGGGTTAAAAACAACAATGGTACCTTAAAATTATTTACAGTGTGAATACAAAGCATAGAATGGATTCTGGAATGTCCTCTATCAGCCAAAACTACATAAATGTCCCTCGGAGACTACAACCTGGTGCCCTTTACTTGCTGCTCTTAATATCTGGGGAGTATAAGTGTTTCATAGAGATTCACAGCAATAAAACTGACAATGTGTTATTAACCTGTAGTAAACATGTTTATAGCTTAGTCTGCGTAAATAAGATACAGTGGTTTAGCGCTCACTGATTAGTCACATTTATAAAAGAAGTGATCAATAGGTCACGAAGTCACCTAAATACCTTGTGGACTATAGATACAAGTCCATATTCTCCCCATAAAACACATTTTCATTGGTTTGCAGTTAAGCCATCACACTCCCTTATTAACTGCTGCATAATATGCAATAAACTGCTAAGGCTTGAAGAACATGGACAAGCTAATAAAGATTTTGGGTGTCATCATGGAGTTTAACCTTTGAACAAAATAAAGTGCACGGTAACACCTAAAAAGCCCAAAGGTTCGACAAAAATCTCAATGGTTCTAAAAGCAGATGGATGGAAGGATAATTGATTCATCAGGATAGTACTAATCCGTTGGGTCAACATGATGTACATACACTCACTGGCCACTTTATTATTAGGTACACCTGTTCAATTGCTTGTTAACAAAAATTGCTAAATCAGCCAATCACATGGCAGCAACTCAATGCATTTAGGCAACTGGACATGGTGAAGACGACTTGCTGAAGCGCAAACCGAGCATCATAGTGGGGAAGAAAGGGGAATTAAGCGTCGTTCAATGTGGCATAGTTGTTAGTGCCAGACAGCTTGTCTGAGTATTTCAAAACTGCTGATCGACTGGAATTTTCATGCACAACCATCTCTAGGGTTTACAGAGAATAGTCAGAAAAAGAAAATATCCAGTAAGCGGCAGTTGTGTGGATGAAAATGCCTTGCTGATGACAGAGGATAATGGGCAGACTGGTTCGAGATGATAGAAAGGCAACAGTAACTCAAATAACCACTCGTTACAACAAAGGTATGTAGTTACAAGTATTTATAAAGCGCAAACAAGTTCCGTAGCACTTTATAAATACCATCTCTGAACACACAACATGTCAAACCTTGAAGCAGATGGGCTACAGCAGCAGCAAACCATGCCGGGTGCAACTCCTGTCATCTAAGAACAGGAAACAGAGGCTAGAATTTGCACAAGCTCACCAAAATTGGACAATAGAAGATTGAGAAAATGTTGCCTGGTCTCAGGAGTCTCAATTTCAGCTGTGACATTCAGATGGTAGGCAAAGAATTGTCGGAATCAACATGAAAACATGGTTCCATCCTGTCTCATATCAACAGTCCAGGCTAGAGGTGTAATGGGTATACGACAATAGGTGATGAACAATGATGGTCAACTTTTAAATAATGATAGGATGAACTTCCAGGAAGTGGGTCACAGCTTTCTTAGTAAGACAATGGAATATAGCAAGGAAGTATAGACCCTATAAAATAAAAGTACACCTAGTACAGTAAAGCTGTGACAATATAGCCTAGAATTGGAGAAGACTCACAAGATCCCTTGGTTGGGTCAGCGTAGTAATAGAACTCCCATAAGCGGTAGGCTGCACACTGGGTCTTGGTCAAATGAGAACGTAGAGGATCTTGCCAATCATCACCAACTGTAATGAAGCTGAAGAGTATGCTCCTCCCAAAGAAAGGGATAGCCCCAGGGTTCCAAAAGCATGAGATTTATTCAAAAACAATGACAAAAGACAATAACATTAACACATGTTAATACAGACTTTCAAAATAACTCAACACACACAGCCATTAACATCTAAACCACTGCCAACAAAAGTGAGTACATTCTCAAATGAAAATGTCCAAATTGGGTCCAAATAGCCATTTGCCCTCCCCAGTGTCATGTGACTCATTAGTGTTACAATGTCTCAGGTGTGAATGGAGAGTAGAGGTAACATCACCGCTCTGCATGGAGAGAGCCTGTGGAGTCATGGGTTCGATCCCAGCAAGCAACCTCTCCAGTAAGTGTCCTTGGGCAAGACACCTAACGGTACATACTCGTCACACAGGACATACTTGAAAACGAGAGAAATCTCAATGTATCCTTCCTGGTAAAATCTTTTCTCAAAAAAAAAAAAATTGGTGTTATCGCCCTGACATTGGTCACTGTAAGTTCAAAGTGGCACCTCATGGCAAAGAACTTTCTTGACATGGCTATTTCCTGTATACACCTCTATAGTGTGTATACTGTGTGTCTAAGTCAGTGTGTATTTCTGTTTATGTTTAAGTGTGTAGTGTATATATGTGTGTGTTTAAAGCTATGTAGGAGTCTTCTTGTGTGTATGTGTATAAGTAGGTGTCTGGGTGATGTATTCAGCTGTGTATGGCTGTAAGTGTCTGCATCAGTGTTTGTATACCGTTATGTGGTGCTCAATTCTCAGTGAAAGCCAGAGCATGCAACAGAATCCAGATTGCAGATCATTGCTGTGCGTGGGGTCTGTCAGGTTTGACCGGAGCAGCAGAAGACAGACCCTGACCTGCATCGATTTAGACAGCGAGTGTGATGAGCAGAGCTTGAGATTTGCAGGTCTTTGCCTCTTACTACGAACACCAGCTCTTAGCCAAAATTGGTACAGTGTCCCTCCCGAAACGTGTGGCTGGATCCATCCCTGCTCCATGGAGTCATTTACAAGCTTGCCTAAGTTGAGTAGCAGGCAAAGATGGCAGTTTCAGCTGGAATAGTAGGGGAGCCATTAGTGGTAATGAGGGAGCCACAAAGTACAACGTCCCCACTCAGAGAAATCACTACACAAATGCAGTGTTGCGCAATATAACAAGTAGGGAAGAAATATTTATAACGTTTAACAATCACAGGAGGAGACAGAGATTTAACCCTAAATAATATAAACATGCTGGGCCAACTGAACAGGAAGGCACATGGAGGGAGTGACCAAGTGGTTGGGGAGCAGCAAGACTCCATAAACTTCAAGTTTTTGCATGAGTAAATGCTTGCGTGTGCCAGTGTATGGATACATCGGTCATGTCTGTCAGCAAGCCCCATTTGAATTTGTGCAAGATAAGGGTCACAATCTAGAGTTCAGAACTTTTTATCCCAGTAATATTCATTTAAAGGATGCACAAACACATGAAAAAAACAAGCAAATTTACGTTATTTTAATCCTTTAACTATCTCAGAATAACAAACTATATGCAAAAAGCTGTTTACCCTACTTTTAAGAGTTAACTTTGTATCCTAGGTTTCAAATACAGGTATATGTTACGATAACATCCCGCACAGTATGATATTTATCTGCCTATAACAACCAGAGACTAGTACACTGGAGATATTAGTATATGCCCAGGTAGGAGCCATCTAATGTTGTTATTGGAAAGAAAATGCAAAAACATGGAATGATAGTTTCAAAACGTCATGCAAATAGTTGAACTTTATTGGTTGTCACAGTAATTAACAAGGTATGTACTGTATATATGCGTAAGTCAGTAGACTTCTCCATGTTAGAACTGTTCTAGATCACATTGATGATCTACAAATAAAAATGGAGATATAAACGCAAACCAGAAAATAGTGATTTAGATACGACAGAAAAAAATGCATTAATGTCAAACACTGGGGAAAATTAATAACTTAGGAGTGCAAACACTAATGTGTTTATCTAGCATTTTTCTGAGTGAATTGTAAATGAGGATTTTTTTCCCCTCATCCCTCGGATGCCCATCTTCGGCAAAACCTCATTTTTTTTAATTAGACATTTAGTTCACCTCTCCTCACCGCGTGATTAACATTTAGTCAGTTATGCATATTTACACACTTTGAGAGATGATTCTTCAAACTAACAGATTAAACAGGACTATGCACATAAGTATGATGAATGAACGCTCATAATGAATGCCGGCTCTCACAAAACGGAAAACGTATCGGTAGGATTCTTAATTGCGAGTAAAGGCTAGATTTAATTCTCAAATGTTTTCCAGGCCAATACCCAAATCAGAATCTGGAGGCATCTTAAAGAGAAATTAAGTAGATTCAGATGCCAACAGTACGAAAACCAGGACAGTATAAACATAGCACTAATTAAATTAATAGCTCATTTATTAATAATATCTTTATTATGCTAACTCCAAACACTGTCTGCTTGTCAAACACAGGGTCATATAATGCCATAAAGGGTTATTCAATAAGCGAGGAACTTGTCACTGAATTGCACCGAACAGTGAATTTCACCATACGGTGCAATTGTGTGGAAATTCAGAAAACGGTCAGCGAAATACGGTGCTGTTCACCTCTGATCGCTGCAATTCAGCAATCTTCAGCAGCAGTGAAATTGTCCCATAGAGAAGTAATGGTTAATCTATTCAGAGAACGCCGAACTGTACCGAAGTGTCAGTGAAACGTCTTGATTTTCGATGCTTCGGTTGTTTTTGGTTTTTTTTGAGAAAGTATTTTACCAGGAAGGATACATTGAGCTTTCTCTCGTTTTCAAGTATGTCCTGGGTGGTGAGTCTGTACTGTTAGGTGTCTTGCCCAAGCGGACACTTACTGGAGAGGCGCTCTCTCCATGCAGAGCAGTGATGTTACCTCTACTCCACCCAGCCGATACTCACGCCACCCAAAGGTTTAGACAGGCGAATCCCATGAGATTCAATGTAGGGATGCACGATACCACTTTTTTTAGGACCGAGTACGAGTACCGATACTTTTTCTTTTAAGTACTCACCGATACGAGTACCGATACTTTTAATGTCATGTGACCGCTTTCCAATTAGAACAGACATATACACATAAACACACACCTTCCAACAGGAAAAAAGGAAGCACTCCGTCCTGGTAAATAAAAAAATATAGTTCACTGCCCGGGTGCTGCTCATAGGGTAGGTACAAACATACAAAATGTGGGACCACACCAGGGCTTATAAAAATGTAAAGTTTAATATGTATACATTAAAAGCTCCAATGTTTCAGCTCCTAAGAGCCTTTGTCAATGGATGGTACATAAATCACATATAAGTATGTTTATGTGATTTATGTACCATCCACTCACAAAGGCTCTTAGGAGCCGAAACATTGGTACTTTACAAACCATATCTATATAACAAAAGATAGCAGTACTCTGGGACTTATAAAATAATGAAATTTATTAGATATGCATTAAAATCTGATGTTTCGGTTCCTAAGAGCATTAATAATAGGAGTCAAAACGTCGGATTTTAATGCATCTCTAATAAATTTCGTTATTTCATAAATCCCAGATGCTCCCATCTTTTGCATCTTTTTATTCATTGTTTGTGAGTAGCACCTGGGCAGAGAAACAGTTTTACAGAGTGCTGATTTCTGCTCCGAGTATCTGTATGTCTGTCTCTATCCAGACTCACATAAAGACCACAGATGCAGGCAGTGACAGTCACTGGGGCGGCTGGCAGAGTGCTCTAACGGCACTCTGCCAGGACCCTCCGGGTGTCCCTTTCCTCCAAGCAGCTACGTACAGACAAATCTTGTAGCCCATTAACCTGGCCGCTTGCGTGTGAACCAGCAGCCGCAATCTCACGAGTTCCTGGAGTTCACGTGAGCTCCGCGATCTTGCGAGATCGCGGCTGCTGGTTCCCCCGCGAGCGGCCGGGCTGCAAGATTTGTCGGTACACAATTGCTTGAAGGAAAGGGACACCTGGAGGGGCCTGGCAGAGTGCCGTTAGAGCACTCTGCCAGCCACGCCTGCCCCTCGGACATCGGACGGCAAGCCAGCCGAGCGCTGGCTTCCAGTATTGGTTGAGGCATCGGGTGAATCTGCATGAGTACTAAGTACTCATGCATATCCTGGTATCGGCACCGAACGGTGCATCCCTAATTCAATGTAAAACATTATCATTTTTATTTATTATTCAACAGTTTATTCTTTTCATTTTCAGCAAAAAGCCTTTTTCATTGGAACATTTTGTTGTACTTTTTGTATTTTTTTGTTAAAAAACAAAATGGGAATTTAATTTTTTTTTTTTTTTGAAAAGGCGTTTTTTATTCTCTAACAGTTTTATTATTTTTTATAGGACCTTTTTTATTATTTCACACATATTTTCATGTATTATTTAGCTGCAGAAAGATTTGTATATATTGGGGGACTGGGCACTTAAATGGCAGATGAAATTTAATGTAGATGAATGCAAGGTTATGCACTTTGGAGTGAAGAACACACAGGCAACTTATACCCTAAAATGTACCGAGTTAGCGAAATCAAAGCAGGAGAAGGGTTTGGGAATAATCAAAGACTTCAAACTAAGTAACAATGTGCAATGTCAAACAGCAGCCGCCAAGGCCAGCAAGGTATTGGCATGGATTAAAAGGGGAATTCACTCTCGGGATGAAAACATAATTTTGCCTCTTTATAAATCAATGGTAAGACGCACCTTGAATATGCCGTGCAATATTGGACGCCTGTCTTAAAGGATATTATGGTGCTAGAAAAATTGCAGAGACGGGCAACTAAATTAATAAGGGGAATGGAAGATTTAAGCTATGAGGAAAGACTAACACGCTTAAACCTGTTTAGTTTAGAGAAACGGCGCCTTAGAGGGGATCTGATAACTAACAAACACAAAGCCATTGTCTGGAAACCTATTCATTATTAGGCCTATACACAGGACACGAGGTAACCCAATTAGACTGGACGAAAGGATATTCAGCCTAAAGCTTAGGAAGGGTTATTTTACGGTGAGAACAATAAAGCTGTGGAATTCTCTGCCTGTTGAGGTGGTTGAGTCAGAAACTGAAACAGATTTTCAAACAACGACTGGATGTTAGGTAATATATTCGATGGCGGATGGGATTCAGTGAAGAGAGTCTTCTGCAGATCCCAGTTTGGCAGCTACCGATTGCAGTCCCAGTGAGAACATTGTACCTTGAAGAGGAAGCGATACAGTAATGAGAGTTATCCGAATATCCTACCGTTTGGACATCTACTGATAACAGCCCCAGTGTGAGAACCTGATGCGGCTCTATTTTTGTGTATATATACATTTTTGACTGCACCTACCTATTGTGTCTTTGAGGGTTGCTGGAGATTTATCTGGATTCCCAATATACAAGAATAGAGGCTGATGGGTGAGCCTTTAAGATCCCATAGGCCAGGGGTCAGCAACCTTGGCTCCCTGATGTTTAGGGAACTACATCTCCCAAGATGCTCAGTCACCCATTAGGCTGACTGAGCCACATGGGGAACGTAGTTCCCAAAACATCAGGGAGCAAAGGTTGCTGACCCCTGCCATAGGCAAATACCGGCACGCCCCACTTGGCTCGAGAGTGTGAGTTTAACCACTTATGAACAATATCTTCCTCTGCTCATTATAGAACTTAACTATATTTGTGCTGTAACTCTTATTTTTGAGGTTATTCCAGTGGACATTTATCGTTTTTCTGGACTGTGTTCTACAAGGAAACCCTATTACTGCAGTGTAAGACTCCTACTCTTAGTGTTTCACGTGTGCGCTGGGGCATCTGCTCTGTTTTCGGATTAATTTAATTACCTAGATTATGGTGCTGAAACCTATTAAGCACCAATGACAGCAGCCCCTCGGGGCTCCGGAACCCCACGGAGCTGCTATCCATGGTGCTGAAACCTATTCGGTACCTGTAGGTGTTGAACCTGTATGTATATTTGTCATTCTGCCTCCCATTGTACAGCGCTACAGAACTTCAGCGCTTTATAAAAATTTAACCGTATGTGCTGGAGAAGACTTTACTCCGTGCTCCGACTCCCCCATCATCAATACAAGATCTTGGCAACAAACTAATGCGACTCTGGATGGAAATAAACGTTCTGACATTGTAGAAGCTTACAGAAACTATGCCACAATAAATGTGCGTTATAACCAAAGCAAAAGTAGGTCCAACAAAATATCACCATGCATGACTTTTGTTTTGGCCTGGTAGTGTATACAGTATAAGGGAAGGAGTTGGTAAGACGCAGCATGTCTACCCGTTCATTATTACTGTTGTTGCTATCTTGGCTTCCAGTCTGGGCCCTTTGGCAGCTTGTGTATTTAGCGCCCTATTGATTAACTCAGAATCTCAGCTCGATCTACAGAGATAAAATGAACTGGCATCCAAGAGCCATAAAATTGCCAATAATGTTCAAATTGTGCATAATAAACCAATCCAATGCTGGATTTTAGTCGAATGCCCAGGTGAACCTTAATGAGAGACAAAGTGCACAAGTAACTAGTGGCAGTTTAGTTATGCTGTCCTCAATATAGGTCTTAACCTGCAATATTTTGATGTGGTCCCGGAAGAATATTTCATATTCTTTGCACATATAAACATCATTGTCTGGTTTGAACACAATTAAACAGGTTTTCAATAATTAATAGCTCTCTTTGTCTGGGATTACTTTGAAGAAACTCAGCTGTGGTCCAACAGAAATTGTACGTATAGTCACATATGATTGGGGAACTAGACAGATTACTTATGGTATACATTCATGTATTAACAGGAGACATGGGGGTAGTCTCTGCTTTGAGTCCTTGCTGTCTTTATGGACATTTCTCCCATATCAATTTGAACTTAAAAAGAAAGGGGGGGTGTGAGGATCCTCCTGACGAGGCCTAACAAGGCCGAAACGATCATCGGGGGCTGCTGCACCTCTCATGCAGGGATGACGTCCTTGGCAATCAGTACTGGCCACCCTCATTGGGTGAGAGGAGACTGATTTGCAAATGGAGCGTTCATCCCAGTAATGGCACAAGCAAGCTAAAACCTTGTGAGACCTGAGCGGGCACCCACCGTAGAGCAGGCCACTAGTGCTATTGCTCGTCCTCAGGATCCTCACACCCCACCTTTCTCTCATTATGCATTATAATAGCGTTACTTGTGGTGCCACACCTCCTTGATGAGACCCACTGAAGGCCAAAACAATCAATTAACTGTGTGCAAAGAGAGTTTATTGGCTTTTCAGTCGTGGCTGGCCTTTCAGGTGGATTCAGATTTATTTGCATATCGTACAGCTGTGGTGGCAATATCTTAAAAAGCATAAAACTAAATTTTGACACCAGTGCACAAGATCAAAGTAGGGCATATCACTTCGAATTGTCAAGAAACCCTTTTCTCCTCATCAAGCCCAAAAAGCAGTGTTTCCCTAACCTGTCCTCGGGACCCTCAACCAGGCCAGATTTTAGGGATTACCTTGGGGAAATGCAGACTGAATTCTGCAATAACTGAGCAGCAAATCATATCACTTGTGCTGTGCTTCACATATCTGGCAAACCTGGCTTGTCAGCGGGTCCTGAGGACAGGTTTTGGAAATATTGCTATAGGGCAGTGGTTCCCAACCGCGGTCCTCAAGTACCCCTAACAGGCCAGATTTTAAGGATCACCTTGGGGAAATACAGACTGAGTACTGCAATCACTGAGCAGCAAATGATATCACCTGTGCTGTGCTTCATGTATCTGGAAAACCTGACCTGTTGGGGGTACTTGAGGACCACGGTTGGAGAACCACTGCTATAGGGTATTACAATTACGGACTTCTTGCCATAATTCCTAGAGTAGTCTCAGCTATACTTCCATAAAGAAGCTAATTTAAGGACAAAATTATTCCGGTGGGGCTTGATGCAGCTTTTGTGCAAAGGAGAATTCCTTGGCATTTAAATTCTAGCTGTCCTTTTGGAAGGAATGGGCTGAAACTATCAGGGTTATTCAGAGAGCGATGAAAAGCAGGAGAATAACTGGAGAATGGAAAATTCTAGGTCAAAATATCCGATTTGGAAAGTGAGATGAATGGGAGAATTTTTCTGGTTTGGCTATTTTGACCTAGAATTTTCCATTCTCCAGTTATTCTCCTGCTTTTCACCTGTCTCTGAATAACCCTGTATGAAACTTAAACTAGAATACTCTACTGGCCTGGTTGTCTATGACATGGTCTATTATCAACCTTCTCATAAAATGGTTTACGTTCTCGATAATCCTTCAGGGTAGTCTAAAAGTGAATTCCTTGTTTGAGATTCCAAGGGGCTTAGCAGCTCCGTAATAAACATCCAACCAACCAAATAACCGCCCTCACCTCTCTACATTACCAACATTCTCACCATTGCAGTCCTTTGCTCCGGTTTCTCACCCTCCACCCAGGAAATAGGGCCCTCACCACCTCCTAGATCTGTTCGTGAAATACTGACTTGCCTCTGTAAAGATCTGTGGAACGTGTTGGCGCTTATATTAAAAAATAAAAAATATGTGCCCATTCTAAGTGTTTGCAAACAACGGCCAGTATTACATAGTTGGTGCTAACTTAACCAGAGCTGTTGTAAACTTCCCAGAGCCATTATAGCCTATGGAGGTTTTAAGTTTACAACAGCTCTGGTTAAGTTAGCACCAACATTGTAATACTGCCCAACAGGTTTTGTTCTCCACAAGCAAGGTTTAGAAGTCTTTAATATTCACTTTCTATATAGACCAGTGGTTCCCAACCGCTGTCCTCAAGTACCCATAACAGGCCAGGTTTTGAGGGTCACCTTGGGGAAATGCAGACTGAATCCTGCAATCACTGAGCAGCAAATCATATCACCTGTGCTGTGCTTCGGTTATCTGGAAAACCTGACCTGTTGGGGTTGAGGACAGCGGTTGGGAACCACTGAAATAGACCAACAATTCTTGGGGCTCCGTGGGAATAGGGGGACCATCGGCCTCCCCATTGTGCCCGCCCACATGAAAGAACCATCCATATGTACTTTGCTGTGTAACAGAATTTAAAGGTGGCTGGTGGTACCATTTTCCCATCTTTATCTGAAGGTGCATGGGGCGCATTCAGACACAAGTTTCAGGAGGGGCACTCTGCCAATTTTGGCTAAGAGCTGGTGTTTGGCTCGCAGTGACAGACTGAGCAGGCGACGGTCGGCAGGCTGCGCTCATCACACTCGCTCTAAAACATTGCTACCCAGGTCTGTCCCTTCTGCTGCTCATTTGACACCTGACAGACCCTGCACAGCAGTGTTCCGTAGTCTGCATTTTGTCGCAAGCTCTGCCAGTCACTGAGAATCGAGCACCACAAGCAATGATGCGCAACAGGTCCGAACACCCACTGAAACGCATACGTAGCTTACAGAAGCAAACATATACCATTTAGGGAAGTCACTGGAAGTGGGCTCAAAAACTAGACTAGTCCCCCAATTCATAGTCAGCATCACAAACTAGTGGGCCATTCACGTCTCTAAAAATAAAAAAATTAAACATACACACAGACACTTAAAGTTGTGGTGGAGGGCAAAAATTAAGATTAAAAGCCTCCACACAATAAAGTTTATTATTGCAGAAGTCATTTACACATCCCAGCAATTCAAAGAACTGCTTCCCAGAGCTCATGTGTTACATTTCCCATATGCAGCAAAGAACTCTGGGTAAGACATGCAAATGATGTCTGCAATTTCTCATTTTTTGCATTCGGGGTCTGTTTTAAACACATAACTTAAAATAAAAGCCATCTAGTATGACATGGCACCAGGGCCGGTGCTAGACTATTTTGCGCCCTAGGCAAGACCAGCTACTTGCACCCCCACAAAAAAAAGCTCACATGGGTATATTTGCCCCCAGCTCTCACATGGGTATATCTGCCCCAGCTCTCACATGGGTATATCTGCCCCAGCTCTTACATGGGTATATCTGCCCCAGCTCTTACATGGGTATATTTGCACCCAGCTCACACATGGGTATATTTGCCCCCAGCTCACACATGGGTATATTTGCCCCCAGCTCACACATGGGTATATTTAACCCCAGCTCACACATGGGTATATTGCCCCCAGCTCACACATGGGTATATTTGCCCCCAGCTCACACATGGGTATATTTGCCCCCAGCTCACACATGGGTATATTTGCCCCAGCTCACACATGGGTATATCTGCCCCAGCTCACACATGGGTATATCTGCCCCAGCTCACACACGGGTATATCTGCTCCCAGCTCACACACATGGGTATATTGCCCCCAGCTCACACGGGGTATATCTGCCCCAGCTCACACACATGGGTATATCTGCCCCAGCTCACACATGGGTATATCTGCCCCAGCTCACACATGGGTATATTTGCCCCCAGCTCACACATGGGTATATTTGCCCCCAGCTCACACATGGTATATCTGCCCCAGCTCACACACGGGTATATCTGCCCCAGCTCACACACGGGTATATCTGCTCCCAGCTCACACACATGGGTATATCTGCCCCAGCTCACACACATGGGTATATCTGCCCCAGCTCACACATGGGTATATCTGCCCCCAGCTCACACGTGGGTATATCTGCCCCAGCTCACACGTGGGTATATTTGCCCCAGCTCACACATGGTATATTTGCCCCCAGCTCTCACATGGGTATATTTAACCCCAGCTCACACATGGGTATATTTGCACCCAGCTCACACGTGGGTATATCTGCCCCAGCTCACACGTGGGTATATCTGCCCCCAGCTCACACGTGGGTATATCTGCCCCCAGCTCACACGTGGGTATATCTGCCCCCAGCTCACACGTGGGTATATCTGCCCCAGCTCACACGTGGGTATATCTGCCCCCAGCTCACACGTGGGTATATTTGCCCCCAGCTCACACGTGGGTATATTTGCCCCCAGCTCACACATGGGTATATTTGCCCCCAGCTCACACATGGGTATATCTGCCCCAGCTCTTACCTGGGTTTATTCGCCTCCAGCTCCGTCTCTCTCCCTCGGCACCTTCACGCCAGTGACTGACGTGAGGGCGTGCGTGCTACAGCCAGTCCCAATACGTGCCAGCGTCGCCGCGCCAGCGTCAAGGCGACGCTGGCACGTATTGGGGGTGGTTGTAGCACGCGGCCGCCCCACGGACAAAATGTTTTTTATTTTGGTCGGGCCCGGCTTCGCCCTAGGCGGGCACTGCGCTCTAGGCGCCCGCCTAGCGGCAGCGCCGGCCCTGCATGGCACTGGTAAGTGGGTTCTTTGTTAAAACAGACACAGGATGCAAATTATTTGCTGGTCTTACCCAGAGTTCCGTGCTGCACATGGGAAATGTAGCACATGAGCGCTGAATTGCTGGAATAAGTAAAGGTTTTCTGTAATATTAAGCTTCTATAATATATAAAGCCTGCACATACCTCCTCACACCAACAAGTGCTCAGGTACAAAAAAAATTCAAGAATTTAAACAAGATTGTAGATGGATGCATTCGTGGAGTATCGAAAAGGAGTAAAAATGAAAAACAAAAACAACGTTTTATCAAATAATCATTAAAAATTGCCTGTAATCACAGTCCAATGTTTCAGCTCTCTCTGAGCCTTAAACCTTCATAAAGGCTCAAAGACCTGAAAAGTCGGACCATAGTTACAGGCAATTTTTAATGATCATTTAATTTAAAACGTCATGTTTTAACCCTTAGCAACTGGATACTGCAGACTTGAAGGTAGAGGTCAAGTGGATACTGCAGTACTTTGATTGAGGAGGCAACTGAATACTGCAGACTTGAAGTTAGAATACAAAGGATTATGATCACAACATACGTCACTCCAACAGGTAGAATCCTGATTCAATGAAAGGCCTTTGCTTACTGGTGCATCGCCCGAATATAGGGAGGACCAGAATCCTCTGCAGCGCATGAGTGGATTCACCTGTGGATCCCAAACATGAAAAAAGACCGGAGATGGAACTCAGGGCATGGCTCCCACACAGGGCTAGGAAAGGAAAAATCAGGAATGGATGAACATCCGAATGATGCCAGCCTAGAGACAGGGCTGATCTCCTGACACATTATTAGGAAATCAAATATGAGCTTTTATCAAGGTTAAAATCAATGCTCCTGAACACACACACACACACATACACACACTTTGTGTTTGTCTTTGGACAATTATATAAATGTCACGTCTGATATTCTTGGAAAGACCAGACTCTGGACCTTTGAACTTCTATATATATCGCCCCTTTGCAATCTGTAATAAATGCAGGGGCCAGGCTTATTTTTCTCACTAAACGCACCTCGTGTACTTCCCCACTCTGCCGGTCCCTCCATTGGCTTCCTGTACGTTCCAGAATACAGTTTAAAATACTGATGCTCACGTTCAAATCACTCAATAACTCAAACCCTCCCTACATGTCTTCGTTACGCCGCAAGCACGTCCCATCTAGACTACTCCGTTCAGCAGGTGATCTCCACCTCTCATCAGTCTACACACGCACAGCCAACTCTCGCCTCCAAGACTTCTCATGGGCAGCTCCGGTCCTGTGGAATGACTTGCCTTGCCCTATCAAACTCTCCCTTGACCTTCAAGAAATCCCTCAAAACCCATCTCTTCAGATTAGCGTACCACATCACTGATGCAACTCATCCCTCTGCTCACCTACTCACACTTGATTGAAGCCTATTCTATGGCCCCACCATTCCCGAACCACTGGCACTAATTGTCCTGCTATCTAGTGAAATTCCTCTTCTTCCTCAACCCCCAATCCCTCTAGACTGTAAGCTCCTATGAGCAGGGCCCTCTACAACTCTTGTTTCCATCATATGTCGTTTATATGTATTTCGTTCCCTTTGGTTATTGTAAAGCGCTGCAGAAACTGTTGGCGCTATATAAAAATGATGACAATAATAATAATAATATATCAACTACAAGGGGTTTGCAGCTCGGGGGGGCGTTGCCCCCTGTGCCCCCTCTCTGGACCCACCAGTGCATGGTGCACCACTGAAAGGTCAGGCCTTAGGCCAGGGCCCTCCGGCAGTGCCTTATTGGACTAATTGTCAGTCCACCCCTGAACCAACCAAAACCCAACATGAGTAAGTATTTGCTGGTATAAAGTTAATGTTTATCTGCTGTTTATGAGATATCAAATACTGTCTCCAAAGCAAACAGTTCACAGCAAAAAATAATATTAATAATAATAGGGACTCCAACAAAGCACTGCAACAATATCACAAAATGATTACAAAAATCAATAATGGTTTCACTGGCTTAACATAATCTGATGGTATGCTTGTGCTTTTATAGAGATATAAAGATGCATAATTCATATTTCATAATACACAGACAAAAAAAACACTACTCATTTTTAACTGTCACATCGTTGTAGCGTACATGTCATTTTTATTAGGAAACATTAATTTGCATAAAACAAATGCTCAGTGCATTATTGAGCATGATAATATCTACATGCCTCTCCCTGTGTCATATTTTATGCCTTGTGGCGACATCAGAATTACAACAAACTGATTTATGCATTAATTTAAGGTATAGTGTGACAACAGCTAGATACGTGTGCCTTACAAAATATAATTTAGACGTGACGGCACGATATTTCACCCTTAATTTCCAGATTTACGCAGATTCTAGGACATCCGAAATATCCCTGTTGAGACGCAAGACGCTGTATATGAAAGCCTCTTTGAATTAATTATTATTTGCGAGAAAAAAAAATTACTCCGCCTGCAAACGTGTTTTCTTAAAAAGAAAAGACCTTGTCATAACGTTAAGCACATGACAGCTAGCATGTGTTACTGCATTTTGATGTTAAATATTTGATGATTACCTCTCTCGGTTGTAGATGCATCGCCCTAAGGGTTTCGTTTCCTTACAGCATATGTAATTCAGAAGACATTTACTGTATTAGCATGTAGCTTTCTCATGTGCATAAGCACATTACACCACAGCATTAATCAAACACATTTTGCTTGAAAATGACCAGTTTAACACAGTGCTTGCTATCCAGCCAGTTTGCGGTTAAATTTTAAAAATTAAAACACAAATGCACCAATAATTAGATTATATAAAAAAAAAATTGATGTAAAAAAAAAATAAAAAAAATTATATATATGTCAGCTAATCATGGGAAAAAAATGTACACGTTCATAAATAGAGATAGATGTATAATATTTACACAAAAGGAGTTTATAAAGGATTTTAAAAAAAGTATAGTATATTATGCATCTCTCCCCCCCCCCCAAAAGGACCTAGCTTTTTTTTATTTTTACATTTAATTTTTTTTATTCCTTATATAATTTTTTTTATTTAATTTGATTTAGTTGTTTCGTTGTTAAAATGTAACTGGTAGTAGGTTGGCTAATAAATATCAAACACTGCGTTAAGCGGTTTATTTTCACACAAAAATGGTTGGCTTGAAGAATAAAAATATACATTTTATTTTAGAATATAAATAAAATATATAAGAAAAGGTTAATCATATTTCACATAAAGGGGCATAACAAATTTAGGATTTCCATCTGGATGGCCTGGCACAGGCAAATCTAGACAACAATCAGTGGGTAAAGGTCCATAAGGAAAATTAGCATAAACTTTCCATTAGTTACCATGGTGACTACTCCATATCCAGAACTTTGCACAAGAATTGCTCATCATAAATAACCTCCTCTTAGCTTGAACGTATATATTTTTTATGCAAATATGTTTTTTCGTGCATTTGCTTTTATTGTGACAGATGTACTGGTCTTAATGCCGTGAAATTACTTTCTTTTATTGGTCCACAAATATTTGTAAGGGTTTGTCTGAGTAGTATCCACTTTTGTTAGCATGTATCCGAAGGTTTTCCATTGACGGGTCTCCCTCACTTGACCTTTATATATATTTTTTTCTTTTAGAACACGGAGTAGTTCTTCACCATGGTAACCCCGGTGCTGTAGCTCTCCATACACTAAATCATTTCACTCCTCTTCATGTAATGCTTTTATTGGCTGCACGATTGAAATGTCATGCTTTGCGACCAAAGAAGCCTAGGAATTCCATATGGGCGATTATGCCACCTTTATATTACGGGTTTGAATGGGTATCTCCAAATGTGTTTTTGGTTGTTTTTTTTATTTTTTTAACACATAAAATACAAAATAATACAAACGGAAATAAACCCTCGAGTCTTGAATACGTTACAGGGCGGGAAAATATGTTCTAAATAGTGGTTTTAGATTAAGGACTACGATTATATTTGTTTTTTTAATTGTAAACAATCCGGGTTAGTATGTTATATAATTAAACGAACACCTGTAATTGTCAGGTTCCTAGCCGGCAGTGCCACAAAACTAAAAACAAGCTGGCTAGCAGTATTGGGATTTATAATAGCCCATCCAACAAACCATGTTTCCAGTAAACAGGTGTTGGCTAACACCTCCTAATACCTTCTCCATAAAAGAGACCCACACCTAATCCACAATGCTTCTGCATTGTGTTACTAATCTACTCAATAGCAAGAAGCTACCCCTTGGAGCTGCCGTTCCTGTATTACCTGCTTGGGTTCCATTATTTCATGATACCTCCATACCCAACTATGCAAAAGACCTTCTACCTCCAAAAGGACCCTCTGCCTTCTAAATATCCTCTGCCTCAAAAAAGACCTTCTACCTCTTAAAGACCCTCTGTCTCCAAGATCTATTTAGGCCGGCGTCAGACGAACGCAGTGATCACGTCAGTGTCGCCGCACAGTTTAACGTCCGTGGTAGCATAGAATCATGAGCAATAGAGACCCACACACGAAGTACGTGCGCACCGAACTGCGCACACACAACGCACGTGGCAAACGGACACAAGTTATGCAAGAACATAAAACCGCTAGACGGACGCGCAGAGTGCACCACGTAGCGTTCTGCGTGAGTGATGAGATGTCAGACGCAGCGCATTTGCGACGTCCAGCACCTTGACGCACAAAATGGCTTTTCATATCCTTTTCAAATTTTTATCATTTTTCATATTAATTTTATTTCCCATGATTCCTTTTTTTTCCACGTCCATCAACAAACACAGACCGTGTGGTGTCTACAGTATCTTCCGTCAGTACATCTGTCCGTTGTGCACGCACGCAGACTGCGCTCTGACTGCGTTTGTCTGACATTAGCCTAACAGTTCATTTCCCAAAGACCTCCTATAGCCTGCATCCTCCCATGTGTAGTTTTCATTCCATAGACTTACCCATTGCCCTCATTCGAACTGCATACTTACTACTCCTACGCTCATTATCCTTTTCCACTCATCCCTCCATATTTGGCCTAGCCCTGCTCTAACTCCTGTTTCCTTCTACTCTTTTCTTTCTATATTAGTATTCGGTCTCCTTCCCGATCCCTTGTATAACTGTATTCTCGCAGTACCATTTCCGTATTGTTCCTTTTGTCCACTCCTTTCCCGTCCTGCCTTTAGTTAATCCTAGTGCTGTATATTATTTATTCTGTGCTCTACCTGTCTCACCCAGCTTTCTCATATTTGTTTATTACCTTTATATTCCTGATCCTACAAATAAACCCTCTTATTTAAATATACCTGCATTTCTGCTCAAGTCATTGCATATTGAGTTTGAACCTACCACCCCGAAAGTAGCTCAGCTCCTTACAGTTATCTATTTAATCCCTTTATTTATTTATAAAGTATTTTACCGGGAAGGATACATTGAGATTTCTCTCATATTCAAGTATGTCCTGGGTTCAAGACCATTGAATTGTTACAGAAATATAAAGTAATAAAATGCAAGATATTAAAAATAAAACACAAATATACAGATTGACAGTAAGAAATATATTCACTTAATACCTCATAGAGTACTATGCCATCCGAAATTTAAAAATGATTTGGCATAAAACCAAATTACACAATTTCAAAACCATGTTTTAGATGGTTTAGAGAAACAATTTCATGGACACTTTAGGCAACAGAATAATTTCAGCTTACTAATGTGGATACAGTGCCTGTTCCTGCAGTCCCAATATTAAAAACTATTTATTTTTCTTTAAAAAGGAGATTGCAACATCACCTACACTACACACCTGTCAGATGGTGGGTCGGAAAAACAATAAAGGAAATAGGGAGCATGATAAGGGAATACAGAAAGGGATCGTGATGGCTGATGAAGGACCAAGAAGAGAAAGGGAAAGGAGCAAGGAAAAAAAGACAGGAATGCAGCAAGACTGTGCTTCCCAACCCTGGTCCTCCAGTACTACTAAAAGGCCAGGTTTAAACCCCTTAGTGACTGGGCGGTTTTACACAAATCCGTCCTTTAGTACCCGCTGCTGTTTTTACGGTTCTGCATGTTCGTGTTTAGGTCAAATTTTTCTCTTACTCGTTTATGCAACGTACACATATTATACACCGTTTTTCCCACCATTAAATGGACTTTCTAAAAATACCATTATTTCCATCATATATTCTAATTTACTATATAACAAATATGAAATATGATGAAAAGAAATGGTAAAAACACACTTTTTCGTAATTTTAATCCCCAAAATCTACAACCACCAAAAGAGACCCCAGCTAAATAGTTTCAAAATTTTGTCCCGAGAATGTAAATACCCAATTTTTACATGTTTTTGCTTTTTAACCCCTTAACCCCTTAAGGACCAGGGGTCTTTAAAGTCAAGGCATTTATGACGTAAACGTTTCGTCATTGGTCCTTAAAGGGTTAACTGCTGAGCCAGTTCACCTTTGTGCGCCGAGCTCATTCTGACCGTTTTATGCTCATTATTTTAAGATGACACCCTAGGTCCTATTTATCTAACCCCCCCCCCCCCCCCCCCGACAAAAAAATTTTTTAAAAAATTTTTTTTTTATTTTTTTATTATTATCATTTATTTTTGTATTTATTTTTTACAATTTTATTTTTACACCAAAATTGTTCAGGCCTTTCCAATGATGTCAAATATGACCCTCTACCTGTGAATCAGGAGATAAGGGGATCCAACGGATCCCCCTAGCTCCACATGAAAGCTAGGGGGCTAACTGGCCCACTGACATCCTCACACATATGGTGAGGTTGTCAGTGGGTGGGGGCGGGAACCTGGAGGTTTGGCTGACATCCAAGATGTCAGCCCCCTCCAGGTTTGAATCGCGATTTGGTGCAAATTTGCGCCGAATCACGATCCGGCAGCAAAACAGTTAATGCTATACACCGCTGAAAAGTGGAGACTCTCACCTTTCCAGCGGTGAAGAAAGCATCACTGCATCTTAAATGGTTGGGCAGATAGAGGGCTCCAAACGAGTCCCCCCTCCCCTTCCTGAATTTTCCTTACCAGCGCCTGCCGATGACGTCATCACGTAGCGTGATGATGTCATCGGATCTGCCGGCCCCCAGGAAACGGCGAGGCGAGCTTCCAGCTTGCCATAGATGCCATTGGATCCAGCGAGGGAGGTGAGTATTGGCAGGAGGGAGGTTAGGAGCGGTTCTAAGGGAGACCCGTGGGGAGGACGTACATGGTACATCAGCGGTCAGGAAGGGGTTAAGGAATCATTATAAGAATTCCTTGGAGAAATGCAGACTGAATCCTGCAATCACTGAGCAGCAAATCATATCACCTCTTTCCACAGCATACTTTCACAGACTCACCTCCATCTCTCTTCCCTCTGCACCCTGAAACAAGCATCAAGGTATCCAGCATTCAACATGGCATCCAACACTATATTCCAGGTTGCCATAATCTTGCAATTGTATATTTTGTCTGCATTTATTAATCTCTGACTAGACAGATTTAAAATTTCCCTCCATTTCTCTTAGAAAAAAATCTGTTTCGCCCTCCCCCCCACGTCGTAAATAGTAGCTATCTGTGCATTTTCACTAACCTCATTCTCTTTCCACAGCATACTTTCACAGACTCTCTTCCCTCTACTGTCCCAACCTGCCCACCCAGGGCCAGTCCCTAATTTCAGTTCTCCTTTCCAGCTGTCTCCACTTCTCTCTCTAAATACTCTTACTAAGCCCAAACTTTTGGTCCTTCTCATGCAAGCTCTACAATATTCTTCTGGCTACCAGTTTCACCTTCCCTCTGCTCCCATTTGTTTCAGTTACCCCTGTCCCTTAGATTGTAAGCTCATAGGATGTCTGCCTGAGCACTTGGTTAAAGTGCTGTATTACCTGGGCAGTTATACTACGGGCAGGGTTGTCTTTCCTCTTGTATCATGTAGGTCTCCGGTTTGTGCTTCCCCACTGTAAAATGTTAAGGAATCTGTTGGCGCTGTGTAAGTACTTGTAACAGTGCTTCATATATTATGCAAACCTGGCCTGTTAGGGGTGTGCGAGGACCAGATTTGTAAACCACTGCATTTAAGAGAATGAGATGACAAAACTCATTAAAACATAAGATAAATGGTGAGAGGATAGGATGAGGGTATGCTGTCAGGGAACATGTTGCAGAAATGCTTTAAGAGAAACAAGATAAATAGAGTTTAAGGAAGGGAACATCAGAAGATACAGGCAAAGGATGGCGGTAAATCGATATCACAAAAAAAACATTTTTAACAAAATAGGACCCTATTCCCTAGTGTGCGCTAAAATGGAGATGCCAACGGGGAAAATCTGCACCTGCATGTTTCCCCGTAGCGTCCCCATTTTAGCACAATATTTCGGAGCAGGTGCTAGCTGAGATACATGCAGTAGCGCTTCTGCGCCAACCGTAATGCCTCCTGGAGTCCGTGGAGGTTTGTGCTTCTGGGCAGTGAGCCCTGTCTGATCCCGCTCATTAGAGATCACGCAGCGCCTTGGAGTGATCATGAAGGGAGACTGGGAACCAATTTCTTCCTAGTCTCACTCTGCTCCCAGCTACAAGTAGCGGCAGATCAAGCCACTGTTCTTGCTGCTGGATGAGAGGTGAGCATCGGATTAATGGGGGGGGGGGGTTTAGGGGGTGCTAAAGGATTTTGCAAATGCCGAATCATTTAGTGGTAGCTGTTAGGCATAGCTAAAATTTGGGCTTGCGGGTCCCTGTAGTAATTAGCCCTAGGACGTTGTCATAACTTACTTATCGAAACTCGGTAATTTAATTGGGCAGACTAGATGGGCCGAAAGAAAAATGTCGGCAGATAAGAACCTATGTTTCTAACTCTACATAAACACACTGCATATTACTGTGAGTTTTATTGCCCTGGAGCTCTGGGATACGCTCATACACACTGCACATTACTGTGAGTTTTATTGCTGTGCAGTTTTGTGATATGCTCATACACACTGCACATTTCTGTGGGTTTTATTGCTGTGCAGCTCTGATATGCTCATACACAGTGCCCATTTCTGTGGGTTTTATTGCTGTGCAGCTCTGTGATACACTCATATGCAGTGCACGTTTCTGTGGATTTTATTGTTCAACCAATTAGAGCGGCTGTGATCCCGCTTACTTGACATGCGTGGCTGTTCTTTGTAAAAATGCTTGAATTTAAACATTTCATAATTTTCATTATCTCAATAGATACATTTGAAATGGTATACAAAATATACAAGTAGGCACTTGGTATCCACTTTTAATATAAAGAGAGGAAAAGGCGGAGCTCTAAGAGGAAAAGGTGGAGCTTAAAGAGGAAGGGTGGGGATTAACCAGGAAGAGGTGTGCCCTTGACAGGAAGGGGTGTGTCAAATTTAAATTAGGGGGTGCACGAGTTTAGTCAGGCCTAGGGCAGCACAAAACCTAAATACACCACTGCATAAAGATTGTGCTCCTCTTGTTAAGTATAGGATGCGCAAGGTACAGTAAGCTTGCACAAAAATGGATGCGCTAAATTATTTCATATGGGTTTAGCGTTAGGGAGGGGATATGGGGGGGCATGCGTTACAGTCACTTATCCTGGCAATAACTCTTACATATCCAAACACCAACATTTGCATTCATTAAGGAATAGTACCCAAAAGGTTTAGAAAGTTCTAACTACAGATTAAAAAAAGAACAGAAAAAGTCTTCTATCTGGAGAATAAAATTTACAAAATAGCAATTTCCGAACAATCAGAAAGCTATCTTTATGTATTTGTGAGTTGGAACACAAGGGTTGTAGAGGTTTAAGTTGGTTATGATTGTGATTAATGCTGCGAAGGAAAGAAAGAATCTAATTTGGGAATCTCGCACCAAGAGGATAATTTCCTCAATTATAAAGCTCAGGCTCTCTTGCAACATTCTAATTATTCTGATCACTTTGTAATCAAAATACTAAAAGGCATCTTGAAAATTCGGTTCTGAGCAGTTCAGGGACACAAAAGGTACGGCTTTATAGATGGAATTGTAACTAGGAATCTAAATTTACCTGATACACTCTTAACATTGTGAATAAAATGGTGTACAAGAGCTGCTATGCATTCTTGAATAACAGCTCCAGCTTTGAAGAATTAGGAGTGAGGTTGGAATAGCTCGTTCTTTATCAACTAGTCACAAATTAACGGCTCTTATACAAAGTATAGGAGCTGTTAATTTACAGTATCCAGCAGCAATGTTTGAGCCACAAGCATAGCTTGTGGTTCAGTAGTGATAGCACCTGGAGCTGTGAGGGTAACTGCTCAAGCCTTTGCATAGAACAGATGGAGCCATTAGCTTAAAGCTTTGGTTTGAGCATGGCCCATAGTAAAGAGATAAAGGTGTATTTTATACTTTTAACAAGCAATAGTGTATATACATTGATAATAGAGTCGCAAGTGGATTTGGGCCATGCGCCCTTAGGCAAGATGTGTGTTTTTTTCCCTTCTGATGGCCCAAAGGATTACCACTACAAGAGGCAAAGCATGAATTCCTATGTGCAGACACACACACCTCACAAGATCCGTGTGTTTGGTAGAATACACTGCACATCTACCCACAAGGTTATCAAGGAACACGATTTGTTGGGTAGGGGGACCTGTGAGTGCCTAACATAGTCCTGAAATGATAGACGTTGGGGTTACCTTACCAAGCTGCCAACATGAATCCCTGAAAATGACATATACGTGCAAGTTCCCATAACTCTTTAAGGCAAGTAAAGGAATGGCGAAGACCAGAGGAAAGCCGATTTTACTGTATGTGGTGGTGTCGAAACTAAAACCAAAATTAGTAAGCATTTTCTATCCCAGACCCCAAAAAATGTTGGCATGTCCCAGTCCTAGATCCTTAAAAGGTTCTGTACAGTCAATACACAAGAATAGTATTACAGATTGACATTTCTTGATCAGGGATGCTATACGCACTTTAAAAGGAGACATGAAAATGGGGACAGAATACCAAAGGGGGAATGTGTATACCTAGGACAATTAAGTGTTGGGGAAATACAGCTAAAGAAATGCTTAGCTAAGGCTAGGGTCAGACGAACGCATTTTTCACGTTGTCCGTGAAAAAGTGCGTTCGAACGAATGGACGTATTTTTTCACGGAATACGCGATAGCGGTCATACGTTGCACATTTTCGTCCGTGATTTTGTACGGATCAATAAAACACTTTTTGCGTCTGGACATTATGTTGGCTGGACGTGTGCAGCGTCTGACGTCTCCCAATCACGCAAACACGCCGCTATGCGGCCGCAGCGCACTCTGTACGTCAGTACTAGCGGTTTGACGTTCTCAAAAAAATGCGTTCGTTTGTCACTTGCATTGCGCGGACAGAGTTTCGTTCGGCCGTTCATCGTATGTTCCCTGGCATTGGACGTCATTTGCTGCTAGCACGGCCGTGATTTTGTGCGGCTAAACGCACGTTAAAACTGCTTTCGTCTGACCTTAGCCTTAGACATAGACATAATGGAAGGAAGGTAGAGTGGGATGTTCTAAAGTGAGGAAGACGTAGGGTAGGAGGTCGAGGAAGAGGTGATTAAAAAAAAAAAAAAAAAAAAGTCTATAAAACAAGGTGACCATTGGTGATTTCCAAGCAAAACAGATACTTTTAGTGAATGTGATTGAAGCACATCACCCAACGCAGGTCCTGTTGCTTGGGAACATGACTCTGACCCCTGCAACAAAGCACAGCACATGCTGGGAGTATCTGGGCAGCCCTACCATGTAATATGCTGCATGGAGTAACACTGACTCGATGCAGCATGTCTGCGAGGAAACCCTGCACAGCGTTCTCACGTTATGTACACACTGGTTCTGCTTTAGGAAGGAAATCACAGTTTCCTTCTGCTCTGATAGATTCTTTCGGATTCTGAAATTCAGAAGAACCTGAAGTCTGGAGCACTCAGGACACAGGAAAATGTCTTAATCCCAGCTGTCCCTTAGATGCAGAAGAAGTGAGCTAGGAAAATCTTCACTTTTATACAGGTGGAATTACATATATCCGTGCAATAAAACACTAGACCAGCAAATAAACTATGCTTTGTTTTAACGGTTGAAAAAAGATATTCATGCAAATACTTCATGGTGTGTCATGTCAAGAGTCAAGGTTTAGCAATGAGACAAAACATCAAGATATCGAGTCCCTAGGTCTTCGGTTCCCAACCACGGTCCTCAAGTACCCCAAACAGGGCAGGTTTGCAGATATCTGTAGCACAGCACAGGTGACATGATTTGCTGCTCAGTGACTGAAGGTTTGAGTCTGTATTTTCACAAGGTAATCCTTAAAACCTGGCCTGTTAGGGTTACTTGAGGACCGCAGTTGGAAACCACTGTATTAGGCCAAAACTAATGTGTCCAGAGAACGTAAGAAGCTGCCATGGACAAAAGTGACACTTGTAGTGGAAACATTAAAAACGCTCATGACAAATGCAGAACAACTTGCAAATAATCTGGAATTAAAGTGTTTGTCATGCTCAATCTAGATCAGTCTGATTCCAGGCTGATCACTGATTGAACCAAGATCCAATATGCTTACATGTTCCTGCAGAGCAAGGTTTGACAAATCTATACCAAACGAAGAAGCCATTGAGAAATTGTTAGAGAATTTTAGGGGCACTATATAACTTTGTATATAATATTTTAATAGAATAACCCAGAATTATAAATTCTAGATTTCAGTTTGGACCAAATACAATGCTCAGTTGAATATCAATGATTTTTGCGTTTTGGAAGCATCTGAATCAGCAAGTCAACGAAAAGAATCTCTTCCGAAATAAATTTTCTGTAATGACCAAAATATAAATCAGATTAATTCATAAGACTGAGAACAATTGCACTCCCTGTACAATGAAAATTCTAACGCTAATTAAAACCAAGTAAAAGGATAACCATAACCTTAACCCTGATCAAAAGACAAGCAAAAACAGTAACCCTAACCTTAACCCTTATCATAAAACAAACAGCAATGGTACAAGTAGCCCTAAAAGTAACCCTAACCCAAATCATAAAACAAGTAGAAACAGTAACCCGATGTCTAATAATAACACAAGCGACAATGGTAACCCTAAAAATTTTGTAAGTAGCCCTAAAATAAGCAGGAAAAAAAAAAAGGTACTTCTAAAAGTAACCCGCAACATAATACAGGAGGGGTGGGGTCACGCCTATTCCCCGATGGGGCGGCTGCAACCACCAAATTTATCCATCCCAGCAAAATGTATAAAACATAACAAGGAGAAAAATGGCATCTGACCTAATTCCCATTATACCGTGTGAAACAAAATGCAATTAGAGGCTTTGGTTTCTGTTAATGGCCATTAAAAGAGTAAGCTCGCCCGTCGAACGTCAAGGCACTTCTAGTGAGGGCGAGTCCTATCCAAAATGAAGCTACAGGCTGCTGTGTAGCGAACCATCACTGCCCACGCTGCTTTTCAGTCATGAGGCAGACTGGTGGGTCATATTTATGCCCTCCCAGAAAAAAAAATCCACCTTGGGATCAAAAAACAAAGACACGGAGCGGAATCATGCTGCAAAGATGACCTGGCTGGAGGTACAATAAAACATACATAATACAGGAGGGGTGGGGTCACGCCTATTCCCCGATGGGGCGGCTGCAACCACACGCAACATAACACTCGCATTAAAAGCACCCCTAACCCTATTTCAAACTATGAATCTCTCAAATGTTCTAGACTTATTCAATATTGAATCTGCCCCATAGATACAGAGGTTCAAATCAAAAAAGTTACGAATCCAAAACATTTGCATTCAGAAATGTTAGAATCCAAACTAAACCGAGTCAATTCCTGTACCTAGTAAGGGCCAAAGGAAACTTTCTATGGACCCTTTGCTAGCTTTGACAGACTCGTGGATTTGTAAAGGCTTTAAAATGTTTAGAAAGGTTATTAAATTTGTCCAGTAACAGGGATCTTCATTTCTATCTATACCAGCATACATATCACACAAACCTAATTTGGATGACTATCAGGGTTATTCAAAGATAATCGAAAACTCGCAGCACGTTCGGTGACTTTTCGTTCTCTTCAATTCGGTGTGATTTGGCGATCCCATATTGGCGACCCTGCGGTGTATTCAGCAAGCACCACAGAGCCGTCGTAGTGCAGGGAAAAGCCGCCGCAAACCCGCCGAAGACTCACCGCAAACCACGGCGAGCACACACCGAAACCCGCAAAAACATCTGGATTAACCCCGCCGAACACGCCGGAGAAACCTGAACAGCCGCCGGAAAAATACGACACCGCAGACGAATGGAGTGAAAAAAAGTTAAAGAAGAAAAAAAAACACAATACGCTTGAATGTTTGAAAAGTGAAATGCTGTTTGCAAAGAAACTACAGAACGAAAATGTCTGAAATTTACAAAAAAAAAATTTATACTTTTTACTGCAGAATATTATAAACAACGGTTTATTAGATATTGAATTAAAACGGGAAAATTTTTTAACATTGAAGCCTATGGGATTCGCCTGAATAAACCTGTCGAATGAAACCACCGAACAGCAGGGAAATTAGTCAACTTTTCACTGCTGGATTGTGTTCTCTGAATAGATGAAGCATTGCTTCTCTATGGGGATTTCACTGCCCTCGAACAGGCACCGAACAGGCACCGTATGTGTAGGCAATTTGCCAGGATTTGGCGAACTGCCTGCTCTCTGAATAGCCGAATGGCCAGGAAATGTAACCTTACGCTGAATTTCACTGTTCGGTTACCTTTCGCCCACAATTCGGATCTCTTTGAATAACCCTGTACGTATGTTTTAAATTGATGATGCAAACAGAAATAATACTAAAAAAAACCAAACAACTTAAAAAAGGTGAAAGATACCTTTCTACTCCATCTTGCCCACAAATATGTAAACGCATAAGGAGCACATGAAGGTCTTTTCTTTTTTAAATATTGAAAATTTTAGTCAATAATAATGCTGTTTTCTGGAAAAAAAAGGTTGAGATCACAAAATGTATTTATTTTTTTACAGTCACTAAAATTAAAGTGTACATGAAAATAAAAAGAAATGAGCTCCGTCAGGAATCTGCAACTGAACTAGACCTTAACTAGACCTACTGAAAAAGAAGTCCGGTGGGAGTAAAAAAAAAAATAAAAAAATCTGGATGCGGTTAATACTGGTTCTCCAAAATGTGGGATAACTAGCCATGCACTTAAGAAAGATTTATTTTATGTGAAAGTGATATTTCCCTTTAATAATGTATTTTCTTCATCAGAAACGTTCTCCCACAAAGGCATTTTGCATTCAATCAACACAAAAAATAAAGACAGATGGAAACCAGTATTTTAAAGGCCAATAACACTTCTATGAAGCACTAACCACTTCATAGCCTATTCAAGAACGCAACGACAAGAGACTTTGATCTTAATGTATGTGTAGATTAAATGCAGCGGGAAAAGCTTTTAAGGAGCTTATCTGCATACTAAGGTTAATGATACCATTTAATTACTTGCATATTTAATTATGCTTCTTATTAAAAATGAGCAATTTATTCAATTGGCTTCTCTTTTGTGCTTGGCACATGTTCAAGGGAAACCACCGAAGCAGGAATTATGTGTAAAGAATAAAGCTCACAGTTGTCAAACATGACAAAGCAGAAGCAAAAAATTAAAGCTAGTTAGTGTTCTCCTTTCATTAACATTTTTACATAATGTTCTGCTATCTGGTGTACCCAGAGCCACCATGGAGTATTATCTCTAAGCGTCGGAGCATGTAACGGTTAAGGGATCTTACAGGCTTCCCAATGAAAGAAGAAGAAGATAATTTTAACATGTGTTTAATGAACTTGTCATATTTTGGCCGCTTCTATTGGTGGCATCGTTACAGAAAAATGTATTTTGGTAACATTTATATAATTATATTTCCCAACATTGTAGTGATAGAACGCAAGAATTACCCATTCCACCTTTCCCACCATTTATTGTTCAGATTGCAATATGGTTTATGAAGAATTTAATAATTTTAATAATTTCTCGCCAGCCAACCCTTGGTAAGATAGACACATCAAGGAAGATTTCTGTGCCAATTATATTTAATTTGGGTATATGTGGTATGAACCACAAATGAGGGTGGAGAGGTCCCTCACTCAGGCCAACACCAATGGATTCACAATATGTATTGCTCAAAATATACTGTATTTTATTATAATCATCATTTATATAGTGCCAACAATTTCCACATGTGATGGTGGAACGGCTGCCCCAATGTTTAATTGCATTTATTTTTCCTTACATTTCATTGTCTCTGTATATAGGGTATATTGTGTGATGTACTGTGTTATTGTCAAAGTGTGTATCTGTATGTTACAGTTACAAGCTGTTATAAATCAACAAGTTCCATAGCGCTGTGCAATGGATAAGACAGGATAACATGTGCATGCAAGTTGCACTCACAGAACAGTAGGAGAGGACCCTGCAATCTAACCTTTTGTCTGTTTCCACCCCCTATAAGGAATTCCTTTGTCTTCACATGCTTCCATCAACCCACACTCCCCCACCCAGCAACAAGTCACCCATATGATTGTTATCTGACTCCTAAGACATTTTTCCAATGCTGGGTGTGTTTCCATTGCTTCTGTACCTTCCCCCTGTGTGTGTGTTTTTCCTATTCTAAAGCGAAAATAAAATCAGTCTCCATTTTGGGTTGAACCTGCAAGGATCTCCTGTGTGTTATTGCCTGGATTCTGGGCCATAAGCAGTATTTCTGCGGAATATTGACTTCAAGGGGAGCAGACTGCATGTGGACAGAAACCCCTACGTTACACCACATTACTTTACAATAACCATAGGGAACACAAATAAACTAGCATAAAGATGGAGACAAGCCGTGCAAAGGGCCCTGCTCCTAGGAGCTTACAATCTAGAAGGATTGGGGTGGAGGAACACAAGAGGAGCTTTATTGGTCGTCAGGATCACTAGTGCCAGTGGTTCAAGAATGGTGGGGCCATGGAAGTGGCATGAATCAGGACGTATGATTAGGTGAACAGAGAGATGTGTTGCATCAGTAATGTGGTATAAAAAGACGGTTCCCTTAAAATTGATGTGGATGTAAACACCTCAATTGACCCTTCAGTACAGTACCATTTTTTAATTATGATGCCTTGTTCAGAGAGGCTAAATCCAATAAGGAACAAGGCATCTCCGAACTCCTGAGTGGGTTTCCTTACAGGTGCTGTATCCGCTGGTCAACACGCAAGCAAGATAAGTAGCAAATAGAGAAATGGTATGGAATTCCAAAGAGTGTGAAAAAATCTAGGATTTGGTGCAACATCCCAATAGGGACCTGCCAATGTTTCAACCTTGTTAGCCTTGACAAAGATCCGTAATGGGGTTGAAAAGTTGCCAGGACCCTATTGGGATGCTGCATAGCGTATTTCACACTAGAAGAGGATCTTTTTATAAATAGGCTTAATGCATAAAAGGTGGCTAGCGAAGGTTTAAATGGTTAAATACACTCGCATTCTTCCCTGGTTTGAAATAAAGTCATTAATAACATTACTAATAAATACTTGGACTTTATTACATGTATTAATGTCATTTCATTCTAAGGAGTTCTAGAAAATATAAAAATCTTGATAATCACGATCTGATGTGTTACGGATACAAAAAAAAGAGCATATTTCCATTCAGATTTCAGTCATTTACAACTTATAAATTAGTTTGTTTTTTCTCCCAAATTTAGCATCCAAACCTTCGTGGTTATATATTCTATGGGGCACTCATGTAAAAAATAAATAGAAATGCGAGTGTTACTGCATAAGATTGAAACAGCACATTTTCTAATAGGAATGTTTAATGGTACAAATCTCTATGCATATAATAAGTAGGGTTACCTGCAGTAAAAACAACAATATATAGTCTATATGATGCTGGCCAAAAATATGCTTTTTCTGGAGTTTTCCAGACAACATTTGGACCAGCGAATTGTTTTTATATTGGCTAAAGTCAAATTTTTAGCAATGAACTCAGCCGACACGTGGAAAAAATATCCACGCAAGCAGCCAACAATTTTTTCTAAAGGAATAACAAATTTAAAAAAAAAAAAAATATCAGCGGACCGAATTAAAATCTAGCCCAACATTATCAGTTCCTCTCGATCCATGAAGCCATTCTATGGTCACCATTTATTCCATTCTACTCTGGGTAGGCAACTCTAGTTAATAGATATACGTATCTGGTAGCGCGACGATACTGATGGTACTCAGGTGGTTCTCATGCTATACAACATCCAGCTGTGCCAGAATCGATTTTTTATTATTTTATGTTTTAATTAAAGTTCCTTTTTTAAATTGGTCCCTATGTCCTGGTATCTGTTGAGGTGTTTTAGTGGATTTGACCCATCAAACAAATCCGCTGGCACTATCTCCCAGAGCTTGGCTATAAGCTCCAACAAATGTGAGTTGATACTCTATCTGTACTATTCCATATACTGATTGGTTGATCTGCACATGGAAGTCTCTCTGTCTCTATGTTTTCTTCTATATTTTGATGAATAAAAGGAGACATCGATTGCGAAAGGCGCGAGTCTCCTTCATAAATAATAAGAAGAAAAAGGACCCGGATGCACTCAACCACTCAGAGCCAGTGATAAGGCTCTACATTTGAGTGGAATAACTCGATAGTATTATAATAATACCTAATTAATACACTCTGCACTATTATATATATTTTTTTGCTTCTTTTATATAAAATCCATGTGGATGTTGTATACCATGAGAACCACCTGAGTACCAAGAAGAGACTATCGTCACGCTACCAGATACGTATATCTATGTTTGTTGTCAGACTGGTTTTGGGGAAAGCTCTATAGATCTGGTTTGGCATGGAGACACTGGAGGTGGTACAAATTTGGGCGCTGACCATTTTTCTGTGTGTTTGCAACTCTAGTAAATATTTTTTTCTGGTGCAGCTGAAGGAGTGTAGCTTCTAAAGGCATATATTCAGCACCTGATAAAAACTACTTCTAGGTTCCTCACAAACATTGGCCAAAATAGAATATAGCATCGCCAGCGAACCCTTTATTACACAAAACAAAAGATATTTATTAGCAACTCTACAAAAAGGTGGGACAATCATTAATGAAAATCAACAGAGTGGACCTCATTGGGAACTATGAAAACTAGAGCTATTCTCAGTAGCGATCATCTAGAAGCAACAAAGCTCTTGCCCCTCTTCTGGCATCGACACAGAGATTAAAGTAAAACAACCATGACAACAAATAGGTATACAAGGCAAAATGTTGGGCGCATTCATCCAACTCAACCCACATTTAGAAACTAGGAATAAAGTGTATATAATAGAAAACCTGCAGAAATCAAGTGCATAAAACTAATGACTAAACTGCTATCACACCTACCATGTTAAAAAAGGATACCAGTGCAGCGCATGAAGTGGAATCGTTTTGATTTTACATCCTAAACCTTGGCAATGTAAATTCTTGTTTTCCCACTACATTTATCTGAAATTGTCTGTGCGCAGTTGTTTGATTTTTGATTGCTTGGCAGTCGGCTAATCCAGACAAAATAAAACAGACAACAATGATTTAATAAAGTGCGTGTTCTGGAAAACAGTACATAGGACCTCGAGCATCGGAAGAAAAAGTTAGAATTTTACAGTTCGTCTTGATTGCTGAAAACAGAATACTGCGAAACTACAGAAAGTAATTTCAGCGATCTCTGTCCTTGGGTTATAGAAAAAGAGAAGTTTAAAAATGTGCTTGTGTACTTTTGAAGGACATCGAAGCTAAGAGCCCTAGTTTTATTCTATTGTTTGTTTTAATACAAACTGTAATAAATACAGTCTGCTTATAAAATTATATATACACCGTATTTTCTGGAGTATAAAACGACCGGGTGTATAAGACGACCCCCTAATTTTCCAGTTAAAAAATAGGTTTTGGGCTATACTCGTCATATTGTATTGTATATCCCACGTATAAGACGGCCCCCAATTTTTGGGGATGTTTTTAAGTATAAAAAGTAGTCTTATACACCAGAAAATACTGTATATATATATTTTATTGAGACCATTCATTTTTTTTTTCAACCTACAAGGAGTTAAAGTGTCTCCCCAAAACAGTCACCAGGACCCGCTAACAGGCCAGTTTTAAGGATTACCTTGGGGAAATGCAGATTGAATCCTGCAATCACTGAAGAGCAAATCATATCACCTGTGCTGTGCTTCACATATCTGGAAAACCTGGATTGTCAGCGGGTCCTGAGGACAGGTTTGGGAAACACCGCGTTATAGGGATACTATTAAGAGAGCTCCCTTGCTATTGCCCTTAAATATTTGGGCAGATGCTGCCGACATCCTCTGCCCAATTATTTTTCTACATATTTTTTATTTTACTCACTTATTTTTCCCTCGGTCTGCACAGCTTTTCTTCAGCTCAGGGTCTTCCTAACCAGGAAATCCCTGAAGCTTTACCACACAATTTGCACAACTTGTGTAGAGTGAGAATTGAAAATTGCACACCTCTACGGGACTTGTGTACATTACGAATGCAAGTTACGTAGCGCCTGTGCAGAGTGAGTGATCAGAGCCTCGCTGAGAACGCGTTCTGATGTCACTAGTAACCGTAAGCTGGGAAAATCAGAATCCTGGCTGCTGGTGACACCTGGTGGGGTGGAGGAAACTCATGCTTTACCCAGTGTTTCCACCAAATCGGGCAGAGGGTAGGAGAGAAGGAGGGGGCACTCCTCATATTCTGACCACTTTAAAAGCTAATGGTCAGGATTAGGGATGAGCTGTTCGGGTTCGGACGGCTCGGGGTTCGACCCGAACTTAGCCTGTTCGAGTAGATCGTGAACACCAAACATTTCCGGGTGTTCGCCGCATGTTCGACCACAATGTACCACAATGCATTTTCCCACTGGCCTGAAGCTCGTAATTGGCTACAGCCTTGCACCTGACCACAGGTCTGGTGCAAGACTGGTTCAACACTATGCCAATCCCCGCTCAGAGTCCTGATTGGGCAAATTTTGGCTAATCATGGGCTCACAGAGCTAAGTCCCGCAGCACACTATATAACGTTTCCACGCGCCGATCCTGCACACATTTCAAAGGAGATTTCAAAGGAGATAGTTGTGTGTTGTTACTGCCGGTCTGCCACGCTACTGGGGGGGTATGGGGGGGGTCTCATTTCTACCAAATATCAGGGAATTTAGGTGAGGTGTGTCTTGTCACTGTGCCAGCAAGTTTTTTTGGGGTTTACAACTTTATTTAAAACATTTGTGAATGGAGGTGATCTTCTGGGTCTTGTGACTGTGCCAGCAAATCTTTTTGGGGCTCACTAATTTCTTTAAAACATTTGTGAATTAAGGTGATCTGTGTCTCGTCACTGCCTGCCAGCTATCAGTGTGTCTCACTGAGTTATACCAGAGTTCTTTAAATCTTTATACCAGAGTTGAATCAGAGTTCTGTATATATTAATCTATATATCACTCACCATGTCTGAAAGAACAAAAAGGACAGGCAGACGCTCCCAGACACAGATAAGAGGGCAAGCAGCCCCTGTGTCGGGAGGCTGTGTCTCTGGTCGTGGTGGACGTGGTGCATCCTCTGCAGGGGCACGCTTGTCCTTTCTAACTGGTGCTGGCCATCTTAAGCAGCAGCAGCAACATACAGAGGACTTGGTGGACTGGCTAACCAGGCCATCCTCATCTTCCGAGTCCTCTGCCAGCCAGTCTTCTAGTGCTTTACAGTCCACCTCAGCTGCCAAAGCATCTAATGCAGCCTCCATGTCCACAGCTACTCCTGCTGTAGCCTCGCTATCACACACGGAGGAGTCAGCTGAATTGTTTGACTACAAGGAGAGGGACATGCTGCTTGAGGATGCGCAGCAAGTACAGTGCTCTGATTCAATCTCTAAGGTTGAGCAAGGGAGTATAATCAACCTAGAGGAAGGGGGTGCCAGTGATGACACACAAATAACTGGCACTCATGTTGCCCCAGCAGCTGCAGCATACTGCCAAGTTGGCTCCAGTGACGAGGAGATAGGGGGTGAAGATGACATTGATGAGGACGAGGTCACTGACTCCACCTGGGTGCCATATCGAACTGAGGAATCAAGTGAGGAGGAGGGGGAGGAAGAGGAGGAGGCACAGCAAACACGAGGCACAACATCCTCTGTGACCAACCGTAGCACTAGCCAGTCCAAGGCATCACATGTCAGAGCTGCTCCGGTGCAGAGCGCTGTTGTCTCAAAGAACACATGCAGGAACTCTGCTGTCTGGGAGTTCTTTAAGAAATGTGCAGCAGACCCCACCATTGCTATTTGTAATCTATGTCAGATGAGGCTGAAGCGTGAGATAAACACCGGACACTTGGGTACCACGTGCTTGAGGCGACATATGAACAAGTGCCACACATCCCGTTGGTGCAAAACTTTGCGTAGGTCCTCCTCCTCCTCATCTGTCTCTACCCCCACTGTATGTCCTGCCATGTCATTGCCTACAACCTCCACCGACAGGGATGATGCTACAGTAATGGATGTACAAGCTGGTCCTTCCTCACAATGTGACATCATCCCAGTAGCTGAAGATTTACGCAGTCAGATTACGTTGCCGCAGCTGCTGCAGCGAAAGAAAAAATATAGTCCCAACCATCCCCAAGCACAGTGTCTAAATGCCAACTTAGCAAAATTACTTGCATTGCAGCTGCTGCCTTTCCAGCTGGTGGACTATGCTCCCTTCCATGAATTTTCTGAATGTGCTGTACCACAGTGGCAGGTTCCAAAACGCCATTACTTTTCACGCAAGGCCATTCCAGCACTATACCAGCACGTGGAAGACAATGTTATCCAGTCATTGGGAAAGGCAGTCAGCAGCAAGGTGCATGTCACTTTAGACACGTGGTCCAGCAAGCATGGACATTTCCTTCACGGCACACTGGGTAACTGATTGCAGCTGGGAGGGATCCAAGACGGGGCTCTGTGCTGGAGCTTGTTCATCCACCATGCCTCCAGAAAGCTGCTTGTATGAGGTCTGTCTGCTCCACCACCACCACCACCTCTTCCTCCTCCTTCTCTGTCTCTGGCGAAGTGGCAGTTAAACCGACGCCTGACATGGTCTACGCAATGGCTCAAGCAAAAAGATGCCATACTCTGCTTGAGCTGGTTTGTTTAGGAGACAGGAGCCACACCGGGTCAGAAATTTTGTCAGCTCTGCAGGGGCAGGTGCAGAGATGGTTAACACCACGCCAGCTTGAGCTGGGAATGATCGTCTGCGATAATGGCAGCAACCTTCTCTCCACCCTACGCAAAGGGTAAATTGACGCATGTACCATGCCTAGCACACGTCCTAAATCTGGTGGTACAGCGTTTCCTAACCAAGTACCCAGGGCTGCCAGAACTTCTCATCCTGGCCAGAAAAGTCTGCAGCCACTTCAGACGGTCATTCCCAGCAAGCGTTCGCCTGGCAGAAATTCAAAGAGAATTCCACCTTCCCACAAACAGTCTGATCTGTGACATGCCCACCAGGTGGAACTCGACATTAGCAATGCTGCAGCGTCTGCACAAGCAGCAGAGGGCCATCAACGAGTACCTGTGTGAGTATGGCACAAGGACAGGTGCAGGTCAACTTGTTCCCCCCCCCCCGCAGTGGCTGATGATCAAGGATGCATGCACTGTACTGTCACCATTTGAGGAGGCAACGAGGATGGTGAGCAGGGACAGTGCATGCATCAGTGACACAATTCCTTTAGTGTTCCTGCTGGAGCACACTCTGCGGGGAATTATAGATGTGGCTCTAGAGGCAGAGCAGCGGGAGGAAGAGGAGGCCTTCCCTAGCTCTCAAGGCCCCAGTCTTTCCGCAGACAGCATTTGCAGCGGGTCCTACTCAGATCAGACAGGAGGAGGAGGAGGACTATTTAAGTAGTGGGGGCATTGAAGGTGGGGATTCCTCAAGGGAGGGTTTTGTGTGCCCAGAAACAGAAGGGCTAGAGCGTGGCTGGGAGGAGGAAGTGCACGATACGGTCATCCTCATTGACCAGGAAGACTCGGAAGCTAATGCCACCTCCAACCTACGCTGCATGGGCTCCCTAATGATGCAAAACCTGCTAAAGGACTCCAGGATTCGTGCTATCAAGGAGAGGGATCATTACTGGTTGGCAACCCTTCTTGATCCACGATACAAGGGGAAAGTTGCAGAGCTCATCCTGCCCGCACAGAGGGAGCACAGGATGAAAAAACTTGGACGCTCTACAGCGACACTTGTGTAACACCTTTCCAGGCACTGGTAGATTACCAAGTGCTGACACATGTACTTCTGAGGCTGCGGGTGATCAGAGGAATAGCGGTGAAGGCCAGGGCCGCTTGACTGATGCTTTTTTAAAATTTTTTAGTCCACGACGCCCAAGGACGTCAAATGTAGGCACCCATTGCCAGCGTCTTCACCATATGGTGCAGGACTACCTAGGGGCAAGGGCAGACCTGGATACCTTTCCAGCAGATGATCTACTGGCTTACTGGGTATTGAGATTGGATCACTGGCCAGAACTTAGCCAATATGCTATGCAGCTACTAGGTTGCCCTTCATCTAGCGTGCTTTCCGAAAGGACGTTCAGTGCCGCTGGAGGTTTTGTCACAGACAAAAGAGTGCGTCTGTCCACCGACTCTGTAGACCGGCTGACATTTATAAAAATGAATCAGTCCTGGATCAGCAGCTATCAATCCCCTGATGCTGACGCAACAGAATAGATCTGGGATGTCTTCTGCATTCACAAAACCTCCAGCACTGTACTCTTCCACAATACCACAAAAGGGTTACGGTGTGAAGGCACTTGCTGCCATGAAAGGCACAATATTTGGCTGCACTGACGCCTGTGCCAGATTTATATGATTTTATTTTTTTGAACCACAGGGTCCATCCCTGCACTCTTCCACAATACCACAGAGGGGTTACTGTATCATGATACTTGCTGCCCTGGCAGTCTTGCACCAAAGGCAGAATATCTGGGTGCACTGAGGCCTTAACCAGATGCATATCTTTTTAATATAGGAACGCAAGGTTCACCCCTGCACTCTTCCACAATAACACAGAGGGGTTACTGTATGATGATACTTGCTGGCCTGGCATTAAAGGCACAATATCTGGGTGCACTGACGCCCATTCCCAGATTCATAGCTCTTTAATATAGGACCGCATGGTCCACCCCTGCATTCTTCCACAATACCACAGAGGGGTTACTGTATGATAGTACTTGCATGCCTGGCACTAAAGGCACAATATCTGGGTGCACTGCCACTGACGCCTGTATCAGATTCATATCCTCAGAGGGGTTACGGTGTGACGGCACTGTTGCTGACGCTAAAAGCCCAATTTTAAAGCACCTATTGTTACTTTCATCCAAAGCCTGCATAAGTTTCACAATAATTTAGCCCAAAAAAAAACTAAACTTTTTCTGCGCGTCCTAAAATGTCTTTTCATACAGGCTGCCGCCCCAAGCAGTTGTTTATGGATAGATTAAAGGAAAAGCATTTACCGTCATATGAAACGTCATTTTTTTGTTTTTAAGTGTCTCTATACATCCTAGAAATCCGCCACTTCACGGACAGGTTATGGGGACCTCCTAGGCACGATATTTGAAGGAATTTTTGGTTTTTATTTTTAACCCTTATTTCATGGAAAACTCACTGTCCCTTTAAAAACGTTTTTTTTTTTTAGCTTTTTGTCCTTGTTTCCTGTCCCCCAGGGCACTACCCGGACCCCCATACACCTTTTATGGCAAATATGTAGCATATATGCCCTCTTGGAGGGCACTCTAGAAAACCGAATTTTTGGCCCCATTGACTTGCATGGGGTTCGGGTTCGGTCCCGAACAAATGGGAAGTTCGGGTTCGGGCTCGAACCGAACTCGGGGAGTGTTCGGCTCATCCCTAGTCAGGATGAGTAGAGTGTTCTTCAAATTCTTTTAGTTCAGCAGCCGCCCGTGACCTGCAAACTCACACTTTAAGGCTCATGTCTGTCAGGACTCACCACTCCAGAGCCGCACTGGGGGTGGCATTACGTCCCGGCCTATTTCTCCGGCGTGGTCCTCAGGTGTTGGCGAGTGGGGATGGTGTCGGCGCAAGGCTGCGGCGTCCTTGCGACCAGCCCTCGGCCTTCGGCGGAAGCATGTCCGGCACCGGCTCCACCTCCGGCGACTGCTGGCTTTCAGAGTGGTGGTGCTGGCTGGGAGTCACAACTCTGGCTCCAGTATGAGGAAGGGGTTCCGGCGTGGTGCTCTGGCTAAGGGACTGAGCCCTGGTCTGCCTCTGGGGAGTTCCCATACAGAGATTGGACAGGGAGGTGGTGACAGCTGCCGGGGGCTGTGCCAAGGGACCACGACCTCAGACTAAGTGACTTGTGTTCCCTGACTCTCAAGCCATGCCCCCCTCACAGGGGTGGAGCAAGGAGTGGGCTGGATTCCTTTATAAAAGCCTCAATCACCCCTGTCTCCTTGCTCAGTTGTTGTCTAAGCCTCACATAGACACTACCAAGCTAAATACTCCCTATCCTGGTATTCACCTTCCCTTCTACCTACCGTGTTGACCCTTTGCCGCCTACACCGACCCTTGGCCTGTTTCTACGACTACGAGACTGCCTGCCGACATACCAGTACCATGCCTGATTATACCCTGCATATTGAGGTCCAACCTTGGTGAAACACTGACAGTGTCAGACATGCGTGCATACTGAAGCGCCTACCGATCTCCGATGCAGCATTGGGAAGTTTCGACAGGGCCGGCCACACGCTGTCATGAGCGCTACAATAGGCGTGCGGAAACCATCCCCATCAAAACACTACGACGCACATGTCGACGGAGCTGCAAAGCGCGATGCTCCATAGGAGGATTGAGCTTTGCAGCGCTGAGCGCACTAAGTGGCATCAGAGTGGAAGGAACATCCACTCTCACAGATGATTCTTCCACTCTGAAGTGTGCTCGTCTGACACCAGCCTTACGGTTTTGTTTGCAGCGGGGTTGGGGAATTTGTGTTGTTGATTTCAGGAATGGGAACAAGAGAGGATTGGGATTGCATTCAGCGTACAAAGGGTTAAAGGAAAAGCGATTGCGGATGAGAAACCGCACGTGTAAACTAAAATAAAATAAGAAAATATTATTGTTAAGCCTTTTCAAAGATTTAGGCTAATGTCAGATAAACGCAGTCTGAGCGCACTCTGTGTGCATGCATAACGGACGTACTGACGGAAGATACTGTAGACACCACACGGTCCGTTTCTTTGACAGATGTAGAACAAAAGGGAAACAAAATTAATTAAAATGAAATGACAGGTAGAGTAAGCCAGACAAAAAAAAACCTGAGCGTCAACGTGATACAGTCATGGCCGAAATTGTTGGCACCCCAGACATTTTTCCAGAAAATCAAGTATTTCTCACAGAAAAGTATTGCAGTAACACATATTTTGCTATACATGTTTATTCCCTTTGTGTGTATTGGAACAAAACAAAAGGGAGAAAAAAAGCAAATTGGACATAATGTCACACAAAACTCCAAAAATGGGCTGGACAAAATTTTTGGCACCCTTTCAAAATTGTGGATAAATAAGATTGTTTCAAGCATGTGATGCTCCTGTAAACTCACCTGGGGCAAGTAACAGGTGTGGGCAATATAAAAATCACACCTGAAAGCAAATAAAAAGGAGAGAAGTTCACTTAGTCTTTGCATTGTGTGCCACACTAAGCGTGGACAACCGAAAGAGGAGAAGAGAACTGTCTGAGGACTTAAGAACCAAAATTGTGGAAAAATATCAACAATCAAGGTTACAAGTCCATCTCCATAGATCTAGATTTGCCTTTGTCCACAGTGCGCAACATTATCAAGACGTTTAGCTACAGTGCCATGAGTTGCAATCTCTCTGTGGGTGGACGGAAGAGAAAAATTGATGAAAGGTTGCAACGCAGGATAGTCCGGATGGTGGATAAGCAGCCCCAAACAAGTTCCAAAGAAATTCAAGCTCTCCTGCAGGCTCAGGGAGCATCAGTGTCAGCGCGAACTATCCATCGACATTTAAATGAAATTAAACGCTATGGCAGGAGACCCAGGAGGACCCCACTGCTGACAGAGACATAAAAAAGCAAGCCAAAATGTACTTGAGTAAGCCAAAATCCTTCTGGGAAAACATTTTGTGGACAGAGGAGACCAAGATAGAGCTTTTTGGTAAAGCACATCATTCTACTGTTTACCGAAAATGGAATGAGGCCTACAAAGAAAAGAACACAGTACCTACAGTGAAATATGGTGGAGGTTCAATGATGTTTTGGGGTTGTTTTGCTGCCTCTGGCCCTGGGTGCCTTGAATGTGTGCAAGGCATCATGAAATCTGAGGATTACCAAAGGATTTTGGGTCGCACTGTAGAGCCCAGTGTCAGAAAGCTGGGTTTGCGTTCGAGATCTTGGGTCTTCCAGCAGGACAATGACCCCAAACATACGTCAAGAAGCACCCAGAAATGGATGGCAACAAAGCCCTGGAGAGTTCTGAAGTGGCCAGCAATGAATCCAGATCTAAATCCCATTGAACACCTGTGGAGAGATCTTAAAATTGCTGTTGGGAAAAGGCGCCCTTCCAATAAGAGAGACCTGGAGCAGTTGGCAAAGGAAGAGTGGTCCAAAATTCCAGGTGAGAGGTGTAAGAAGCTAATTGATGGTTATAGGAAGCGACTGATTTCAGTTATTTTTTCCAAAGGGTGTGCAACCAAATATTAAGTTAAGGGTGCCAAGAATTTTGTCCAGCCCATTTTTGGAGTTTTGTGTGACATTATGTCCAATTTGCTTTTTTTCCTCTTTTTTTTGTTTTGTTCAAATACACACAAAGGGAATAAACATGTGTGTAGCAAAACATGTGTTACTGCAATACTTTTCTGTGAGAAATACTTGATTTTCTGGAAAAATGTCTGGGTGCCAACAATTTCGGCCATGACTGTAGATGTCGCAAATGCGTCGCATTTGACGTCGCAGCATAACGCACACAGGCCGCTACACGGACGTGTTGCACTCTGCGCATTCGTCTTAGCGGATTTACGTCTTTGCCTAAATTGCGTCCGTTGCCATCTCCGTGGTACGTGCACACTTTGGTGCGCACGTACTTTGTGTGCGGGTCTCTATTGATCATTATACTATGCTACGACGGACGTTAAACTGTGCGGCGACACGGACGTGATCACTGCGTTCGTCTGATGCTAGCTTTAAAAGGGAATCTATGCAATGTGTAGTAGACAGGATTTATTTAGGGTGCAATTGATCACACAAAAAAAGAAAGAAAAAAAAAAGTCCAACAATGGCTTTCTGTGGTTTTAATTGATATATAATAACTGTGGTTTCCAAACCAGACATCACTTCAAAAATTAGTCTTAAAACATATGCATGTACAGCTAATGAAAAACAAAAACACAAGTCTTTAAAACCATGAAAGTTAAAAAGAAAGAATAATATATATATATAAAAAAAAGTTCAATGACTTTCACCTATTCTTCACGTGCCACTGGAAACTTACAGAAACAACAAACTTTGATTCAAAGAATATTTGAAGTCTGAGCGGTTTCATAGCTTTTTACACAGCTGGAAGGGGGATATACAAGCCACAGACGAAGGAAATTGCTTGAGCATTGCACTCATATGTTACCCATACACTGCTTTATTCACTAAACATTTTTTTCCAGTAGGCAGAGCAAGAGGAAATTGAACTACAATCCCTCAAATCATTAGCAGCACACTCCCTCATAACAAAAATATGTACAGTAAGTTATCCAAATCTCCGGATTTAAAAAAGAAATATTAGGAACTGAAATGACCTGCTTCACATTTGCATAGACCTGTTTTTTCCTCCTTTATCTTGTTTTTTTAGGATTTTTGTAACTTTAAAATAAAATACCAAGACATTGCAGACTGAAACCTCTGAAACAATACCGAGGTGGACCACACAATGAACCCCACAAACCCAGTAAAGGCTAGATAAAACAATGTAGAATAATCCACAAAACTGTCAAATGAAGATTAGTAAACGGAAAATATAGAAGGTTCTATTTGTACTAAAGTAGCTCCCACCTTTATACAATATCTAGATCTTTCATAGAATTCCATCTGTCAGGAAACGTACCTCCACAGCACTTCAAGGTCTCCACTACCCAAGTCTCCCCCAGGTTCCCCTTTTAGTTCTTAAAAGATCCCCATTTCATTGTCATGATTTGACGGGATACTCTATGTGACGATAGTCGCTTGAAAAGTGAGATGCCCGGAGCTAGAGATGTATTTGGGAGGTGCGGGCCTGATGTTTTATACGGTTTCCCATCCCCCTCCTATGTGGAAGTCACCCTGTACCTACAATTCTAGGTGCAGAGGGCTTGTGTTTTCCGTGTCTTATCCCCTGATGTTGGTGTTATATTATTATTCCTTTATGTAATTATTGCAGAGTGTCAGGTGGTATACGCTGCGCTGTTTTCCCTCTGCATAATCTGTAAGTAAAGGATTCCTTTGTTTCTCTGTGGTGGTCGTGGTGGTGATGGTGATAATTAATAATAAATGAGCCCAACTTAAAAGTAACAGTCTACACATCCCGACCACTTTAGATTTTGAAAATGGCCAGGATGTGAGGGGTGCCCTGCCCCAACCCCTCTCAGCCCCCTTTTTTAACTAAAAAAATACTGGGTGAAGTGGAGGAGTTTCTTCCACCCCAAACATCATCACCAGCAGCCGGGGTATTTGAATTTCCCAGCTGCCGGTTACTAGTGATGTCAGCACGCAGGGAGCGTGATGTCATCACTATCTCTGACACCAATTAGCAGTTGGTGTCAGAGAGGCTGAGATGTATCGGAGCTGCACATGCATGCAGCTCTGATCCAACATTCTGAGCAGACGTTTTTGGGACATGTGTACGTAAGGTTTGCAAGTCCCTTTGAGGTGTGCAATATGCGCAGAAAAAGGTGTGCAAATCACGCATTAAAGCATCAAGGACTTCCAGGTTCGTGAGTCTGTGAGCTGAAGATGTGAGGGAGAAAAGTTGAGTAAAATGAGGCCAAATAAAGAAAAAAAAAATTTGGGCAGAGTCAGTCCGTAGTACAGTGTTCCTGTAGCCTCCCTGGCGATACGATTCTGACATCCTTTAGATGTCAGAATTGTTACGAATTCATTTTTATGTATACCCTAGCGGTACATGGAGGGTGGCTCGGGGTTAAATGCCTTTGCTAGAAGCAGTAACTCCGAGCTACACTAGGGATGCCGCTGGATACATTACCTGTCCCTGCGCTCCCTCGCAGTCTCCTCCAGCGATCGCAACCTCATACTTCCTGGTTCCCTCCTTGCGAGAAGGGAACCAGGAAGCAAAACGCTGTGATCGCTGGAGGAGACTGCGGGGAACAACGAGGGAGTGCAGGGACAGGTAATGTATCTCTATCCAGCCTGAGTGTGGCTCAGAGTTCCCACTTTCAGCGGTGAAATTTAACCCTGAGCCACACTCTGGAAAACCGCCAGGGAGCTTTAGTGGGTTACTATAGGTGCACTTTATGTCTGGTGTCAGACGAGCATTCTTCAGAGTGGAAAGAATGTCCATGAGAGTGGACATTCCTCCCACTCGACGCCTGTCTGGCCACCTCGCTGAGCGCAATTAGTGCACTCAGCGCTGCAGGGCACGATCCTCCTATGGAGGAGGATCGAGCTTTGCAGCTCTGTCAACGCTTACGTCCTAGCGCTTTGATGGAGAGGGCTGCTGCACAGACGCGTTCACCACAGTGGCCGTGCTGCAATTAATGCGCGCAGCAGTGTGTGGCTGGCCCCATCGCAACGTCTCAATGCTGCGACGGACGCCGGAAGGCACGTTAATACACGCGCACATAAAAGACATCTCTGGACTAGTGTCTTTGTGGACTCTGACCTGTTCCCATTTCTTTTGGGTTTCCTGGTTGACACAAGCTATTGATATGTAGACAAATTTTGTTGCCGAGGTATAACTACAGATAGTATCCATCTTTCAGGGAAAGAGTGACCTCCCCTTAACTATTCAATATTCTGACTTAGCATATTTGTAGCACAACTATATAACGGAGTAGTATGCATATATAAAACACTACAAGTATATTTAGTGAGGCCGTTTATTTTAGGAAATGTTCTATCGTCATGCACATATGAAGAGAAATTCAGCAATGATAAAAAATGTCTGCAACGTTAAAAAAATAAAAAAGATTCCGTGAAAGATTTCCACGCTTTGAGCTGAACCTCAGGCTACAAAGTCTAATGCCTACAAATTAATTGGATTTAATTAGCTCACAGACCATACTGCAACCAAGTTAAATTTTGTTCCAATTAGGCCGCTATTGGAGGACTCCTTTGATTGATCATATGAGAACAACGTCACGACAAGAAAGAATAACACAGCAGACTGACTGAAACAGTTGTTAAGTCCTTTGAATTGGTCCATATGTCCCTGTTCACACTATTTGGTGCAATTTGTCACAGAGATTATGTCATTGTGACAAACGACACCATGTGAACAAGATTTCTACTTGGTACATCCCGGAGTACACATATTGATTTCTCTCAATTATGCATTTCTGATGAAAAATAAAGCTGACACCGGAACAAAAATATTATATATATATATATTATATATATATATAATCTTGGAAGGCTGGGTGCAAAACACTGTGGAATCAGACCTTATATTCATAAGAGTGAATATTTCAAGATACATACATAAGGAAGTCCTTATTGCCTACCAACGAAGTCTACAGTGGATAGAAAAAAAGTCAAAAAAGACACCCGTTAATATTTCAGGTCTCTGATGTATAAAAAATTAGACAAAGATAAATAATAATTTCAGAACTTCTTCCACCTTTAATGTGACCTATAAATTGTACAACTCAATGAAAAACAAACTGAAATATTTTATGTGGAGGAAGGAAAAATAATAAACTAAAATAATATGGTTGTGTAACTGGGGATGCCGTGTTCAGAATTATGCAATCACATTCAAAACCATGTTAAGTAGGTCAGTCAGTACACACCTGACATCTTGTGAAGGGGCTCTGGTTAACCCCAAATAAAGTTCAGCTGTTCTAGTAGGTCTTTCCTGATATTTTCTTAGTCACATCCTACACCCAAAGCCATGGTCCACAGAGAAGCTTCCAAAGCATCAGAGGGATCTCATTGTTAAAGGTATCAGTCAGGAGAAGGTACAAAAGAATTTCCAAGGTATTAGATATGGAACACTGTGAAGGCAGTCATCCTCAAGTAGCGAAAATATGGCGCAACAGACACCTTACCAAGAACTGGACGTCCCTCCAAATGTGATGAAAAGACGAGAAGAAAACTAGTCAGGAAGGCTGCCAAGAAGCCTACAGCAACATTAAAGGAGCTGCAGGAATATCTGGCAAGTACTGGCTGTGTGGTACATGTGACAACAATCTCCTGTATTCTTCATATGTCTGGGCTATGGGGTAGAGTGGCAAGATGGAAGCCTTTTTTTAAGAAGAAAAACATCCAAGACTGGCTACATTTTTCAAAAAACACATCTGAAGTCTCCCAAACGCATGTGAGAAAACGTGTTATGGTCTGATGAAACCAAGATTGAATTTTTTGGCTATAATTCCAAAAGATATGTTTGGTGCAAAAACAACACTGCGCATCACCAAAAGAACAGTGAAGCATGGTAGTGACAGCATCATGATTGGGGGCTGTTTTTCTTCAGCTGGAACTGGGGCCTTAGTCAAGGTAGAGGGAATTATGAACAGTTCCAAATACCAGTCAATACCTTCAGACTTCTGCTAGAAAGCTGAACATGAAGAGGAACTTCATCTTTCAGCAGGACAACGACCCAAAGCTTACATCCAAATCAGCAAAGGAATGGCTTTACCAGAAGATGAAAGTTTTGGAATGGCCCAGCCAGAGCCCAGACCTGGATCCAATGGAAAATCTGTGGGGTGATCTGAAGAGGGCTATTCACAGGAGATTCCCTCGCAATCTGACATTTGGAATGTTTTTGCAAAGAAGAGAAGGCAAATATTGCCAAGTCAAGATGTGCCATGCTGATAGACTCATACCCAAAAAGACTGAGTGCTGGAATAAAATCAATAAGTGCTTCAACAAAGTATTAGTTGAAGGGTGTGCACACTTATGCAACCATATTGTTTTTTATTTCCCGCCACTTAAAAGATTTCCGTTTGTTTTTCTTTGAGTTGTTCAGTTTTTAAGTCACATTGAAAGGTGGGAAAAGTTGTGAAATGATTTATCTTTGTCTAATTTTTTTACATCACAGAAACCTGACATTTTAACAGGGGAGTGTAGACTTTTTCTATCCACTGTATGTGAACCACCTTTTGGATCATCTCCCTCTATTTTTGTCGCACACAAACTATTAAAAAAAATATATAAAAAAAAAAAAAAAAACACCTTGTTACACGATTGTTTTCTTTAGTCTTATTAAATCGAGTTCTTTCATTCCATTTCTGAGATTACAAACGAAGAATTACCCTTTTATTTACATTTCCCAGTCATGGTCATAAGCTTCCATACAGATGTGATCACACATCTCTACAGATTTTATACAGGTAGTTTTTAGAATCTGGTGAAGATTGCCCCCCCCCCACATTTCTATTTTATTTATTTTTTAGAATATGCTGCATTTCACTTTTTTGGGTGTTCTATTCCTTTATTTTGGACCTTCTGGGGGAAGTTGTCGACTGTTGGAAACAGTGATTGCAGTAAGCAGGCATGAGAAAACCAAGTGAAGAGGTTGAAGCTGTACAGGGTTATTCAAAGAGAATCAAAGTCACTGCACGGTCAGTGACTTTTCGTTCTCTTCAATTCGGTGCGATTTGGCAATTCCATTTCGGCGACCCTGCGGTGTATTCAGCAAGCACCACAGGGCTATCGTAGTGCAGGGAAAAGCTGTCACAAACCTGCCGAACACACACACACACACAGCAAAACCCAGTGAACGTACACCGAAACCCACAGAAAACATCTGGATTAACCCCGCCAAACACGCCGGAGAAACCTGAGCAGCCGCCGGAAATAGCCGAAAAACCAGTACGCTTGAATGTTTGAAAAGTGAAATGCTGTTTGCAAAGAAACTACAGAACGAAAAGGTCTGAAATTTACATATAAGATCCAATGAATGATAATAAAAAGGGCTGTTCCAAAAATAAAAGAAAGAACAATAATATAATGTTTTTTTATTTCTATTAAAAATAAATAAAATAGAAAACAAATTCGCAAAAAAATCCCGAAAAAATGCCTAAAAGATCCTACAAAATCTATACATAAAGAGACTTTTTACTGCAGAATCTAATATTAAACATTTTATTACATATTGAATTAAAACTGGAATATTTTTAACATTGAAGCCTATGGGAATCGCCTGAATTAATCTGCCGCATGAAACCACCGAACAGCAGGGAAATTAAGCAACGTTTCACTGCTGGTTTTTGTTCTCTGAATAGACGAAGCATTGCTTCTCTATGGGGATTTCACTGCCCTCGAACAGGCACCGAACAGGCACCATATGTGCAGGCAATTCGCCAGGATTTGCTCTGAATAGCCGAATGGCCAGGAAAGGTAACCGTACGCTGAATTTCGATGTTCGGCGACCTTTCGGCCACAATTCGGATCTCTTTGAATAACCCTGATAGTCTTAGCGAACATATGTACCTGCTGTCAACTGTTAAGAACGTTTTCAAAACACACACTTAATTTCCAAAATGTATGTTCATCGTGATGGGCTTCTAGGAAAGTAGACCCACTGTTTTATAATGAATGTCTTGTCTCATAATTTCCAAAGGTCCAATATTTTCTTTTACTTCAATCACACTTTCAATTTCTATAAGTGATGTAACACTGGCAACAATGGCAATTAAAATGGTCAGACTGGCTCTATCCATACCTTTTCCAGCAGTGCTTCCTCCTCATTTGCAGCCATTCGTAGGTCTTCCTGGAGCGATAAAATCGTCTGATCTTTGGCCTCCAGCTGATCTTTCAAATCATCTAGAATAGATTTCATTGTGTCATTTAGTTTCCCCCCTAGAAGTGAAAAGAAAAGAATTCCAGATGAAATTGGTCAAAAAGCTAAAAAAAAAATTCTATTAAAATTATTATTATTAAAAAAATATTCATACAATTTTCCCTCCAAAAACCACATACTGTACATATTGTCCGATGGAATCCATATTTCAGTGTGTGTTATCTCCCAAAAAATATATTACGGGGTCATTTGAACTTTGTGAAATCACTTGAGACATGGGGGGGAACGGTGACTGTTTGAAAAGGCTAGGGTCAGACGAGCGCATTCTGTGTGGACTGTGCGTCTGTGCACAACGGACGTACTTTCTGACTGACAACAAGGTAGTGGCCACACAGTTATTTTGACTGACTTTTTTTGACTGATGTAGAAGGGAAAATATATTAATATGAAAAAAAATTTGTCCGTCAAAATGCTGGACGTCAAAAATACAGTCTGACTTCGTTCCATCACTCTGTGCGTCCGTTCTAGCGGATTTACCTTCTTGTCTGCCTTGCGTCCTTTTGCCGCGTCTGTAGTTCGGTGCGGACGTACTTCCTGTTTAGGGTCTCCATTGGTCATAATTATATGTTAGAACGGGCGTACAAATGTGCCGCCACACAGACGTGATCAGTGCGCTCGCCTGTCATGGGCCTAAGATGACCTGACTTCTTGACAAACTCATTTTGTCCATCAAAACAGAGGATATAAAATACGATGTGTGAAGTCAGTGATTTTTTTAATATAAAGTAACCACTTTGCGTTGCAGAACATGTACACATGAAAGCACAGTAACTACCCGCGTCTAGTACACAGCCAAAATCATTTCGAACTACATTGACGTTAGAGATACAAGTGCAGTTTATGTCTATCTGCTGCTCCAGTGTGGAGCTCCATCAATCCGCAGCTCTACAGTCTCATGGAGATTTATTTAGGGTGACATTCTTGTGTGTTTTAAAACTAAACCTTGATAAACCCAGGCATATTGTAAATCAAAAGGGGTTATTCAGAGAGCAATGAAATATCATCCATATTTCGGTGCTCTCTCGTTCGCGTACTTCTGCAAGTTAAATTCGCCAGCCCTGCAGTGAAATCAGCATTCCCCGCAGGGTCCCTGAAGTGCAGCGAATCAACCTGTCGAACACATCCTCAAACCACGGCAAACCCGCCGAATCTGTTACACAAAAAAAAAAACGTACGCAGCCAAAAACCTGATGAAAAAAGCAGAAAGTTCGATCCTAAAGCAGCTGCCGACCCACCGAACAGCTACCAAACAGGGGTTTAAAAATAAAAAAAGCAACTTTTAAAAACGAGTTTACAAAAAGAAAAAAAACAACAAATCATGCAATGGAAATATTATTATTATTCATATGAGCTTCTATATTAATAATTATGTCTGTAACAGAACAAAAAGAAAAAAAATTATTCAGAAAAAAAAAGGACTTTGGCTGCAAATGAAAAGAATAAATGGTTGAATAAATATTTAGGAAAAACAGGGAATCCCCCCCCCCCCGAAACCTATGAGATTCCCTGCTTAAACCTGATTAATGAAACCACCGAAAATCAGGGCATTTCACCAACATTTCGGTGCTGTTCAACGTTCTCCGAATAGATTAATCATTACTTCTCTACGGGGATTTCACTGCCGACAAAGATCACCATATTTCGCTGGCAATTTCCCAATATTTGGCAAACTACCTGCTTTTTGAATAGCCGAATGGCCCCAAAATTGCACCGTACAGGGAAATTCACTGTTCGCTGCAAATTCCAGGGCCAATTCAATGCTCTCTGAATAACCCTTTAAGTATTCTACCCAGGACATACTTGAAAACGAGAGAACTCTCAATGTATCCTTCCTGGTAAAATACTTAATAAATAAATAAATTCTATCAATTAAAATCTACCAACAAGGAGTCAGTCTTAATTCTTCGGCAGCATTCTAGAGGCAGTTGACTTTCTTGAGCTGCATCTCACTGGTGCGCAACAAGGGATGGAGAGTTTCTGCCATCTTATTATCGAGGAAGAGAGGGAAGGCGATAGAGTTCAGGGTATCAACGGACACGTGATTAAAGCACTCCGTAGGAAACAATCATTAACTGGATAATCCCACTTAAATCTGTGGAAAAGCATTCTGATTAAATTCAGTTACAATAGTCCTAGGCGCCATGCATGATCGGCTGGGGGAGATGACATTCAGACACATTCCCAGCTGGGTTTGAAAAATGTTAGCATTTCGGCCATTATGCCCATAGTGCAAAAACTTTAAGGGGCATTTTCTGGTACTGAAATGCAAACTGAAAATTTTTTCAATTGCAATGATACAGCAAAGCACAAGATCAAGTTAACTCAATCTCAGTTTGCCGTGTCTGCTTCTGCTGATCATGTATACATGATCATGGTAGTAAAGGGGGAAAAATAGAACGAGTGATGCATTTCGGAGCAGATAAAATATATTTGAACACTACTATAATGTTCTTTTAAAGCCAACATGTAAAATATAGATTTTAGTATACAAGCTCAGTTAACTGGGGCTAAACATTTGAGAATACCTGTATTCATAAGATACTCTTTAAACGTTCATTTTGAGAGATTCTGAAGCACTGGGCCAATGGTTTCACCGGGGGGCTACTAGTACCGCGATGTGAACATTACAAGGGTTCCTATCTCTATAGCAAGTACTTCTCAAAATTCAGATCTACAGTCTTGGATATGGAGAAGTTTGAACTCGTTTCTTTGATTTATGAAACCCGTGACAGATTTCGATTTTCTGCATATTTCTTCACATTTCTTTTTTAAAGAAATAAGAGACTGGCAAACTTAGCAAGCGGTGTACCCTAAAAATTTACCAAGAGCCCCAAAACACAATTTTCCAATCAGAAAAAACTTTTTTTTTTTTTTTACCGGAATGGAATAAAAAGGTTAAATTTAGATATTTCCAGATTTATTAATACCGACGAGCCAATTTCCTTTGTCTCAAGAACGTTAAGTTATGATAATTTTTGTGGTGATATTCCACAGGTGTCCTCTGTAAAGATTATCACAAATCCTTTATTTTGACAATCAACTCTACATATAACTTTTTCCCCCCCGCTCTTTCAATTTCTATAGCAATAGCAACTATGGAGGGAATATGAAACCCTGTTGAATACATTGAATGATCACAGCATTGTTACCAGATCCCCATTCAGGGTTTCTCGCTGTTGAGAGGCGATGGGTGGTATATAATGATTTCCCTCAACGGGTGGTTTTGGGAAAGGGTTGTTAATTACCCTCCTCTTGACATATGATTTGTGCAGATCCTGTGTACACTTACTTAATCTCCCAGGAGAATACTTGATCTGTGACAGATATGAAAGCAACAACTTGTATGGCATTGTAAAGGACATTGTTACCGGTAACCTGTCGCTGGAAAATGCTGTAGCGCATAACGATTTCTAATTAAATCTTGCCTTTGTTTATATTCATCGTGCACTTTATTAATTCATTTCCTTTCAATAATCATAAACTGTAAATTCCGTTTGTCATTTTCTAAAAAATTTAAGTTTTATGCATATTATCCAAAAATGTTTAATAGTTGAACAGTTGCAAAAACACTTAAGAGAACGAACAACAAAAAGAAAAAAAAAGTGTGCAAAAACACACATGGGATATTTATTTTTGACTAATTCTCTAAGACTACGTTTGTGTGCCATCACGTTTGGTTATTTATTTATTAAAAGTATTTTACCGGGAAGGATACACAAAAACCAAACAATATATACATTTTTTTTTAATAACATTTTTTTTAAAAAAAAAATTAAAAAATCATGAAAGTGCTTGGGTGATCACACAGAACATAAATCGCGTAAAGTAGTACGGTTTCATTTTCAGTCTACAGAGCATTTGCGTGATTATTCATGTTGTCACCCTGCTCTATTAGCAAAGGCTAACACAATTAGGTATGAATATGCAGTAATAACATGCAAATTATTCCCTCACAATTGCCCAAGGCAGCAGTCTCAGCCTTTCTTTGCTTGATTCTGTCGACATCATTAAAGGCTTGGCATAATTCATCAAGAAAAGGGGGAAAGAAAAAAAATAAATAAATAATAATTTCTTCTCCATCTAAGCACCCGGCTAGTAAAAACATCAGTGGCTGTTAGCGTTTTGTCTTTTTTTTTTTCCCTCTCTCCTCGATAGGTTTGTTAAGAACGTTCTCCCTAGCTCCCTGCCACTCCTGTACTTGTACATGTTTCCCTTGGGTAATGTTAGACACTACATTTGAGCCTGCCAGAACAATTAACCCTACTGTTAATTAGAAGGAAATGTCAGGCACACAGATGGTATAAGCTGGCACCCTGCCATTCCACCAACTGCTGCAGCAAGCAGCTACCCTAGCGCTGACAGCTGCTCAGCAATGTCCCGAATCCAGCAGATGTCAAAACTTTCCAGCTGAGGGAAGTTAAAAAAGCAAAGAGAAGGGATTTTTTCTAGTCCCAACAGTGATGATGGCTGTTTTATTGCTACAATATCCAATAGCAGTTGCCGCAGTGCAACAATCAAGCAGAAATATGCGAGAAACACGAGGGATAATAAAGTAACGCTGCGTGTAAATCATTTTAAATCAACCGATTACCATAGTCATTACGAGAATGTAAAATAATTAAAACACGGGCAGACTGTAAGTAATAAAAGGAAGCCAGAATAACAAAATTCCCCTGGCCTGGCATAAGAGGGGGGGGGGGAGAGCGGGAGATGACCACAATTATACTTGTAATATTTCACATTTAAAGCAAAGTAGATAAATGAGAGTTGTCATAATTAAAGTTGTCGCTCACAGGACGGGCTCATTTGAAAGCAAACTGCTTTCCTGTGATGTAGAAAACAGTCATCACAACCAATTTCCATCCATCATTAGTTGGGTGAGTATGCTATAAAAACTATGGCCGATAGATTTGATAAATGTCTAAGTAAATCAGTCACTTGGATCATTTGTATAAACGAGGAACAGTGATGATTTGTTGTAGCATTAGTTGCAGAGGCAGCAAGATCATGGTGCCAACTTTAGGCTGGGGTCAGACTAACGCATTTTGAACGTGCGTTGAGCTGCACTTTATCACGGCCGCAGTAGCAGCATATGACGGCCGATGACGGGCAATATACGAAGTACGGCCGCACGAAAGTTCGGCCACGCAACGCAAGCGGCAAACGTACGCATTTTTGCAAGAACGAACCGCTAGTACTGATGTACAGAGTGCGCTGCGTCCGCTAGCGGCGTGTGTGTGCGTGATTAGGAGACGTCACACGCTGCTAATGTCCAGCCAACATAATGTCCAGACGCAAAAAGTGTTTTATTGATGATCCGTAAAAAAACACGCACGAAAATGCGCATCGTTTGACCACTTTCGCGTCCACCGGTAAAAAATACGTCAATGCGTTCGGACGCACTTTTTGATGGTCGATGCGAAAAATGCGTTTGTTTGACCCTAGCCTTAGACACTATTCAAAGAGCAGTGACTCCCATATACCATAAGGCTCGGGTCAGACGAGCGCAGCGCACTGACCACGTCCATGCTGCCGCACATTTGTACGTCCGTTATAGCATATAATTATGACCAATGGAGCCCCACACACAAAGTACGTCTGCACGGAACTGCGGACACACAACGGACACGGCAAACGGACTCAGGTTAGGAAAGAACGTAAATCCGCTAGAACGTACGCACAGAGTGTGCAACGTCCGCATAGCTTTGTGTGTGAGTGATTGCACGACGTCAGACGGACTGCATTTTTGACGTCCAGCATTTTGACGGACAAAATGTTTTTCCATATTAATTTATTTTCCCTTCTACATCAGTCAAAAAAAACATCAGTCACAAAAACGGATCGTGTGGCCACTGCCTTGTCGTCAGACAGTATGTCCGTTGTGCACAGACGCACAAAATGCGCTCGTCTGACCCTAGCCTTACCGGAAAAACTTTTCCATTACTCAAGTTTTATCACGGTTATACGCTCATACACAGCACACATTCCTGTGAGTTTTATTGCTGTGGAACAATGTGAGATGCTCATACAAACTGCACAGTACTGGGGGCCCTTTTCCTAGTTTGGTGCAAAATGGCAGACCCTAATGGAAAACCTGAGTATCTGCAGTTTTTCATTAGCGCCTGCCATTTAACACCCATATTATGATGCAGCCACTTTCTCAGCAGCTCCAGTTGTAATACTTGTTAGGTGTTAAAAGAACACCGGCTGCGCGGTAAGCGCAGCCGGTATCATCAGCTCCAGGATTCCATAGAGGCAGCCGCAAGCTCGTGCAATCCAGCCCGATGACAGAGCGATATGCCTAGAAACACTGGAAGCGATTTATACAAAGTATAGGAGCTGCTAATGTACAGTAACCGGATGCTACACTCAAGATACAAGCTGATGTACTATGCCATTAAAAACGTATAAGCACTGTGCAGGAGCCATTCTGTTGAACATTGTGCTTAACAGCAGCATGGGAATAGGGCTCTAGGAGTTTTACTGTTGTGGTGTTCCCTTGTCTATGACAGAATTCCTCCCTGTGCCATTTGCCCAAATTATTTAGCCCCCCCCTACCACAACCACCACTCTTAAGCCACAACCCTGTCACATTTAACTCCACCCATTTATCTGCCCTACTTACAATTACCCCCCCCCCCCTATTCCCTGTCTCTACCCCAAAGTGTTTAGAAAGCTTGAAACACTGAAAGAGCCAAAATTGTCAGAAACACACACAAAGAGCAGCACTCTACCCAAAATGGATCAATAAAAACAAAAATTAAATAGATGGATGCCAACACAATCCAAGAGAGGCAACCTACAGCATCTGTATCGAGAAAAGGATGGGCACTACAGCCTTCTCTTCTAAAGGCAGGTTTATTTGAGGTACATTTTAAAGCAATGGTTCAGCTACTCACATAAACAAAAGGCTCATGAGGAGCCGAAATGTTAATTATAGTTCTATCACCCAAAACCAGATCCAATGAAAGAAAAAAAAGGAAAAAACAAAAGTGGTGCACTCTGTCCATAACGCACAGCCCATCCAGGTATCAAAAAGTAATGTGGTCCACCTAGAATACACTCCAATAAATTATTACTAGAAATTCGAAAACAAGGTTATTTTTGGACTGAAAGTCACAAAGACTTGACACAAGCAGATACTGATGGAGATACACACAATGATAAATTTACGGAGAGAAGGTAACACAGAGATACTGATAGATCCATAATCACTCACACATGCATTGACTCTGAACCCCCACACACTCTAGCATAGACCCTAAATCCTAATGCCCCACATACAGACTCTGACATAGACCCAATCCCCCAACACACCATACATGCACACCGACAAGTTTCTGTTCCCCCCACACACAGACCCTAAACCATTCATACCACTCTTTGCACAATTTCCCGGTGTGTTCGGGGGGGCTATGCATGTGGAGGGAGAGCTCTTTGTTCAACACATGGGCTCAGCATTTTCCACGCCTGAGCTCACATGGGCCACCACTGTAACCTGCAGCTTGCATGGCTGGGTATATGGAAGGTCACAGCGTTTGGGAACATGAAGGATCCACCCCTTCTATTCATGTCTTGGCCTGACAGGCTCCCTTTTTTATGCCTTCTGTAAGGCTTGCCCATCTCTGCCACGGGTTCATACCTACCAATGTTGAGAGGTAAGCCAATATCAAACTATTAACTTCTACCTTGATTTTAATCAAGATTCTGCCTAAATGATTTGATGCTAATTTGAGAAATTCTTATTAGAATTTCTAGTATAAAACTAGATTAAGTAGTTAGTGCTACAATGTGGTAACCAGATCAGAGTTTTTCTACATGTCATTCGTTAATACGAAAGAAACTATTATTTTGAAAAATGTTCATGTAAACATTACCATTTTTTACTAATCCAATAGTTTGTGAATAACACCTTATGAGCTCTATTCCCAAGTGAACACTAAATGCAGCGTTCAGGTGAGTGACCGTTAACGTCAGGATAAGTGACTTACACATGCCCCCCATATTACATTCCTAACACTAAACCCCTGGAAAATATGTTAGTGCATCAGTGATTGTGCTAGCTTGCACAAGCTTATTGTACGTTTACCGCATCCTATCCGTAATGTAACGGTTGGCACCCGCTTGGGCCATCGTGGTGGCTAGGAACAGGGAGTTTAGCCCTTTAGGCAGATGAGCTACTGACTAGACACAGGACAGATCAATAATACAGACTGATTTGCATCTAAGCTCAAATGGTTTCCAGACCAAAAGACAATTTAGTGCACCTTCAGAAACACCAAACAATACCGAAGTCTGTAATGCTTGAATAGGAGTACCAGGATGGTAATCTGGCACCAAGGTATGACAGTAGATGAATTGTGCAGGCTGCAGGGCAGTCCACAAACTGACAGACTTGGCGATACGGGAACTGAATTCTACGTCAGGGCTATGCAGGAACCAAAGGGACAGGAGGGCCAGAAGAACTAAAGGAATACTAAACTAGGGTAGGTCCTTTAGTTGGCCTCTACCTAGGGAGAATACCTCAAAGTATTACAGAGCAGTGGAAACAAGAAGAGCGAGGGTTAACACCATATACAAAAATCCTGCACTAAAGAGGCACTTGTAATGGCCTCGTAGAATATACTAAACTAAGACAAACAAGGTACAGGAAACATGAAACATATGAATGGTCAGGCAGGCAAAGGTTGGCAACAGATCAGAATGCAGAGTACCAGGAGCAGGCAGGAAAGGAACGTCAGAAATACAGCCGAGGTCAAAACCAGAATAATCAAGACTAGAATGCTTTGCAGCAACTCAGGAAAAAAACAAGACACAACCACCATCAAATTCCACAAATCGTCAACCAGGCTCTGTGCTGCTGGGATATATATAGGGAGTGGGTCTGTGTGATTGGGCCATGTGACCCCAGACCAAGTAAATCACAACAGAACCCCAGATCAGCCCTAGCCAGTACAGCCAGACACACCACAGGGGAAAACAGACATGGTGGCCCTTCACCACCAGGGGGCATGGCCAAAACCAGGCAAAATGTAACACGTAACATGAGGAGTGCAAACGCTAATGAGTGTCAATTACTGCACTGATACGCTAACAAAAAATTTAGCACCACCTAAAAGCTGGTGCCAACGGATTCCACTTTTGCAGAGACATTTAGCCCCTCCAAACCCCCCCATTAAATCTATTACTCAAATCTCATCCCACAGCGAGAACGGTGGCCCGATGTGGCGCTTCTGGCCGCGTGCGGAGTGAGACTGGGGACAAAGTCATCAGTCTACCTCTGTGGCGCAGGGTTTGCGGCCCAGCAGCGCAACCCTCCACGGAGTCTTAGGGAATCCATGAGGGGATACTGGTGGCTGCACAGAAGCGCTATCGCAAGTATCACTGAGGGTAGCGCTTCATTCTGAGGCAAACTGCTTAAGTAACACCTGCCCTGGAATCTAATGCTAAAATGGTGATGCTATGGGGGAACCTGCAGGTGCAGGTTTTCCCCATTTCAGCATTAACGGACAGCTATGTCCCATTTAGAGATATACACTCAGAGTATAAATTGTAGACCTTGCCTGTCAGAAATAAAAATAAAATAAAAAAAATCTAGGTAGCGGAAAAGGATTGAACTACCTGAAATATATAATTTTATTATAAATCCACTAAGACTAGTAAACTTCAAATATGTACGCTCTATGGTCCTAATTCAGTAAGTGGAATTAATAAAAAAATTGCAGAAATATTATGTTATTATTTGGGGGGGAAAAAAATCAATATGCAAATTCTGTATGTGAAATAGTTTATCTTCATGCCAGAAAACTATTTTGATTCCTTCGCTCCCTTTAACAAGATATCAAAAGTGGTTTGGTAAACAAAGGAATTGTTTCTGAGAATTTACTAAAAACGGGAGTGCAGTCATTTTCTTTGAAGCCATCAACCCCAACAAGAAAAACAAAAATAATATGTATGCATGGAAGAATTAAAAAAAAATATATATATATTTATTTCTACAATAGATTATTTGATATCTGGTCCATTAGCAAAATTCAAACATTTTCTGAAGATTATCTAGTCAGAAAGGACCAAAGGATTGCTTTACAGAAGTTATCTGGGACACTGTGCAAAGTATTTGTAAAATAATAATTAACAATGGAGATTTTTTTTTCTAGGTTTGCATATTTAATGAGCTATTCTTTATTGCCACCTTGATGTATTAGAGAAGGTTTAAGAAGCCACATAGCTACATATGTAAGCATGTCCTTATCACTGACCTTATAATGCACTAAGTATCTTGTACTTCACTAATGCTGAATCTGCCACTACAAGCAATTTATTCTGTCTTACAACCATTGAATGCTCATAAATCAGTATTATACCCTTTTTTCCTTCCTGTTCCCAGAGTTGGTGGATTTTCCCAAATGCATGGAGAAATACAAGCGGCAGCATTTAGATTGAAAGACTAATATTGGCACACATATTGATTTTAATTAGTTTAATTAGTTCATTACACTAAAAATCAAATAGACCATTTATTACATTCACTAGTAATGGCATAAGATCGTGGATTTAATATGATAATGAAGCAGATCAATTATCACTCATAAAGAAAGTCATTAACAAGTGTAAACACTGTCAAATTGAATAGAATTACATATTATGAAGTCACAGAATGTCTATTTGCATGAGTACAATGATTTTCCTTTGAAAATGCAGGTCGCGCAGGAGGAAAAACTAAAATAAATAACATAATTAACCGTTCAACAATGCGGCATTTTAAATAACCAATATTTTCCTTAACATGTTGGAAAAAAAACCATTTAAAAAAATGTATAGAGAAAGAACAAATTTGTCAATCAACAAAAAGTTCAATATTGCTTGATTTTTAAGTCAATATTGTTTCAGTCTCATTGAAATACAGTAAAAACATTTCAATCAAAACAAAAATGTAAATGAAAAGAACTAAAAAGCAAAAATACAGTAACTACCAAATACAGTATTTCTACAAGCATTGAATATTACATTAAGTTACTTCCTTAACCCATTTTAACATACTAAGCAACATAGGTGTTACAGTTAAAGGCCGAAATGTGGATAATCTTAAGATTACCCAGGTAAAAACGGACATTACCCTAGTGTTAGACAATGGCACGGAAGATATGTTGTCCTCTAAAGTTCAATTAATCGAGTAGAATAAATTTAAAGTTATTCAGACAACTCACGATTTCTTCAAAGAGATAAATGTAGTTTGAGAGAAGTGCCTCACTCATCCTGAGTCGGCGTGAGTCTGCGGTCCCTTCACGTCCCATAGATGATGGTCTCTATTTGTATCCCTTACCAGGACAATCGCCAAACAAAGTTTAAAAAGAATAAAGAATTTATTTTGTATATAAAATCAATTATCTGTATTTTATTTGATTGATACACAGCCCCTGAGGAAGTCTGGTTTTCCAGATGAAACGCGTTGGGCCAATGCACATTTTATATTGATTTTATATACAAAATAAATTCTTTAATATTTTTAATGTTTTGGCCAGTTTGACATTGATTTTGATCATTCAGTCATCTTGCTTACAATTAAATCAGAGAGGCACGTGTAGGTCAGACAAATATAACATAACATTTATAATGAAATATCCACAAATGTCTTTTCTGTGCTCACATCATTATCAGTTTTATTCATCCCCCAAGTGACATTCAATCTTAGTACTTATAACTGTAAAAGGATGTTGTACTAACAGCTTTTAAACGTGAAGCATAGCTTGACACAAGTGTCTTGCAGCGATCTACGGGTATCTTCGCCCATTCGTCATGGGCAAAAGCCTCCAGTTCAGTCACATTCTTAGGCTTGCGCACTGCAACTGCTTTCTTTAAGTCCCACCGGTTCTCAATCGGATTTAAGTCAGGTGACTGCGATGGCCACTCCAAAATGTTCCAGCCTTTAATCTGCAACCATGCTCTAGTGGACTTGGAGGTATGCTTGGGATCATTGTCCTGTTGAAAGGTCCAATGTCTCCCAAGCCTCAGGTTTGTGACGGACTGCATCACATTGTCATCCAATATCTCCTGGTACTGAAGAGAATTCATGGTACCTTGCACACGCTGAAGCTTCCCTGTACCTGCAGAAGCAAAACAGCCCCAAAGCATGATTGACCCCCCGCCATGCTTCACAGTAGGCAAGGTGTTCTTTTCTTCATAGGCCTTGTTCTTCCTCCTCCAAACATAGTGTTGATCCATGGGCCCAAACAGTTCTAATTTTGTTTCATCAGTCCACAGAACACTATCCCAAAACTTCTGTGGTTTGTCCACATGACTTTTGGCATACTGCAGTCGACTCTTCTTATTCTTTGGAGACAGCAAGGGGGTGCGCCTGGGAGTTCTGGCATGGAGGCCTTCATTACGCAGTGTGCGCCGTATTGTCTGAGCTGAAACTTCAGTACCCACATCTGCCAAATCTTTTCTCAGTTCCTCAGCAGTCACACGGGGACTTTTCTCCACTCTACGCTTCAGGTAGCGCACAGCAGTCGAAGTCAGCATCTTCTTTCTGCCACGACCAGGTAGCGTTTCAACAGTGCCCTTTGCCTTGAATTTGCGAATGATGCTTCCTATGGTCTCTCTTGGTATGTTTAACATCTTTGCAATCTTCTTATAGCCATTGCCCTTCCTGTGAAGAGTAATCACCTCTTTTCTTGTCTTCCTGGACCATTCTCTTGACTTCACCATGTTTGTAACCACACCAGTAAATGTCTAGAAGGAGCCGAGTATCACAGTAATTTTAAAAGCTGCCTAATTGGTGCTTATTATGCTTTATTGCTGCTCCGTGACATCCACAGGTGTTTTCAATACCTGATTGAAAACACTTGAATGAACCTCTGTTCTTCAGAGTGGTAGTCTTTAAGGGGTTGAATAATTGTGTCAATGAAGAATTCACAAAAGAAACATTTACTACTGTATTACAAAACCAATTGATGTAATTTTAGTTGCATATGGTTCTTTAGAAAGTCCTTGTAGGATTTCATTCTGAATACAATTACAAATGTACACTAAATTCCCTAAAACCCTTTACAGCATTGGGGGTTGAATAATTTTGAACACAACTGATATATATATATATATATTGCAGAAGCCACCTGCACATCATAGCAATTCAAAGAATTGCATCCCAGAGCTCCTGTGCCACATTCCCCATATGCAGCAAGGAATTCTGGGTAGGATATGCAAATGACCTCTCATACACTTTTATGCATCCTGGATCTGTTATTACACAGAACCCTAAAATCAATGCTATGCCACACTGTGGCTTTGTAGCAGAGATAAGGTTTATGCAACTGGTCAAAGCCACTCCCAGGACAGCGCTGTTTCAGGTTTGTTGAACCTTCATCAGCTAGGAGGCAGGCATGACCAGTTGCAGTGGATGCTTGGACCATAGGTAAGTAAGTGTCTATAAGGGTTGTGGTGAAGGACTAAAAGTGAGATAAAAAGCCTCCACACATAAGTGTGTTTAATATTTTTTCTTCCCTCCTTTTTTGATAGTTTAATTCTGTACTGATTCTCAGTCTGCTCAGCTCCTCCTGCTTGTAAATACTCTGCATGACCAAACAGCTAGCCTCTTTTAAACATAACAAGAAAAAAAAAGATGTCATCTGCGCAGAGGACATCTTTTTTTCTTGTTATGTTTTATACATGAACTGGGTTGTTACTACTGGCTGTTGCAGCCGCTCTGGTGAGTACAGGCGCGAGGCAATTTTTTCTGTATGTAGCCTCTTTTAAACTATTTCTTTTTATCCACAGTCACTTACCACCATTTTTCCCTCTGCTGTCCCACCTGCCTGCCCCATCCACCCTTCTACCCAGCCCCTATCCTAATTATATAGCCTCATTTTCCCAGCTGCTTCAATAGTCACTCGGTTTAACCTCATAATGCCCAAGCTCTTGGACTATCATTATGCAGTGTCTGCTAAATTCTCTCTAGTAATCATCTCCACGCTCCCCCTGCCCCCTTTTGTTTCCCTTGCCTCAGTCCCTTTGATTGTAAACTCACGGGATGTCTGGCTGAGCACTCGTATAAAGTGCTGCATTAGCAGGACAATTATCCTATGGGCAGGGTCGTCTGTTCCTTATGTTTTAGTATTTATTTTGTCATCTGTCTGTGCTTCCCCATTGTAAAGCAGTACAGAATCTATTGGCGCTGCATAAGTACTTGTAACTGTAACTGTTCTTAACCAATTGGGGTAGGATAGACCGCAGATCATCCGGGTATGTAAAACATTTTCAGCTCATCCAAACTGCAATTCAATTTTACCCAAGGGCGGTTGGTTAGTCCCAAGATTACCTGGGTAAAGTCCGGATTTTTTATTTTTTTTGCAGCTTTACCTGGGTAATCTTAAGATTATCCACATTTCAGACTTTAACCGTAACATTTACACACACAAAAATATGACTTTCATGTACTAAGAAGAAAGACATTGCTTGATTACTAAACTAATAACATTCTCTATGGAAGTTGGAGTGGAGAAACCTATAAACTCATACTCTGTGTAGTATTTCTTACTCTAGGAAAGAAGGTCTGTCAGGTCGGCAAATTCTGTTTTGTTCAAAAATGTCACTCGATCTGTTAATGTCACGGTGGCCCCCGCACCCCCCCGGCGCCTAGCAGCAGCTTCCTCGCTGCTCGCTGGCCAGGCGCCGAGTGATATTGCGGGCGCTTCCGCACACGTGGGACGCCGGGGGGCGGGGCCTGGCGGCGAGACGCGGACCCGCCGGGTTTAAAGCCCAGACTCACAGAGACGCCAGTGCCCTGACGTGGTAGTTACTTCCCGCAGAGCTCTTGTATATTTTGACTAATTAATGATTCTGTGTATGACCCCTGGCATTGGCAAACTAACGATTCTGTGTACGACCCTTGGCATTGGCAAACTAACGATTCTGTGTACGACCCCTGGTGGCATTGGCAAACTAACGATTCTGTGTATGACCCTTGGCATTGGCAAACTAACGATTCTGTGTACGACCCTTGGCATTGGCAAACTAACGATTCTGTGTATGACCCTTGGCATTGGCAAACTAACGATTCTGTGTATGACCCCTGGCATTGGCAAACGAACGATTCTGTGTATGACCCCTGGCATTGGCGAACGAACCACTCTGTGTATGATCCTTGGCATTGGCGAACGAACCATTCTGTGCGTAACCCCTGGTATTGGCATTAACTCTTCTAATTCTGGTATTGAGGTCAGTCTGTGTGGCACCCTAAGCACACATCAGACTACCCCTTGTTGTTAGGGTCTTGGGAAGAGCTAATTGTTCTAAGGTCTTGTGTATCATTCTATGTCTGTCTAGTCGTGCCGACCACTCTAAGGATCGGAAGGGTAGAGAGTGTCCTGCGTCTAGGGACCACTAGTCAGATAAGCAGAAGGATCCGTGACGTCTCTCTTGTATGTGCTCTGTACTGCCATTCTAGTAGTCTGTCTAGTCGTGCCGACCACTCTAAGGATCGGAAGGGTAGAGAGTGTCCTGCGTATAGGGACCACCACTCTAGTATCAGGGGGATCCGTGACATTACGTCAGGGCCAATGGATCCCGCAGACCTCTCTAATCAGTTGACCCGTATTGCAGCCAGACAAGAAGAGCAGGACCATAGAATGGACCAGATTGCTCTTGCCCTGCAAACCCTGTTAAATCGATCCAGTTCTGGAACTGCAAGCCCTCCAGACCCAGTAGTGCCTAGGGTCAGTTCGGCCGCTCCCGAGGGATGTAGGCTCAGTATGAAGGCACCCGTACGCTATGATGGTACACCAAACTTATGCCGGGGCTTTCTGACCCAACTCGAGATCCTGTTCGAGAACAATCCAGGGTCCTGTATGTCTGATAAAGCCAAAGTAGGCTGATTAATCATCTAACCGAAAAAGCTTTATTATGGGCCACGCCCTTGTGGGAGAATAAGAAACCCATCATTTATGACTATGAGGGTTTTACCTCCGAGTTAAAACGTACCTTTGATCCCTCTAGAAGGGCTACCAATGCGGGTAGATCCCTGTTTCACATCAAACAGGGTAATAGGAGGGTCTCCGACTATGCCATAGAGTTTAAGACTTTGTCTTCTGAGGTACACTGGCCGAACGACGTTTTAACCCTAGCCTTTACCGAAGGCCTGAACGAGGCTTTTATGTTTGAGTTGGCTCCCTTAAAATTACCAGAACATCTGGATCATTTGGTTGATTTCTGCATTGCCATGGACGATCAAATCAGGGAAAGGAGACACCCCAGGATAGACCCAGAAGGGTCCTGCCCCCTTTGCCCTTAGTACCCAGACACACCACTACATCAGGCAACCCGGAGACCGCAAAGACTGATGTACCGGCCGTTGAACCCATGCAGATAGGAAAAACGGGTATTTCAGAGGCAGAAAGAGCTCACAGAAGAGAAGGGGGCTCTGCTTTTATTGTGCTGGGGCAGATCATTTCCGCCTTCAATGTCCTCAGAGACCCAGGGGTAGCAGGGGTGAGACTAACAAATCAGGTCAAAAAACAGCTAATACCCAGGTTATCGGTTCTCTGTATGCCTCCTTTGTGGACGATGAAAAAAAAAAAACCCGGATTCTGGTACCTATCTCCCTCATCTGGGAGGGGTTCACCTCGAGACTGAGGCATTCCTAGACTCTGGAGCCTCAGGTAATTTTATGGACAGATGTTTTGCCGCCAAAAACCTCTTACCTCTGGTTCTAAAGGAGAGGCCTCTAATGGTGGAAGCCATAGACGGAAAACCCCTGTCATGTCCCCATATCACTCACGACACTATTGATGTATGCATGACTACAGGAGTTCTGCACCGTGAAACCATACGATTCCAGATTATCGACTCTCCCTCATGTCCTGTCGTTCTTGGGTTCCCATGGTTAATAGAGCATAACCCGGTGATTGATTGGCCCAGCGAGATATAAAGTGTTGGGGTCCTAGTTGCCAGTCAAAGTGCCTGGGCAGGGTTAATGCGATTGGTAGCCTCAATATTGCTACAGCACCTCCTTTGTCCACCGAAGTCCCTGAATGTTATATGGCGCTAAAGGAGGTGTTCTCTAAAACCAGGACTGAGGTCCTACCACCGCATCGCCCTTATGACTGTGCTATAGAGTTGCTCCCTGGTACTATGCCTCCTAGAGGACACGTATACCCTTTGTCACAAAAGGAAAACGACATTATGGAGGAATATATAAGGGAGAATCTAGAGCGAGGATTTATCAGACGATCCCCTCTCCAGCAGGAGCAGGTTTCTTTTTCGTTTCCAAAAAAGAGGGTGACCTGCGACCTTGCATCGATTACAGAGGTTTGAATAGGATTACCATAAGAAATGCATATCCAATACCTCTTATAACAGAATTGTTCGACCGATTAAAAGGGGCCCGTATTTATACGAAACTTGATTTACGCGGAGCGTACAACCTGGTCAGGGTTAAGAAGGGGCATGAATGGAAAACGGCTTTTAATACACGTAGCGGGCATTACGAATACTTGGTGATGCCCTTTGGGTTATGCAATGCGCCAGCCGTTTTCCAGGACCTCATAAACGACACCCTAAGGGACTTTCTGCAAACGTTCGTTATAGTATATCTGGACGACATCCTGATATACTCTCCTGATAAGGACACCCATCACGTCCATGTGCAACAAGTGTTGAAGAGATTATTGAAGGCTGGGTTATATTGTAAACTAGAGAAATGCTTATTCGACATAGAGACAGTGCACTTCCTTGGGTATATAATAACCCCTGAGGGTTTCCAAATGGATCCTAAAAAACTCTCAGCGATTCTTGACTGGCCTTTACCCCAAGGGCTTAAAGCCATCCAGAGGTTTCTGGGGTTTACTAATTACTACCGGAGGTTCATTAAAAACTTTTCGGCCTTGGTAGCTCCCCTCACGGCTATGACTAAAAAAGGGCTGGTGAATCAGAAATGGACACCCCAGGCCAGTCAAGCCTTTGAGGCACTTAAACAGGCATTCACAACTGCCCCTGTTCTCCGACATCCAGATCCGGCTCTGCCTTTCCAGGTTGAAGTTGACGCCTCCGAGCTAGGTCTTGGTGCAGTCTTGTCCCAAAGGGAGGCACCCGACAAACCCTTGCATCCATGCGGCTTCTATTCCCGAAAGTTGTCCCCGGCAGAGAGGAACTATGATATCGGAAATAGAGAATTGTTAGCAGTTATCGCAGCCTTGACGGAATGGAGATACTTATTGGAGGGGTCTAGGGACCCCATTGTCATCATAACCGATCATAAGAATCTTACGTACATTGGAGACGCTAAACGGTTAAATGCCAGACAAGCGAGATGGTCATTGTTTCTTTCAAGCTTTAATTTCGTCCTCACATATAGACCTGGGTCAAGAAACATTAAAGCAGACGCATTGTCAAGACAATACGAATCCTACGAACATAACATCCAAGATCAGCATCCCATTGTACCCCAGGAAAGGATTATAGCCCTTACCACGATTAGTGTCTCGTCTCCTCTGATGTTAAGATTGCAGACCGCCCAGGGTACAGCTCCTGGGGGGAGACCTCCTGCGAAACTCTTTGTACCTGAGAACGAAAGAGAAGAAGTACTAAAACTTTATCATGATAACAAAACCTCTGGGCATATGGGGATCACCAAAACAGTGTCTAGTATACGTAAACTCCTCTGGTGGCCCACGGTGCGCCGTGATGTTAAGGATTACATAACCGTGTGCGAGGTGTGCACAAGACATAAAAGTCCCAAAACAGCGCCCATTGGTTTACTCCAGCCTCTGCCAATCCCCGAACGACCATGGTCGCATTTAGCTATGGATTTTATAGTAGAGTTACCCGAGTCAAAAGGGAATACTGTAATACTCACGGTCATTGATCGATTCTCCAAAATGGGTCACTATGTTCCTCTTCGGAAACTTCCTTCGGCAGCCGAACTGGTGCCCATTTTCATTACCAATGTGGTCCGCATACACGGTATTCCTCTTGGGATTGTCTCTGATAGGGGGACCCAATTCGTCTCCAGATTCTGGAAAGGGTTTTGCAAGAATGTGGGGATAGACCTATCCTTCTCTTCGGCCTATCACCCCCAGACCAACGGAGCAGCAGAACGAGCCAATCAAAATATAGAGAAATATCTCAGGTGCTTTATATCCGAACGACAAGATAACTGGTCAGACCTGATACCGTGGGCAGAGTATGCCTTGAACAGTGCAGTGAGCGAAGCCACAGGACATTCCCCTTTCTTCACTGTTTACGGTTTTGATCCTCCCGTGCTCCCTGCTACATTTCCTGATACCGCGATTCCTGCTCTGGATGAGCATTTAGCGTCATTGAAAGAAACTTGGGGAAGGGTTAAAAGGGCACTGGAGGATAGCAGTGGTATCCAGAAGATCAAGGCCGACAGACACAGGAGGCCGGCACCCGTGTATCAAGTTGGGGACAGGGTTTGGCTTTCTTCACGGAACATCAAACGCTTAGTACCCTCTATGAAACTGGCACCCAGATACATAGGGCCCTATAAGATTCTGCGGCGAATCAATCCGGTCTCCTATGCTTTGGCACTGCCCTCCCATATCAGGATACACAATGTGTTCCACGTGAGCCTTTTAAAACCACTCTTGTGTAATCGGTACACCAGGGTCCGTGTCCCCCTCCTCCTGTCTCTGTGGAGGGCGAGGAGGAGTTTGAAGTTGAGGCCATTCTGGACGCCAGGGTTTCTAGGGGGGTCCTTCAGTACTTGGTTGACTGGGTGGGCTACGGTCCAGAGGATCGCTCTTGGCTCCCGGCTACTGAGGTTCATGCTCCTCGGTTGGTGAGGGCTTTCTATTTGGCTCATCCCCGCGCTCCTGGGGGTCGTCCAGTGGCCGCCCGTAGAGGGGGGGATTCTGTCACGGTGGCCCCCGCACCCCCCCGGCGCCTGGCAGCAGCTTCCTCGCTGCTCGCTGGCCAGGCGCCGAGTGATATTGCGGGCGCTTCCGCACACGTGGGACGCCGGGGGGCGGGGCCTGGCGGCGAGACGCGGACCCGCCGGGTTTAAAGCCCAGACTCACAGAGACGCCAGTGCCCTGACGTGGTAGTTACTTCCCGCAGAGCTCTTGTATATTTTGACTAATTAATGATTCTGTGTATGACCCCTGGCATTGGCAAACTAACGATTCTGTGTACGACCCTTGGCATTGGCAAACTAACGATTCTGTGTACGACCCTTGGCATTGGCAAACTAACGATTCTGTGTATGACCCTTGGCATTGGCAAACTAACGATTCTGTGTACGACCCTTGGCATTGGCAAACTAACGATTCTGTGTATGACCCTTGGCATTGGCAAACTAACGATTCTGTGTATGACCCCTGGCATTGGCGAACGAACCACTCTGTGTATGACCCCTGGCATTGGCGAACGAACCACTCTGTGTATGATCCTTGGCATTGGCGAACGAACCATTCTGTGCGTAACCCCTGGTATTGGCATTAACTCTTCTAATTCTGGTATTGAGGTCAGTCTGTGTGGCACCCTAAGCACACATCAGACTACCCCTTGTTGTTAGGGTCTTGGGAAGAGCTAATTGTTCTAAGGTCTTGTGTATCATTCTATGTCTGTCTAGTCGTGCCGACCACTCTAAGGATCGGAAGGGTAGAGAGTGTCCTGCGTCTAGGGACCACTAGTCAGATAAGCAGAAGGATCCGTGACGTCTCTCTTGTATGTGCTCTGTACTGCCATTCTAGTAGTCTGTCTAGTCGTGCCGACCACTCTAAGGATCGGAAGGGTAGAGAGTGTCCTGCGTATAGGGACCACCACTCTAGTATCAGGGGGATCCGTGACAGTTAAGAAGAGGAATAATACGCACAAGACTTGAGAATCTGGTTTCATTTTACCACTTTCCATCACAAATTTAAATGGAATAAGCTCAGGAGGTATGGAACAATCACCATATTTTTAGAAAAAGTTCTTTGAAGAGTTGGGTCATTGAATGGTCAACCCAGCCACCAGTAGGAATCATCTTGATGCCACCTCAACTATATGGGAGCCCCAAAAAAAAAAAAAAAAAAAATTCATCTGGATTTGCATCAACATAGCATACAATATCAAAGGATACTGTCAGTTAATCTGAACTGGGATCTCCTGATAAATTTTATAACTTCAATTGTCACCTTGACATCTATCACAGCAATAAAAGCAAGATAGCTGTATACCAATGTACAGGAACGACGTCAATAAAGGTGTAGCAGTAAAGACCATCCAGTAAGAAAATTTACGCAATGTGATATTCCAAATAATGCTTTGGACACCTGGACCAAGTCATAAGCAGTCTTGTAGAACTTGAAGAAACCCAAAAGTAATTTGTTGAAGGCATTTAATTCTTTAATTATGACAAAGCAACACTTTCTTGTACTTAAGATTAATAGCTTCAGTCACTGATTTCCTTTTATGTCACATATTAAAATGGAGTCAATGATGGAACAAGATTTAAGAAACTGACATTCAGAATGCAGGGAATGGCCACTCAGGAGCTATATAGAAAAAGTAATGTTTTACAACAAAGTCAATGTAAGCGATCCTTTACCCTCAGAATATCACGATTAAACTCTTCCTCATTGGTTAACATTGTGGTGGCGCAGAGCTTATCAATGGACAATGCAGAATAGGCATGCTGAACCTGAAGGTGATAATGTTATCTTACGGCAAAATCGCCACCTCATGACTGTCACAGGGTATGAGATGTCAACAAGGCTGTGCTTTAAAAATGTTTATTATTGTTAGGATGTTCGGAAAAAAGTTGTGATTGAAGTAGAAAAAAAAAGCACACTTGCAACATATCATTGGTCACTTACAACCATATTAGAGTCCTTTTACTGATACTAGTAAAGTGGAAACACTTATATTGGGGTTAGGGTTAGTATTTGGGTTAGGATTAGAGAGTTACCATTTCTGCTTGCTTTATGGTTTGGGTAAATCCTCTTTATAACCAGCAGATTCTGCTCCATTTTCAGGCAGCAGATCCGGTTCCTTCTTTTGACTTGAGCGTAGCAACGAAGAAGCAGATCATTCTTAAGCAATAATAAGAATAAAGTAAAAATGGAGCAGAGTCTGTTGGATGGGGACCGTGACCAAGGTTAGGGTTAACCCGAACTTGAAAATTAACCCTAAAACCAACACCAGCATCTGCAAACTTATACTAGTATAGAACGTAGTAAACCCAGTTGTCCCTATGCACCTGTTAAGTAGAAAAAAAACAACTAGAAATACTTTGAGGCTTATGACCAAACGTAGCAGGATTCACAATAACTATGCTGTTTAAAATAATTTTTGTATTCTATGCAAGTGATAAACGAGTTTATTTAAAAAAAAAATTAAAAAAGTTTTATGGGGTTTATTAGGTTTTTCCAATTCTAAGCGGATGTGAAATTCAGAACCTCAATACAAATTTGTTGATTGCCTTAAGTACCATTCAGCTTCATCATACACCATAGTAAATACTAAAGGCAATGCCGGCTTTGGGACATGTGTGTGTTACATAAGGTTGGAGGAGGACAGAGTCTAGAGATAGATATAGAGATGGCCGCACGCGAGGAAAAAATAAAAAGATAGATAAAATGAAAAAGTTTAGATCATTTAAAAAAGAACCGTCGTTTCGGCTCTACCAAACCTTGAAAATGGCTCAGGTGAGAGCCGAAACGTCAGTTCTTTTTTAAATGATATGAACTTTTTCATTTTAGATTTTTACGTTTATTTTTTCTCGTGGCCGACTCATATTACTACATATTATCATGTTATTGGCTATGCACCAATAGATTTGATATTCCTTGTTATATGGAAGGTTTGCTGGAATGCATTTTTGACTGACACACACACACACACACACACACACACACACACACACACACACAGCATTTTGATCCTTCCAGTTTGGTTTGACAAAAAAAATTTAAAAAGATATCTTAAGACTCAATAACCCCTCCAAAAAGGTATGCCAAAGTGAGCATATTTTACATCTTTTCCAGTCAAACGTTTGAAATAGAAGATTCGCATACTGTTCTCTCGTTCTAGTAGTCTACAGGCCTTGCTGAAATTAACCAAACGTTTTTGCATGGGAGTTTATTTAAACTCTTTGATGAGGGCCAATTGACGTCATGCTTCTTGGTTAAAGATTTTTTTTTTAAATACATTTAAATATTCATTATGCAAAGCTTGGTACCTTTAAACGTGAATATTATGTGCAGAGATCCGCTAATTGCAAGCTTTTACTAACAAACAGATACATGAGCCATGTATAACAACGTAACAAGTTTAATTACATTTGAAAGGTGAGGTAAAGACTGTGAAAAGAATGTCAGATTCACTTATGAATCACATGAATAAATATAGTATTTAGTTACAAAATTAGACAGTTGTGAGCTAATTAAGCTGCAGATGGCACGCACTTATTGTAAAGAACACATCTGTTACAAATCAGAGACAGCAAATGCCTGCCTCTACATTTAAAATTTGATTAGCTTCCACAACACTAATTCTTCATTATTCTTTTTAATTTATTTTCCAAATTAAAAATATCCCATCCTTAACCCTCCAGATGTTTTTTTTTCTTCATGTGAGTGTTCAAGAATTAAAACATATGCGTTTTACAGTAAAGTGGAAAAAAACTGTATAGGAAAAACATAAGCTACAGGTTAACACTTCATCAGGATGGAGCATTGGTCAAACCTATCAAATACGAGTTGCACCACTTTGGCCTTGGAAGACCTATTGCCCTCATCACCTGGTCATTCTAAAATCAGTCTCATCTTTTTTTCAGTTTTCCCATCACCAAGGTAACTTTTTGAAACTACCCACAGTCCAAATGTCACCACAGGTAATACGATCCAAAACACAGAATCAAAAAATACAGAAACCCTATATTAGAGTCATTCCGATTAATGACTGGGAAAACTATATCTAAAGAGTAGTCAAGGAAACAAGTCGAGGTTAGGGTAAAAGAAATAAAGAGAAAAACCAAGGTCAAGACTTGGAGCGGTAAGGAAGGTCAAAAGGAAAGCCAGGGTCTGGTATAGTATACAGTTCAGATCATTGTTTCAGCAAAACAGAAGAGCCACAAGGAAAGGGTGCACCAGATTGAAGTAAGCGATGGACCCAGACAATCGTTCGGGGGTCAAAATTTGTAGAACAAGAAAAAAAAGTGTCATCTGAGCTTATCCCTACAACACCGTGTGAAACAAAACACAAAGAGAGGTTTTTGTTTACTCGAATGGCCATTGGAGTGTAAACTCATCTGCCAATGTCAAGGCATCTCTAGTGAAAGGGAGTCTTAACCAATGAAACCACAGGCTGTTTTGTAGCAAACCACATATGCTCGTGCGGCTTTTCAGTCACGAGGAAGACTGGTGGGCTTTTATTTATACCCTCCCAGAAACAAATCCAACATGGGATCATCAAAGCCACGGAATGGAATATGCGCTTAGGCACAACACCGCTCTTCCTGTACTATGTATATTTGATTGCATCTCCAGCCAGGTCATCTTTGCAGCATATTCCGTTCTGTGGCTTTGGTGTTTTTTTTACGAAATAAAAAAATATCAGCTGTCCGAATTAATGAAAATTGTCTCAAAATACGAATTACGGTAGCATAACATAAACAGCAAAACGGAAAAAAAAAATGGAATGAAATGATTCGAAAAACGGGGGTTTTTTTTTTCCCCCCCATTGAAACCTATAAGATTCACCAGATAAAAACGGTCTAACGAACCACCAACATTCAGGGTTAGAAATTATCGTTTGAATTTCTAACCCTAGCGTCTAACCCCAATTTCTAACCCTGATTTTTGGTGATTCAGGGGGGTGATTGACTTTTACATAAAATGAGCACTAAGTAAACAAACCCCCCCCCACCACTTTTTTATGTCTGATTTTAACATAAAGAACAAAGTAGTTTTATATAGAGAGCGTTAATTCAAAATTGCCCCAGCACTCAAATGGTTAAAAGAAAAATCAGAACCTAATTTGTATTCACTTCCAAGGGGTGTATTTTAAGTGTTTTCCTTAGGACGAAATCACATATTTATCTCCCACATGGATATTCTGATTTTTGTTTTTACTATATGGCTAATTTACTAAGGTTTTACATTGAACCGTTTATGAATCTATATGAGAATGTAGATCATCTGAATTTAAATAAAATTTTGCATTTATTCTGCCATACAGGTTTTTCCAAAGGTACGTTTATTGGCCATTTACAGCAACTAGTATAATAAGGTAGAAACCATGCTGTGAGAGCCATAAAATGCTTGGAATGGCTGCTTTGACTAGAATTCAATGCAGTGCATAGGCACCGATCCACAGAACTAGGACGAAGGGCTGGAGGCGTCCTCCGCGTCCTAGCAGGAGTGTCGGCCCTGCTGATAGGTTTCAGTAAGGAGTACCGGTGCCGGTGCGTAGGGCAGAAAAAAGCCCCAGTTCTATGTCTATAGGTTAAGGCTGGATGTTTCAGGATTCCCTGGTCATCTACTGCTTTGAAAGAATTTTGGAAATTGTTGGCATCAACAACAAAGCGGCTGCGAGTTTGACAGCGTTGTATTAGCACAGTATAGATTTCTGGATGTACTAACAGATTAGCAATATGCCTATGTCATAAAGCAGGCCTCAATCTCCTTTTTAACCTTTTTTTTAAGGGAAATCGCCTTCAAAGCCAAATAAACTGTATGAAAGTCATAGGGCCCTATTACATTCTTAACGCAAAAATGCACGCTAAACGCGTGTTTTTTTGCACAAAGCACTAAACGTTAACGCACGAAAATCACCGCTGGAATTACATTCCTCGCAAATTTTTTCATCCGTCGGTAAATTGCACTCGGAAAACCGACGCGCAAAAATGCACACAAAGTACCGTTGCGCGCAGAAATCAGTGAGCGCAATATAATTTTTAAGATGAGTCCGTCATTGTGTGCGGACTGCGCACAACAGACGTACGTTCTGATGGAAGACAAGGTAGTGGCCATCATTTTTGACGAATCTAGTAAAAAAAAACAAAACATGCGCATCGACGTTCTCCGTTGTGAATCCGCAGTTTGGTACGGTCAGATTGTTACAATTTGCCGTTACCACCAGCTTTTCAAAGACACTAAAATTATGCGCGCAAACTTTGTCGTTGAAAAACAAACATGTATGTTACCATTTTCCAAAAATCAAGTGTGGGGGGCAAAAAAGATGGGGTTTGAATACATTTATCAGTATAATTTTATTTCAAAAACCAAAGATGTTACAGGTGTGAAATTTGGCATTTACAATTTTCTTGAAAAATAAAAAACCAGGTGTTTTACCATTTTCCAAGAAACCCAAGTGGGGGATGAAAAAAAGGGGGGGTTAATACTTTTAAACAGGATACCTATATCTCAAAAACAGAAGATGTTACAAACATGAAAATTGGTATTTAGATTCATCTCGAGAAAGAAAAAAACACCTATTTTACCATTTTCCAAAAATTCTGTGGGAGGGGGGCAAAAAGGGGGGGTTGAATACTTTTATCAGTATACCTAGATTTCAAAAACCAATGATGTTACAGGTGTGAAATTTGGTAAATTTTACAATCTTCGTGAAAAAACCAAACATGTATTTTGCCATTTTCCACAAATCCAATTAAGGGGGTGATGTTCGAGGGAAAGGGATATGAATACTTTTATCCGTACAACTATATTTCAAAAACCAAAGCTGTTACAGACGTGAAATTTGGCACTTACAATCTTCTTGAAAAAAAAACAAAAATGTGTTTTGCCATTTTCCAAAAATCCAGTGGGGGGGGGCAAAAATGGGGGTTGAATACTTTTATCAGGATACCTATATTTCAAAAACCAAAGATGTTACAGGTGTGAAATTTGGCACTAACAATCTTCTTGAAAAATAAAAAAAAACACGTGTTTTACCATTTGCCAAAAATCCCAAGTGGGGGGGGTTCTAACAAAAAAAAGAAAGTTTTTAAAAGAAACGAGGTAAACAAATCATAAAATCCACGTGAGCGAAGCCGCGGACAAAAGCTAATATACATACAGGGCTCAAAATTCAATTCCCATGCTACTAGCCAGACCTTAAGAGTTACTCGCCACCAGTTGCCCCACCTACCCTGCCCTAAAACACACCTTCTTAAATTATCTTATGAAATTACACTTAAACGTATTAGAATAAAGTTACAAAAATAAATAACATTAAAACTCAGGCACCAGACCCAGACAAGTAGTATCATACATTAAAGGGATACTCTACGCAACATGACCACCTAAGCTAATTTAGGTGGTCATGATGCCCGGAGAATGCTGCCCTCTGTCTCCCCTCCCTCCGCTCGGCAGTTCAGCTGAAAAAGCTGAAAACAGCTGAGAGAGGCGGAGGACTTTACTCCGCCCTCCCAGCTGTCAGTCAGCAATACCTGATTGAAAACCCTTGAAGGAACCTCTGTTCTTCAGAGTGGTGGTCTTTAAGGGGTTGAATAATTGTGTCAATGAAGAATTCACAAAAGAAACATTTACTACTGTATTACAAAACCAATTGATGTCATTTTAGTTGCATATGGTTCTTTAAAAAGTCCTTGTAGGATTTTATTCTGAATACAATTACAAATGTACACTAAATTCCCTAAAACCCTTTACAGCATTGGGGGTTGAATAATTTTGAACACAACTGTATATTACAAACGATCACTCCTGCACTCCAAAAATAGAAAAATGCCGTGCCCGGTGCCCACTCAGCAAATAGAGGAATAGCGGCACGCGCGGTCTTTCCAAATGTAACAATTTATTGTGGAAATTCAACGTTTCAGTCCGCTAACCGCAGACTTTAATCAGGATACGTATCATCGGGTATACTGATGAAAGTCCGTGGTTAGCGGACTGAAACGCTGCATTTCCACAATAAATTGTTACATTTGGAAAGACCGAGAGTGTAAATATATATATATATATATTTTGTCAGGTCCTGGACGCCCTGACCCTCTGGTGCCCCATTTCTAACCTGCAAGCATGCAGAGGACCTAGAATTCCTGGACTTCCTGATTGTGCTTTCCAGCCATGGAGCCCCACCTGAGCTCAAGTAGCCTTGATTGAACCTACACATACGGAAGCTACGCCCTCTGTCCAAGACTTCCACGTTGAAGTTACAGACTGCAGAGCCATCACTGGACTCTCCTTGTTGATCCTCCAAAGCCTTTCCTGAGGACCCTGTTTAACCTTCAAGCCGGTACCCCCCCTTTGCTCCCTGATCCCCCCATCTTGAACCCCTATTTACCAGACCACCTGATTTGGACTTTGACCACCCTGCCTGCCGCCTTGCCTAGACTCCTGCTTTGCCAATGACCACTCTATTGCCTATCATATCTGTACCTTATCAGTGTATCTTATCTGTATTATTGTCTAGTGTTATTCTTTATACATTGTCTGCCCCATGTACTGTTAGTTTCCCTTTGTGTCTTTCTGCTCACTTCTCCTGTTTATTAGTTTCAGCTTGCTATTAGGGATGAGCTGTTCAGTTCGGAGTTCGATTCGAACATCGCCCGTTCGCCGCATGTTCACCCACAATGGACCATAATGCACTTTTCCACTGGCTTGAAGCTTGTAATTGGCTACAGCCTTGCACCTGACCACAGGTCAGGTGCAAGACAGGTTCAAGACTATGCCAATCACGGCTCAGAGTCCTGATTCAGCCCTATATAAGGCTTCACACAGCGCTTCAGCACGTGTTTGAGAGGAGATTGTCGTTGTGTTAGTGTGTGTTCTCATTGCCAGTCTGCCACCAGCTACGGGGGGGGGGGTCAGTCTCATTTCTACAAAATATCTGGGAATTGTTCTAATCTTGTGTTCTCACTGCCACCAAGTATTTTGGGGGGTCAGTAATTCCTACAAAATATCTTGGAATTGTGGTAATGTGTGTGTTCTCACTCCCAGCAACTATTTTGGGGTCAGTAATTTCTCCAAAATATCTGGGAATTGTTGTAATCTTCTCACTGCCACCCATCATTGGGTCTCACTGACTTATAGGAGGTTTGTGGGAATTGTAATCGGTGTCTTCTCCCTGCCAGCTATCAGGGGGTCTCACTGAGTTTTACCAGAGTTCTGGAAATCTTTAATCTTTATACCAGAGTTGAATCAGAGTTCTGTATATATTTAATCTATATATCACTCACCATGTCAGAAAGACCAAAAAGGACAGGCAGACGCTCCCAGACACAGATAAGAGGGCAAGCAGCCTCTGTGTCGGGAGGCTGTGCCTCTGGTCGTTGTGGACGTGGTGCATCCTCTGCAGGGGCACGCTTGTCCTTTCTAACTGGTGCTGGCCGTCTTAAGCAGCAGCAAAATACAGAGGATTTGGTGGATTGGCTAACCAGGCCATCCTCATCCTCCGAGTCCTCTGCCAGCCAGGCTTGTAGTGGTTTACAGTCCACCTCAGCTGCCAAAGCATCTAATGCAGCCTCTATGTCCACAGCTACTCCTGCCGTAGCCTCACTACCACACACGGAGGAGTCAGCTGAATTGTTTTACTACAATGACAGGGACATGCTCCTTGAGGATGCGCAGCAACTACAGTGCTCTGATTCAACCTCTGAGGTTGAGGAAGGGAGTATAATAAACCTAAAGGAAGGGGGTGCCAGTGACACACAAATAACTGGCACTCATGTTGCCACAGCAGCTGCAGCATACTGCCAAGTTGGCTCCAGTGACGAGGAGATAGGGGGTGATGACAATGATGACGAGGTCACTGACTCCACCTGGGTGCCTGATCGAACAGAGGAGTCAAGTGAGGAGGAGGAGGCACAACAAACACGAGGCACAACGTCCTCTATGACCAACCATAGCACTAGCCAGTCCAAGGCATCCGATGTCAGAGCTGCTCAGGGGCAGAGCACTGTTGTCTCAAAGCACACATCCAGGAACTCTGCTGTCTGGGAGTTCTTTAAGAAATGTGCAGCAGACCCCACCGTTGCTATTTGTAATCTATGTCAGATGAGGCTCAAGCGTGGGAAAGACACCGCACGCTTGAATACAACGTGCTTGAGGTGACATATGACCACCTGCCACGCATCCCGTTGGTGCAAAAGTTTGCACTGGTCCTCCTCCTCACCTGTCTCTACCCCCACTATATGTCCTGCCATGTCATTGACTCCAACCTCCACTGACAGGGATGATTCTACAGTAATGGATGTACCAGGTCCTTCCTCACAATGTGACAGCATCCCATCAGCTGAAGATTTACGCAGTCAGATTACGTTGCCCCAGCTGCTGCAGCATAAGAAAAAATATAGTCCCAACCATCCCCAAGCACAGCGTCTAAATGCCAGCTTAGCAAAATTACTCGCATTGCAGCTGCTGCTTTTCCAGCTGGTGGACTCTGCTCCCTTCTGCGAATTTGCTGAATGTGCTGTACCACAGTGGCAGGTTTCAAAACGCCATTACTTTTCACGGAAGGCCATACCAGCACTATACCAGCACGTGGAAGACAATGTTATCCAGTCAATGGGAAAGGCAGTCAGAAAGGTGCATGTGACTTTAGACACGTGGTCCAGCAAGCATGGACAGGGCCGTTACATTTCCTTCACGGCACACTGGGTAACTGATTGCAGCTGGGAGGGATCCAAGACAGGCTCTGTGCTGGAGCCTGTTCATCCACCACGCCTCCAGAAAGCTGCTTGTATGAGGTCTGTCTGCTCCACCATCACCTCTCACTCTTCCTCCTCCGTGTCTCTGGCGAAGTGGCAGTTAAACCGACGCGTGACAGGGGCTACGCAATGGCTCAAGCAAAAAAGATGCCATACTGTGCTTGAGCTGGTTTGTTTAGGGGACAGGAGCCACACCGGCCCAGAAATTTTGTCAGCTCTGCAGGGGCAGGTGCAGAGATGGTTAACACCATGCCAGCTTCAGCTGGGAATGATCATCTGTGATAATGGCAGCAACCTTCTCTCCGCCCTACGCCTGGGTAAGTTGACGCATGTACCATGCCTAGCACACGTCCTAAATCTGGTGGTACAGCGTTTCCTAACCAGATACCCAGGGCTGGCATCCTTCTCAGCCAGGCCAGAAAAGTCTGCAGCCACTTCACACGGTCATTCCCAGCAAGCGTTTGCCTGGCAGAAATTCAAAGAGAATTCCACCTTTCCACAAACCGTCTGATCTGTGACATGCCCACAAGGTGGAACTCGACATTAGCTGTGGCTGATGATCAAGGATGCATGCACTGTACTGTCACCATTTGAGGAGGCAACGAGGATGGTGAGCAGGGACAGTGCATGCATCAGTGACACAATTCCTTTAGTGTTCCTGCTGGAGCACACTCTGTGGGGAATTATAGATGTGGCTCTAGAGGAAGAGCAGCGGGAGGAAGAGGAGGCCTTCCCTAGCTCTGAAGGCCCCAGTCTTTCTGCAGACAGCATTCCTGCGGGTCCTCAGATCAGACAGGCGGAGGATGAGGAGTAGGAGGAATATTTAAGTAGCGGGGACATTGAAGGTGGGGATTCCTCAAGGGAGGGTTTTGTGTGCCCAGAAACACAAGGACTAGTACGTGGCTGGGAGGAGGAAGTGCACGAGGGGGTCATCCTCCTCATTGACCAGGAAGACTCAGAAGCTAATGCCACCTCCAACCTACGCTGCATGGGCTCCCGTATCCTGCAAAGCCTGGTAAAGGACCCCATGATTCGTGCTATCAAGGAGAGGGATCATTACTGGTTGGCAACCCTTCTTGATCCACGATACAAGGGTAAAGTTGCAGAGCTCATCCTGCCCGCACAGAGGGAGCACAGGATGAAAAAACTTGAGGACGCTCTAAAGCGACACTTGGTAACCTACCAGTGCCTGGAAAGGTGTTACACAAGTGATGACACACATGCTTCTGAGGCTGCGGATGATCAGAGGAATAGTGGTGAAGGCCGGGGATGCTTGACTGATGCCTTTTTAATTTTTTTTACTCCATGACGCCCAGGGACGTCAAATGTAGGCACCCATTGCCAGCGTCTTCACCATATGGTGCAGGACTACCTAGGGGCAAGGGCAGACCTGGATACCTTTCCAGCAGATGATCCACTGGCTTACTGGGTGTTGAGATTGGATCACTGGCCAGAACTTAGCCAATATGCTACGCAGCTACTAGGTTGCCCTTCATCCAGCGTGCTTTCTGAAAGGACGTTCAGTGCCGCTGGAGGTTTTGTCACAGACAAAAGAGCGCGTCTGTCCACCGACTCTGTAGACATTTATAAAAATGAATCCGTCCTGGATCAGCAGCTATCAATCCCCTGATGCTGACGTAACGGAATAGATCGGGATGTCTTCTGCATTCACAAAACCTCCACCACTGAACTCTTAAACAATACCACAAAAGGGCTACGGTGTGGAGGCACTTGCTGCCATGAAAGTCACATTATTTGGGTGCACTGCCACTGAAGCCTAGAATTACCATATTTATGTCATTTTAATATTTGACCGCAGGGTCCAACCCTGCACTCTTCCACAATACCACAGAGGGGTTACTGTTGCCGACACTAAAGGCCCGATTTTAAAGCACCTATTGTTACTTTCATCCAAAGCCTCACCATAAAGTTTCACCATAATTTAGCCAAAAGCCCAAAAAAAAAAAAAAAAAAAATCACTAAACTTGTTCTGCGTATCCTAAAATGTCTTCTTTTTTAATACAGACTGCCGCCCCAAGCAGTTGTTTATGAATAGGATTAAAGGAAAAACGTTTACCGTCATTTGAAATGTCATTTTTTGTTTTTAAATGTTACTATACATCCTACAAATCCGCCACTTCACGGGCAGGTTATGGGGACCTCCTAGGCACGATATTTGAAGGAATTTTTTGTTTTTATTTTTAACCCTTATTTCATGGAAAACTCACTGTCGCTTTAAAAACATTTTTTAACTTTTTGTCCTCGTTTCCTGTCCCCCAGGGCACTACCCGGATCCCCATACATCTTTTATGGCAAATATCTTGCTTATATATGCAGGGCACTCTAAAAACCGAACTTTTGAGTCCAATTGACTTGCATTGAGTTCGGTTCGTGTTCGAACTCAAACTTCAGAAATTGTTTGAGTTCAAATGCGAACCGAACACGGGGTGTTCGGCTCATCCCTACTTGCTATCCCTCATTTCTCCTGCTTTCTAACTACTCCCATATTCAGTTCTCACGTCCCACAGCTCCCAGCCATCCCTCCTTGCCTCGACCGACCTTTGCACTACTCCCGGCCATCCCTCTGACCTCAAACCTCCTTTTCCTGCATCTCCTCTCCTCCTCTATAGCTATTCCTCTTTTGCCCGGTCTCCTATTGTCCCGTTCAGTTTGCGTGTCTTTATGATCTGGTGTTTATTATTTAATAAACTCTGTTTACCCCGCAAACCTGCCTCATTGCATTTTGGGCTCACTACCGCACTAGTTACAGACAGACAGAACCCTGACATATATGTTGTGTTGTCTGTTACAGAATAGAAAAAGAAGCCATTTAAAAAGGTTGGGAGACAAAAATTTTGTTAAAAAAAATAAAAGCATAAAAAAGGTCTTTTGCTGAAAAATGAAAAGAATAAACATTTAAAAAAATAATAGTAATTAAAAAGGACCTTATTACTTTTTTTTACATTGAATCCTATGGGATTTGCCTGTTTAAACCTGTCAAACTAAAACACCGAAAATCAAGGCATTTCACTGACAGGTCGGGTGCAGTTTGGCATTCTCTGAATAGACAAACTATTACTTCTCTATGGGACAATGTCGCTGCCACCGAAGATCTCCTTACTGCACCATATTTCACCGTCAATTCGCCTGTATTTGGCGAATTTACAGTTTGTTATTCACTGAACTGCCCTGAAATTGCACCGAACGGTGAAAGTCGGTGGTAAGTTCTGTGCTTTGTGAATAACCTCTTAAGAACCAGAAGTCAAAGTAAAGAGTTGCGAACGTGGAAATATTTATATAGAATGTAGGAGTGTGCACCATTTGGGCTTGATAAAAGAAAAAAAAGAAGTACAGAAAACATTTAAATGTATTTTTCAGTAATTTAACACTGAGTGAATTTTAAATTCAGGTAAACTTTAGGCTAGACATGGTTCCAGTTAAGGCTAAGGTCAGACGAACGCAGTCTGAGCGCACTCTGCGTGCGTGCATAACGGACGGAAGATACTGTAGACAGATACTGTAGACACCACACGGTCAGTTTCTTTTTTTTTAACGGATGTAGAAAAAAAAGGGAAATATTTCATTTGAATTTTGATTCCCATGACAGATACAGTCAGCCAGACAAAAAAAAAAACTTCTGAGCGTCAACATGATGGACATTGCAAATGTGCTGCGTCTGACGTCGTGTCATCATGCACACAGGCCACTATGTGGACGCGGCGCACTCTGGGCGTCCGTCATAGTGCTTTTACGTCGAGGCCTAAATGGCGTCCGTTGCCACCTGCGTGGTGCTTCAGTGCGCACGTACTTTGTGTGTTGGTCTCTATTGATCACAAATCAATGCTACGCGTTAAACTGTGCGGCGACAAGGACGTGATGACTGCGTTCGTCTGACTCTAGCCTTAAATTAAGTCTTAAAGGCAGGGCTGAACTTGCCATCAGGCATTTGCCTGCTATGCAGGTTGGCCCGATGACTTGTGCACTGGCCAAACACTACATAGCAATACCAATCCTGTCGCAGAAGAGCTGGCCCGCAATACAACATCTACCGGATCCATGTGGTCAGGGCAACGGTTGTGACCCCACACAGAGCACAGGAGGTCTTCTGGAAGCCTCATGCGGTTTCTAGGTGAAATAGTAGCAGGCACCTACAGGACACTCCCGGCCGCCAACAATAGCCTGCTGTTCTGAAATGTGCTTAGAGTCTCAAGGTTTATCTCCCAGAACAATATCCCAGTAGTGGCAGAATAAGCAGGCTAGTGGAGACAAGGGAGAGAGAGACACCTTCTGAGTGGTCACAATGCCTACAACAGCGATCTAAAACTCTGGCCACCCACGTTTCTGAACTACAATTCCCATGATTCTCTGGTCATCTTTTGCGTTCAAGAGACTTCTGGAATTGTACACAATAAAAATCTGGGGGGCCTAGAGTGTTTCTTTACAGCCTTTCACATTACATGAAAGTAAAGATAACGCAATGGGACAGCACTCATACCCCCGAAAAGCCAAATATGTGGCCAGCTCCACAAATAACTTTTAAAGCGATATAGTTAAACACAATGAATAAATGGACAGCAACCCTTAGGTTGGCAGACAAGAGCTCAGTAGGAGCTTAGGCTAGGGTCAGACTAACGCATTTTTCGCGTCGTCCGTGAAAAAGTGTGTTCGAACGAATGGATGTATTTTTTCACGGAATATTCGATAGCGGTCATACGATGCGCATTTTTGGCCGTGATTTTGTATGGATCATCAATAAAACACTTTTTGCGTCTGGACGTTACGTTGGCCAGACATGAGCAGTGTCTGACGTCTCCTAATCACGCACACATGCCACTAGCAGACACAGCGTACTCTGTACGTCAGTACTAGCGGTTTGACGTTCTCGAAAAAATGCGTTTGTTTGCCACTTTCGTGCGGCCGTTCTTCGTATGTTGCCTGGCATTGGACGTCATTTGCTGCTAGCACAGCCGTGATTAACTGCGGCTAAACGCACGTTAATACTTCGTTAGTCTGACCCTAGCCTTAATGTTGAAAAGAAAAAGTCGCATTGTTCTCCTTCACATGGGCCACCTTTCCTGACGAAGTCGGTATTAACAACCGGTGAAACGCGTTGAATTATGCCCTTTATATTTTTGAGCATCTTTCTCTATAATGCCCAATATACAGTTGCAAGAAAAAGTATGTGAACCCTTTGCCTTTCGGATTACATGGAGTTTTGCAGGAATTGGTCATAAAATGTGCTCTGATCTTCATCTAAGTCACAACAATTTGAAAAACAGTATCTGCTTAAAATAATACTGTCACGCCGAACAGGGGGCTCACCTCTCGCAGGCTCAGACGGGCCACCCCGCCAGCTGTTACGCCGCCCGGCGATGCGGCAACAGCCGGGAGGCTTGCCCATCACGAGGGCTGGCTGTGGCGGTCCGACGCGCAGGCGTCCCCGGCGCGTAACTCAAGGGCTGGGGACACTCCAGGGCCCTGCCCGATCCATTGCGGCCCTCTCCACGCCCGCACTGACAGGGTCAGCGCCGCAGCCCCGCTGTCTCCACGTGGGACATGGCGGCTCCCGGCGTCTGACGTCACAGGGGCGGGTACAGAGGTCAGGATTGGTGGAACAGGCCCAAGGGGAGGAACCTCAGCCCTGGGTGGACCTGATAGGGAACAGCACCAAAACCCACTCAGGCCCTGATTGGCTCTCCTATCTAGAGGAGCCAATTGGTGAACAGACAAACCCCACCACGTATATAAACCCTTCTGTCACACTCAGTCCTCGCTTCAGCGTTGTATCACTTCCAGTGGTTACTAATTGAGAAGCTTATTCATGTGCTACCTGTGTACCAGTTCTTGGCTTACCCTTCGACCTTTCCTGTTTCGCCGCCTGTCCCTGACCACCCTTCTGACCACGACTACGATATTTGGAAAACCCTTTTGTACCGCGATCCTGAGACTGTTCTCCCGCCTCTGCACCTGGGCTCCAGATCCCCTGCCGCAAGCCGTGACATACGCTGAAGCCTCCATGGAACCCGCAGAGGTCACGGACGCCCTCACGGCCCTGTCACACCAAGTCTCCAATTTGGCCCGGTCAGTCCAGGACCTACAGACTGAACATCGCCAACTCCAGATTCAAATACAAGCTGCAACTTTGCCACCTCCGTACGCCCCTCCTTCGGCACCTGCTTCAGTACAGCCTATTCCGGAGAATGCTGCTCCAGAACCTCAAACCAAATTACCAGACTCTTTCAACGGAGATCGCACCCAGTTTGAAGCATTTATGCTTGATTGCTGCATCCTCTTTTCCCTTAAACCACGTACTTACAACAATGACTTTATAAAAGTACGTATGGTTATGTCACTACTCAGTGGTGAACCCAAGAAATGGGCGCACACCCTCCTCAGGGAACAGGACCCCGTTCTGGAGACCTGGCCCTCCTTTGCAGCTGCCTTGGAGTCAATGTATCAAGACCCTCACAAGAGGGAGTCGGCCCAAAATGTTCTCAGAGCACTCAAACAGGGCCGCCGCCCCGTGGAGGAATACGTCACCCAGTTTCGTCATTACGCCCACGAAACCGCTTGGAATGAGGCCGCCCTCCTTGACCAGTTTCGTCGTGGCTTGGCAGACCACCTAAAAGACGAACTCGCACGAGTTGGGGTACCCCGTTCCCTCGATACCTTGACTGACTTCTGTATACAGTTTGACCGGAGATGGAGGGAACGCAGAGATGAAAGATCGCCCCTCGTCCCTCGACCCATTCCAGAGCCTTCCCATACCTCCTTCCCCTCTAATGTTTCCATCCCTAGGAGAAGAGAAGAACCCATGCAGATAGGGCTGGTGGATCGACGTCTGTCTCCAGCCGAAAGAGATAGACGCAAACGCCTCCAATTGTGTCTCTACTGTGGGGAAGCCAATCACCAAGTCCGTCTCTGTCCTATGAAACCTTCGGTTATGGGAGGTAAGACTGGATTCATTTCCATACTCTCTAGTCCCTCTCGTTTCACCCACACGCCTCACCTGCTTCTACCCGTTTCCCTACAGTGGCAACAGAAGACCTATCCGACCCAAGCGATGGTGGATTCAGGGGCTAGCGGGTGTTTTGTGGATTCAGCCCTAGTAAAACGCATCAAGTTACCTTTACTCAATAAAGATTGTCCTGTCAAAATCAGAATGGTGGATGGTTCCTCATTAAGTTCCGGTCCCATAACAAAAGAGAGTATACTTATCCAAATGACCATAGGTGTGGGTCATTCCGAGAAAATAAAATTTGATGTGGTTGATTCGCCTATCTTCCCAATTATCCTTGGTATACCCTGGTTACGTCTCCACGACCCTGCTATCCAATGGTCTACTGGTGTGGTGTCTCTCCCCTCCTCATACTGCCAAAGCAATTGTAATCCCTCACCGACCATAGGTGTCATGGAATTAGACGAAACCACAATTCCAACCACTTCATTACCTGAACAATACCACGATTTCTTAGATGTGTTTGACAAAAAGAAAGCCGAATCCCTACCACAAGAAGGCATTATGATTGTCCCATCGACCTTTTACCTGGGGCTCCCATCCCTTATGGGCGTATCTTTCCCCTGTCTGAACCCGAGTTAAAGGTCCTTAAAGAATATATCCAGGAAAACTTACAAAAAACATTCATTCAACCATCTACCTCCCCTGCTGGTGCAGGAATATTTTTTGTTGACAAAAAGGATGGTGGCCTAAGACCATGTGTGGACTACCGTGAATTAAATAGAGTTACGATTAAAAATAGATACCCTCTACCACTCATCCCTGAACTCCTCGAACGCCTTCAAAAAGCATGTATCTATTCCAAATTGGACTTGCGCGGAGCATATAACCTCGTACGTGTCCGGGAAGGAGATGAGTGGAAAACCGCCTTCCGAACTCGGTACGGGCATTTTGAATACAATGTAATGCCGTACGGGCTTTGTAACGCCCCCGCTACTTTCCAACATTTCGTTAATGACATTTTTCGGGACCTTCTGGATCAGTTCGTCGTGATTTATCTTGATGACATCCTGATATTCTCTTCTTCCCTCCAGGAACACAGGCAACACGTTACCACCGTACTTCAACGGCTCCGGGAAAATCACCTGTATGCCAAATTGGAGAAATGTACCTTCGAGACAACTAAGGTGGAATTCCTGGGTTTCATTATCTCCCCTGGAAGTATAGAGATGGACCCCCGCAAAGTGGAGGCCATTACTGCTTGGCCAGTACCCAGCAATCCTAAAGAGGTACAGAGATTCATCGGTTTCGCAAATTTCTATAGGCGTTTTATTCGAGACTTTTCTAAGATTACGCAACCGTTGACTGCACTCACTAGCCCTAGTGTGAAGTTTCGATGGACTGAAGAAGCCCAAAGGGCGTTCGACAAACTTCGTGATCTCTTCATTTCCGCTCCTGTCCTACAACTCCCTAACCCACAATTGCCATTCACTCTCGAGGTAGATGCCTCAGAGTTTGCCGTCGGGGCCGTCCTCTCCCAGAGGTCCCCCTTAGGACAACTACATCCTGTAGCTTACTATTCCAAAAGACTTTGCCCTGCAGAACGCAATTATGACATAGGAGATCGGGAGCTCCTAGCCATCAAGCGTGCCTTTGAAGAGTGGCGCCATCTACTCGAGGGCACGTCCAATCCCGTTACTGTGTATACCGACCACAAAAATTTGGAGTATTTGAAATCGCCAAACGTCTAAAACCCCGACAAGCTCGCTGGGCCCTTTTCTTTGCTAGGTTCAATTTTCACGTCACATACCGGCCGGGCTCAAAGAATGGCAAAGCAGATGCGCTCTCAAGAGTACAAGACCTCGCACTTCTACCACCCACCCCTTCCCCTACAGTGTTGCCGACACAATGCTTCTTGGGCATGACATCATGCCTTCATGATAAAATTAAGCAATTGACTGCTAGTACTTCTTTGCCGGTTTCTTCTGAGGGTTTCCACATCCACAATCATTGCATTTACGTCCCTGAAGAGGCTCGCAAGGAGGTTCTGCATATGTGCCACGACTCATTGGTAGCTGGACATCCAGGACGCAGGAAAACCGTGGACTTACTCAAACGTCACTTCTGGTGGCCCTCCATGTTCTCCGATGTCAATAAGTATGTCGCTGGTTGCCCTACGTGCCTCCGGTCAAAGCACACCACGACCAAAGTGGCAGGGCTATTACATCCATTGCCAATCCCGACCCGTCCCTGGTCGCAGATTTCCACAGACTTTATCGTAGACTTACCTCCTTCTCATAAAAACACTGTCATAATGGTAGTAGTCGACCGTTTGACTAAGATGGCACACTTTATTCCCTACCCAAAGTTACCCACAGCTGCTGAAACAGCTTCCCTATTTCTCCATAACGTGTTCAAGATCCATGGCATTCCTGACTCTATCGTCTCCGACAGGGGAACCCAGTTTACCTCCCGGTTTTGGAAAGCCTTCTGCTCTCTTCTCCGAATCCAGGTCTCGCTTTCCACTGCTTTCCATCCCCAGTCTAATGGTCAAACTGAACGGGTTAATCAGACCCTTGAACAGTATTTGCGTTGTTTTTCCACTTATAGGCAAGATGACTGGGTCGAGTTGTTACCCGCGCTGAATTTGCCTATAATTCCCACGATCATGAGTCCACTGGTTCTACCCCTTTTTTTCTTAATGTGGGGTTTCACCCTACCATGATTCCAGGTCTGGCCCCCCATTCCTCAGTCCTGACGTCGACTCGCGCCTTGCCCTACTTCAAGAGGCCTGTCAGTTAGCACAATCTACCCTCCGTACTGCTCAGCAGAGGTATAAATTAAAAGCTGATCGTCACCGTTCTGTTCCCCCGGCCTTTCAAGTAGGTGACAAGGTCATGCTGTCCACAAAAAACCTTCGCCTGCACTGTCCCTCTAAAAAACTAGGCCCCTGCTTTATTGGGCCTTTCCCTATTTCCCATCAGGTTAATCCTGTTGCTTTCCGCCTCGCGCTCCCCCCCACGTATCGGATTCACCCTGTCTTCCATGTCTCCCTTCTCAAATCTGTCCCCCCTGAGTCACTAACTGGCAGGGATATGCCCCCTGGTCCGCCCGTGCTTGTTGGTGACGACCTCGAATACGAGGTTGACCGCATCCTCGATTCCAGACTCCTTCGCGGGGCTCTTCAGTACCTTGTCCAATGGAAGGGGTATGGTCCTGAGGAGCGATCCTGGGAACCCGCCTCCTTTGTACACGCTCCCTCGTGCATTTCACCGCGCTCATCCGGATAGGCCGGGTCCTTTTTGCGTCCGGAGGCCGCTCCTTCGAGGGGGGGTTCTGTCACGCCGAACAGGGGGCTCACCTCTCGCAGGCTCAGACGGGCCACCCCGCCGGCTGTTACACCGCCCGGCGATGCGGCAACAGCCGGGAGGCTTGCCCATCACGAGGGCTGGCTGTGGCGGTCCGACGCGCCGGCGTCCCCGGCGCGTAACTCAAGGGCTGGGGACACTCCAGGGCCCTGCCCGATCCATTGCGGCCCTCTCCACGCCCGCACTGACAGGGTCAGCGCCGCAGCCCCGCTGTCTCCACGTGGGACATGGCGGCTCCCGGCGTCTGACGTCACAGGGGCGGGTACAGAGGTCAGGATTGGTGGAACAGGCCCAAGGGGAGGAACCTCAGCCCTGGGTGGACCTGATAGGGAACAGCACCAAAACCCACTCAGGCCCTGATTGGCTCTCCTATCTAGAGGAGCCAATTGGTGAACAGACAAACCCCACCACGTATATAAACCCTTCTGTCACACTCAGTCCTCGCTTCAGCGTTGTATCACTTCCAGTGGTTACTAATTGAGAAGCTTATTCATGTGCTACCTGTGTACCAGTTCTTGGCTTACCCTTCGACCTTTCCTGTTTCGCCGCCTGTCCCTGACCACCCTTCTGACCACGACTACGATATTTGGAAAACCCTTTTGTACCGCGATCCTGAGACTGTTCTCCCGCCTCTGCACCTGGGCTCCAGATCCCCTGCCGCAAGCCGTGACAAATACAATGCAAACATTTTATGTTTTCATGTGTTTATTGAACATAACATGTAAACATTCACAGTGCAGGGTAGGAAAAGTATGTGAACCCCTAGCCTAATGACTTCTCCAAGAAATAATTGGAGCCAGGAGTGAGCCAACCTTGAGTCCAATCAGTGTGATATTATTGGATGTGTTGCTGAAAGCCGTCCTGCCCTTTAAAAACACACACCAGTTTTGGGTTTACTGGTTTCAATTAGCACTGCCTGATGTGAACCATGCCTCACAGAAAAGAGCTCTCAGATGACCTACGATCAAGAATTGTTGACTTGCACGAAGCTGGAAAGGGTTACAAAAGTATCTCCAAAAGGCCTGATGTTCATGTGTCCACGGTAAGACAGAATGTCTACAAATGGAGAAAGTTCAGCACTGTTGCTACTCTCCCTAGGCGTGGTCGTCCTGTAAAGATGACTGCAAGAGCACAGCGCAGAATGCTTAAATGAGGTAAAGAAGAATCCTAGAGTGTCAGCTAAAGACTTACAGAAATCTCTGGCACATGCTAACATTTTTGTTGACACATCTACAATAAGGAAAACATTAAACAAGAATGGAGTACATGGGAGGACACCACGGAGGAAGCCATTGCTGTTCAAAAAGAATATTGCAGCACGTTTGAAGTTTTCAAAAGAGCACCTGGATGTTCCACAGCACTACTGGCAAAAAATTCTGTGGACAGATGAAACCAAAATTGAGTTGTTTGGAAAAAACACACAGCACTAATGTGTGGAGAAAAAAAGGCACAGCGCACCAACTTCAAAACCTCATCCCCACTGTAAATCATGGCAGAGGGAGCATCATGGTTTGGGGCTGCTTTGCTGCCTCAGGGCCTGGACGGATTGTTGTCACTGATGGAAAAATTAATTCCAGAGTTTATCAAGACATTTTGCTGGAAAACGTAAGACCATCTGTCCGCCAACTGAAGCTCCGCAGAGGATGGGTGATGCAACAGGACAATGACCCAAAGCATACAAGTAATTCAATAAAAGAATAGCTTCAACAAAACAAAATACGCCTTCTGGAGTGGCCCAGTCAGAGTCCTGACCTCAACCCGATTGAAATGCTGTGGCATGACCTTAAGAGAGCGATTCACACCAGACATCCCAAGAATATTGCTACACTGAAACCGTTTTGTGAAGAAGAGTGGTCCAAAATTACTCCAGATCGTTGTGCAGGTCTGATCTGCAACTACAGGAAACGTTTGGTTGAGGTTATTGCTGCCAAAGGAGGGTCAACCAGTTATTAAGTCCAAAAGGTTCACATACTTTTTCCACCCTGCACTGTGAATGTTTACATGTGCTGTTCAATAAAATCATGAAAACATATAATGTTTGTGTTGTATTATTTTAAGCAGACTGTGTTTTTCAAATTGTTGTGACTTGATGAAGATCAGAGCTCATTTTATGACCAATTCATACAAAACTCCACGTAATCCCAAAGGGTTCACATACTTTTTCTTGCCACTGTACTTGAAAATGATAGAAATTTCAATGTATCCTTCCTGGCAAAAAAAATTTGTTACACAAAAATAAATTAAGAAAATTTAGGGTGTCACCCTAGGGGGTGGTGTCACCCAATGCAGGCCGCACCCCCGCCCCCCTTGTGACGCCACTGACCTGTGCTTCAGATATCTAGAAAACCTGAACTGTTTGGGGGTACTTGAGGACCTCGGTTGGGAACCACTGGTCTATGGGGTACACTTGTTCAAAAAAAAAAATGGGAGCCTGTTACTGTATTTTTCAGAATAAATATGCGATTTTAGCTGAAGAAAAAAAACACCTTTGCGTTCGTGCAGCACTATTGTTCACATTTTAGGCTAGGGTCAGAGTGGGGCAGTCGGAACGCGCGTGCAGGCGCACTAAATCACGGCGGCAGTAGCAGCACATAACGGCCAATGACGGCCAATATACGCAGTACGTGCGTACAAAAGTGCGCCGACACCACGCAACCAGCAAATGAACGCATTTTTATCAGAACGTTAAACCGCTGCTACTGACGTACAAAGTGCGCTGCGGCCGCATAGCGGCGTGTGTGCGTGATTAGGAGATGTCAGACGCTGCTAGTGTGCGGCCAACATAACGTTCAAACAGCCGGATTTCCCTAGACTTCTTTTTACCCCATCGTCATGAAATACGTCCAGAATTGCGCATCGTCTGACCACTTAAGCGTATTCCGTGAAAAAATGCGTGCGCACGCATCGACGTACATTTTGACGGTGGCTGCAGAAAATGCGCTCATCTGTCCCTAGCCTAAGTTGTTAAATTAATAGTACTGCATTAATAAATACAAAAAAATACATTATTATTTTATTTACATGTAACCTGGCCATGTTTGGTATTATTATTATTCTTTATTTATAAAGCGCCAGCATATTCCACAGCGCTGTACAATAAGCACAGTATAGACAGGGTTACAATACATTGAACAACATTTGACAAACAGTACAGGAGGAGATGAGGGCCCTATTCCCGTAGGAACTCACAATCTAGGAGGGTTGGGGTTGGAAACAGGAGGAGAGGACTGCAAGGTGAGAGTGATGGATGGTTGTGTCAGTGAGTTGGGTGGTAGGCTTCCCTAAATAGGAATGTTTTAAGGGAGCGTTTGAAGGAAGAGAAGTTAGGGGAAAGTCTGACAGTACGAGGGAGAGCGTTCCAGAGAGTGGGGGCTGCGCGTGAGAAATCCTGCAGTCGATCATGGGAAGAGGTAATGCAGGGAGACGCTAGGCGCAGGTCGCTGTTTGACCTTAGGGAGCGGGCTGGGTTGTATTTGGTGATTAGTGAGGACAGGTAGTGGGGTGCTGAGTTAGTGAGGGTTTTGTAGGCAAGGATAAGGATTTTGAACTTAATTCTGCAGTGGATGGGGAGTCAGTGAAGGGACTCGCAGAGGGGAGCGGCAGAGACAGAGCGGCGGGTGAGGTGAATTAGCCTGGCGGAGGCGTTCAGGATGGATTGTAGGGGGAGAGGCGGGACAGAGGGAGGCCAGATAAGAGATTATTGCAATAGTCGAGTCGGGAGATTACCAGGGCGTGTATGAGTTGTTTTGTGGTGACAGCGGTAAGAAATGGCCGAATTCTGGAAATATTACGCAGTTGGTATCGGCAGGAGGAGGAGAGAGACTGGATGTGGGGGATGAAGGAAAGAGCAGAGTCAAGTGTAACTCCAAGACAGCGAACTTGGTTTGATGGGGAGATGGTGATACCCTCCACCGTGATAGAGAAGTCAGGAGGTGGGGAGGCATTGGAGGGAGGAATAAGTAGGAGCTCAGTCTTTGACATGTTGATCTTTAGTTGGTGGGAGGCCATCCAGGAGGAGATGCCAGATAAACAGTCACTGACTTTTGAAAGGACAGGGGGAGAGAGATCAGGGGTAGAGAGGTAGATCTGAGTGTCATCAGCGTAGAGGTGGTAATTAAAGCCAAAGCGGTTGATGATTTTGCCCAGGGAGGAGGTGTAGATGGAAAAGAGCAGAGGACCAAGGACAGAGCCTTGAGGTACACCAACAGATAGAGGCAATGAAGAGGAGGAGTTACCAGCAAAGGACACACAGAAGGACCTGTTGGATAAATAGGAGTCAACCCAAGCAAGTGCAGTGTCACCGAGACCCAGAGAGTTGAGGGTCTGTAGAAGGAGGGGGTGGTCAACAGTGTCAAAAGCAGCCGAGAGGTCAAGCAGGAGGAGAATCCTTGTGTTGGGATGTTGAGAATATCTTGTGTTGGGATGTTGCTTCTGATAGTTAGAGTTTTACTGAGGAAGTAGTCTGCCAGGTCTTGAGCGTTGAAGGCAGCTGAGGGGGGAGGTGCGGGTGGGTGGAGGAGGGTGTTGAAGGTGGACCAGAGCCGTTTAGGGTTAGAGGACAGCATAGATATAAGAGATGAGAAGAAGGATTGTTTGGCCAGGTGGAGGGCAGAGGTGTATGACCGGAGAATAAACTTGAAGTGAACAAAATCAGCTTCAGAGCGGGATTTCCTCCAGGCACGCTCTGGCCAGGGCTGAAGCTGGCGGCGTGGGGCCTTACAGAGTCGAAGAGGAGCAAGAGTGTCTAGAGCAGAGATAAGAGTAGTGTTGTAGTGATTAGAGGCAGCATCAGGGCAGGTGAAGGATGAGGTGTGAGGGAGGTGGTGAAGTAGATTGGAGAATTGATGGGGATCCACGGCATGTAGATTTCTGCGAGTGTGTGTACGGGGTGGGGGAGCAGGGTGTTTAGGAAGTCCAGATAGGTTGAAAGAGAGAAGGTGGTGGTCAGAGATGGGGAAAGGGTGACAGGTGAACTCAGAAATGGAGCAGAGGTTGGAAAAGACAAGGTCAATAGCGTGACCATCGCGGTGGGTAGGGAGGAGGGAGGATTGTGTGAGTCCAAGGGAGGACGTGAGTGAAAGAAGTTTGGAGGCAGCAGGGGCAGAAGGATCATCAATGGGAATGTTGAAGTCCCCGAGAACTAGGCATGGAAGACTAGAAGACAGGAAGTGAGAAAGCCAGGTGGCAAAGTGGTCAAAGAACTGGGAGGTTGGTCCCAGTGGACGGTAGATGACTACCACCCTGAGAGCCAGGGGAGAGAACAGGCGGATGCAGTGTGTCTCGAAGGAGGAGAAGGAGAGGGATGGGGTGGAGGGAGATGCTGGTAGGTGCAGGTGGGAGAGAGCAGGATTCCGACACCGCCACCATTTCTCTCACCCGGTCTGGGGGTATGGCTCAGGTGTAGACCACCATGTATTAATTTAATTACCTAGATTATGGTGCTGAAACCTATTCAGCACCAATGACAGCAGCCCCTCGGGGCTCCGGAACCCCACGGAGCTGCTATCCATGGTGCTGAAACCTATTCGGTACCTGTAGGTGTTGAACCTGTATGTATATTTGTCATTCTGCCTCCCATTGTACAGCGCTACAGAACTTCAGCGCTTTATAAAAATTTAACTGTATGTGCTGGAGAAGACTTTACTCCGTGCTCCGACTCCCCCATCATCAATACAAGATCTTGGCAACAAACTAATGCGACTCTGGATGGAAATAAACGTTCTGACATTGTAGAAGCTTACAGAAACTATGCCACAATAAATGTGAGTTATAACCAAAGCAAAAGTAGGTCCAACAAAATATTACCATGCATGACTTTTGTTTTGGCCTGGTAGTGTATACAGTATAAGGGAAGGAGTTGGTAAGACGCAGCATGTCTACCCGTTCATTATTACTGTTCTTGCTATCTTGGCTTCCAGTCTGGGCCCTTTGGCAGCTTGTGTATTTAGCGCCCTATTGATTAACTCAGAATCTCAGCTCGATCGACAGAGATAAAATGAACTGGCATCCAAGAGCCATAAAATTGCCAATAATGTTCAAATTGTGCATAATAAATCAATCCAATGCTGGATTTTCTGCATTAACAAAAAAAAAAAAAATTATTATTTTTTAAAATGTTTTTTTTCTTTTAACTTTTACCATGTTTGGCCGATCCAACAATACCAAACATTAACCCCTAGCTGCCACAGATCGGAAGATAGAACCCCCTATCTCCACCACTGGTCAACTCCAAAACTGACGTCATCGCGCTATGCACGATGACGCCAGTCGTTTCGTGGAGTTCCCGGAACCTTGGCCGGCATCCAAGATGTCGGCCAGCTCCGGGAGAGGATCACGATCTGGCGCTTTTCGGCGCCGAATCGTGATCCGGCCCCCAAGGGGTTAAATCCAGCCACCGATTGGAAGGGCAGACTGTGCCCTTTCAAACGGTGCCTGACTTTCACCGCTGGCCCCAGCCAATCGGGAGGGAGAGAGGTCCAAAAGGACCTCCCCCCTTTTCAGGCACCTTCCCCGCACTCGTGAGGGGGGGGGCGTCTGAAATATATGTCATCGCGCTAGTGCGGTGACATCGATTGTCCCGGAGTGCTGGGTTGACATAAAGATGTCAGCCCGCACCGGGGGTGGGAGGCGCAGCAATTGGCCAGAATCCCGGCTGATTGCTGCCTCCTGTGTTAGGACGCGCTCAGCGCATCCATAGCACAGGAGCAGCACTTGGCAGGACGCGCTGAGCTTAGCAGCCAAGTGGTTAAGTGGGCAACTAACCCATTCTACAACTCCAGGACTACAGCCTTTACATATAACATATTTTGAGGCAGCAACTCTCAGGGAAGACCATCCCAGCTGCAATACCTCGTTGAGACTACAGATCTCACTGGGGCTCCCCAACCCTGGGTGGCACGACATGATCAAACAACAAAAACATAAAAAGAAGTAACAGAAGTAACTAAAACATAAAAAGAATTACTGTGAGTTTTCTTGCTGTGGGGCTCTGCAATACGCTCATACACACTGCGCATTACTGTGAGTTTTATTGCTGTGGAGCTCTGTGATACAGTAATGTGTGTTGTGTATGACTGTATCACAGAGCTCCACAGCACTAAAACTCACAGTAATGTGTGGTGTGTATGACTGAGTTTTATTGCGGTGGAGCTCTATGATACAGTAATGTGCGGTTTGTATGAGTGTATCATAGAGCTCCACAGCAATAAATCTCACAGTAATGTGCGGTGTGTATGAGCGTATCACAGAGCTGCATAGCAATAAAACTCACAGTAATGTGCAGGGTCTATGGCTGGGAGTTTTTTTTGCTGTGGAGTTCTATGATACGCTAGTACAAACCGCACATTACTGTATCATAGAGCTCCACAGTAATAAAACTCACAGTAATGTGTGGTGTGTATGACTATATCACAGAGTTCCACAGCAATAAAACTCACTGTAATGTGTGAGCGTATCACAGAGCTGCATAGCAATAAAACTCACAGTAATGTTCGCTGTGTAAAGGCGTATCACAGAGCTCCACAGTAATGACTATGAGTTTTATTGCTGTGGAGTTCTGATACACTAATACACTGCACATTACTATGAAATTGCTACTTACCTGGGGAGGTATATAGCTATTAATGTATATGTAAATGTATGGCTGTGTGTAAATGTATGTATTTGTCTTTAAACAGGTTGCTCTGCGTATATACCTGTGCCTATTTTTTTGTCCCAGTCTGGCCTTGCCCGATCGTCGTGCACTCAAAGGGCCAGTATCACTCCCTGAATCAACAAACACAATATGTTGTCTGGCCTCCGTAAACAGGGCCAGGTAGGATACTACTATTATTATTATTATTATTATTTATTTATATACTAAATAATGTTGCTGGGCAGCAAGAGGTTAAATGGCCACTCTACTCAAATTTCATCACTCCCTTAAAAGGGACATCCCTTTTCCCCTTAATGGACACTACCACTTACGCCTACATACAGTTGTGTTCAAAATTATTCAACCCCCAATGCTGTAAAGGGTTTTAGGGAATTTAGTGTACATTTGTAATTGTATTCAGAATGAAATCCTACAAGGACTTTTTAAAGAACCATATGCAACTAAAATGACATGAATTGGTTTTGTAATACAGTAGTAAATGTTTCTTTTGTGAATTCTTCATTGACACAATTATTCAACCCCTTAAAGACTACCACTCTGAAGAACAGAGGTTCATTCAAGTGTTTTCAATCAGGTATTGAAAACACCTGTGGATGTCACGGAGCAGCAATAAAGCATAATAAGCACCAATTAGGCAGCTTTAAAATGACTGTGATACTCAGCTCCTTCTAGACATTTACTGGTGTGGTTACAAACATGGTGAAGTCAAGAGAATGGTCCAGGAAGACAAGAGAAGAGGTGATTACTCTTCACAGGAAGGGCAATGGCTATAAGAAGATTGCAAAGATGTTAAACATACCAAGAGAGATCATAGGAAGCATCATTCGCAAATTCAAGGCAAAGGGCACTGTTGAAACGCTACCTGGTCGTGGCAGAAAGAAGATGCTGACTTCGACTGCTGTGTGCTACCTGAAGCGTAGAGTGGAGAAAAGCCAGGGCTCGAGTCGAGCGGGAACGCGCAGGAACGGCGTTCCCGCACTTTTCCCACAGCGGGAACGCTGCGGGAACGCAGCGTTCCCGCTGTGGCCCGAGCCCGAACGCCGCCGCCGCCGCACATTGCCGGCGGCCGGCGTGCTTCCTGTTACAAGGGCCAGCTGACAGGAGGTGGAGCCGCTCGCCTGGCTGTTTCATAGTTCCCAGGCAAGCGGCTGCACTTCCTGTCAGCGGCCACTGAAGCAGGAAGCACGCGGCCGCTGGCAGAGGAGCAGAAGCAGCAGCAGCAAAGGTGAGCTGTGCTGGGGGCAGTATCCCTGAGACCTGGGGGGGGGCAATATCCATGAGACCAGGGGGGCAATATCCATGAGACCAGGGGGCAATATCCATGAGACCAGGGGGCAATATCCATGAGACCAGGGGGGCAATATCCATGAGAGCTGGGGCATTATCCATGAGACCTGGGGCATTATCCATGAGACCAGGGGGGCATTATCCATGAGACCTGGGGCATTATCCATGAGACCTGGGGCATTATCCATGAGAGCTGGGGCATATCCATGAGACCAGGGGCAATATCCATGAAAGCAGTTGCAGTGCGCAAGCCTAAGAATGTGACTGAACTGGAGGCTTTTGCCCATGAGGAATGGGCGAAGATACCCATAGATCGCTGCAAGACACTTGTGTCAAGCTATGCTTCACGTTTAAAAGCTGTTATAACTGTAAAAGGATGTTGTACTAAGTACTAAGATTGAATGTCACTTGGGGGTTGAATAAAACGGATAATGATGTGAGCACAGAAAAGACATTTGTGGTTATTTCATTATAAATGTTATGTTATATTTGTCTGACCTACACGTGCCTCTTTGATTTAATTGTAAGCAAGATGACTGAATGATCAAAATCAATGTCAAACTGGCCAAAACACTCAATTTCAGTGGGGGTTGAATAATTTTGAACACAACTGTAAGTTGTATCTAGATTACTTGTGCATTACAAACAAAACAAATTTATGCAACACATTATAAAACACCGTCAAAAAACACATGCTTTTGTTTAGTTCTTTGTTTGACGTAATTGCAATAACCCCTTGATGACACAGGACATCCCATGCCGTCCTGCAGCAAATGGGCTTTAAAGCCGCAGGACGGTATGGCACATCCCATGCATTTTTTCCTCCCGCCTACACTCACCATCCTCTCTGGTGTCCAACACAGACTGACTAACTTCAAGTCAGATCTGCGTTGCATACGAGTCCCGACGCACTGACATCATTGCGCCGGGTGCGATGACGTCAGTGTCAGGCCTTCCCCTGCCAGAGCATCATCGGGGGCTAGCGAGTCAAGATTGCTGGAAAGGTCAGACTGACCAATGTGTTTATTTAACCCCTTAGGTGCCAGGCTGCGATCCGGCACTAGATCACAGCCTATTTCCGGTGGGGGCTGCCATCTTGGAGCAATTTATGGCTATTCATTGTGCACTAAATGTCCACCATTTTTAATAGAGCTTAGGTTTGAGAACCTTGTAAAATACCTCAAATGGGTTAAGAACTGTTGTAATTCTGAAGGGAAAAGAATTGCTGGAGGCCTCGGTTAAAATCTGGTAAAATGTTCAAATGCATAAAGCTGCTGATGCTGGTATTTGATTGTGTGGACTGGAGTGCTATCTTCCTGGTTTGTGTAAACACACACACTCACTATAACAGAGAGAGGATGCACTCAAGGACTTCATTAAAAGTTTCCTTTATTGCACCGACATTTAAAAAAAAAAAAAACGATGTTTCGGCTCCAGTGTGAGCCTTTATCAACTTTTATAAAGGCTCTCACTGGAGCTGAAACGTTTTTTTTTAATGTTGGTGCAATAAAGGAAACTTTTAATGAAGTCCTCGAGTGCATCCTCTATTGTAGTACATATGATCACACTTGGATAAACAGCACTGATGCAAAAAGAGTCAAAGGATACTTGTGAGAGGCGTGAGTGCTGAAATTTGTGGATATAGATATATATATTTGAGCTTTTGGGTGCACACCCTAATGCAATAGGCTGTGCACGCCTATGCTCCAGGTACAGAATAGATGGACTCGGGTCCATTCGAGCCACAGAGTGGCTGATTGCAGAGGCGTTGGAAAGTGCTCTGACAGTAACAGGGTAGAGAAGAGTGGGATGTGCTCATAAGGTATTGCATTTCCAAAAGAAGGCAGCCACCATGGTCAGGACAGTCCTGTACAGAGGAGGTTGTAGTTTCTGTCTTGTAGAGCAATATCCAGGCAATAAGGCAGCAGGCCTGAGGGGATTCAGACAACCAAGGTGGTACTGGTCTCTGTACATAGAGAGGGACCCTAAGCAGCCCCCAAAAAAAGAAAGGAGCCAAGGAGGGCCAAAGTTATTGCCTAGCACAATCCGGGGGTGGACAATGGGTTGAGTAGCCAAACCCCTCTTGTTGTCTCTGACACCAAAGAGATGCAGTCTGCACTGAGAAAAGGTGGTAATAATGGCCAAGGTGGCCATATAGAGGTGGGGAATTGTTCATTTGAAGGATGCCATCAAATAAGGCGAAGATAGGTCACTATCTTTAGAAAAATGTTAAGGCTATCAGATCTATTCAATAAAATATGAAAGCAGAAGAAATAGAGAGGGAGGATTTGAACTTGAAACCCACAAGGGAGGAGACACAGAAGTGCATTCTGGAGTGATCAAATGCAAGTATGTTGTGATAAATTTCCATGTCGGTACCTAGAAAATTGTAGTTGAAGAGGTGGGGCGAGAGAGATCACATCCGTTGGGCTCTCGGTGCACTTAGGTTGGGGTCAGATGAGTGCACTATGTGCGCTCGCACTTACGTGTCTCCCGGCGTCCGTCGCAGTGTTGTGACACATCGACGGGACCGGCCACACACTGTAGCGTGTGCACTAATAGCGAGTGCTACAGCGGGCATGCTGCAGAATGGTTTGAAAGTCGCCCTGTCGAAGCGCTACGATGCACGTTCGCCAGGGCTGCAAAGCGCGATCGAGCCTTGTAGCTCTGAGCGCACTAACTGCGCAGAACGAGGTGGCCAGAACATCCACTCTCCCCGACGTTCCTTCCGCTCTTAAAAACGCTTGTCAGGACCCTCTAAGGCTGGGGTCAGACAAGTAAAAGGTCAGATCGATATGGCAAAACCACTTAACACCAGGTTCTGAGAAATGGTATTTTCGCTTAAATAAACAGCTTTAGGAGGAGAATAAAGAGCATCCTTGGAAATTGCACATTATTTGCTGCTGCGTGAAAACTAGCATTTCCTATACACGGTAAAAGAGGAGTTAATTTTAGGTAGGCAGCTGCAACAGCTCAGCAACAAGGGAAGGTAGCAGCTCAGCTGGAATAGGACGGGAGTCGGTAACATTAACCCTTTACGACACCGGGCTTGCTATGCCATCTCAGCGGCAGGGGGGCCTGAACGCCGCAGGACGGCACAGAAAGCTCTGCTGACTCCTGTGCCTTGCCTCCCAGTCAGTTGTTGCCCCCACAGCTAGTGACGCATGCGGCGTGTCGGCTAGGTAGGCAGGCCGGAGAAGTCGCTGGAGAGCCGCGAAGCGTGCTATTACACACCGCCGGCTTTCAAGCCCACCTGCCGGGCTCAACACGCCCGATGGTAAAGGGTTAACCAGTGGGGCTGTTATGATTTACGATTGGGCCATTAAGTATAACAGCTTGGTCGGACTGAGCCCCTCTGTCCTGACAATCACTAAGGTATTAAGCATTGATGGTTAAAAAAAATTTAAGCACATATAGCACACAATAGAAATTTAGCTTTATAAAAAGAGTAAACCATTTCTACAACAGCTAAACACTCTCTAAAATCCAAATGACCTTATGGGTTTCAAAGAAAGAAAAATCACACACACAAAGCGACTAAAGGAACTGATACAAAACAAAAGTTAAAGCAAAATACAATCAGAAGGAAACTGTCAAACACACCATGACATATGATTACATTCATACGTTTCCAAGAACCAAGTGAACTAAGCTCTAAACATTCCACTATAAACATTTCAAGCAGCAGTCATTTTTAATTCATTTTTTAGATGATTGAGTGATTCTTGGTCCCAGTGAATACAGTAATAGGATGAAGAATACACAAACAGAACTGCAGCTTCAGCAACATTTAGAAGAATACCCAAGATACCAGGGAATATGTAATGGACAATGATGAATGGACTTAATACCTCTGACCATGGAGTAACCAGAAATGTTAAATTTCTTCTAATATAATGATAAATACAAGGCTCTCCTTGGGAAAAAAAATGTGGAATTACAAATGAAAATGTCTGGGTATTTTAATGGCAGACTAGACCCTGCCTATTGTACGCTGGCATAAACACCAGGCTTTTATATGGCCCTTAATTACAAACTTTGAAAAAAAAAATAATAATAATTTTTTGTGAGCTCCGCTTGACCCACAATACACATCGAAGGACCCATTTGTGGGATGGATTGAGAGGGCCACACAGATTACCTGTACACACATTCTTTACTGCGTGAAAAGTTTTACAGGGTTATTCAGAGATTGGTGAACCTTTGGGAGAAGTGAAAATTCTAGGTCAAAATAGCAGATTTGGAAAGTGAGATAAATGGGAGAATTTTTCTGGTTTGGCTATTTTGACCTAGAATTTTCACTTGTCCAAAAGTTCTTCAGAGTTTCACCTTTCTCTAAATAACCCTGTTAATAAAATGACTACTGGCATAAAAAAAAAAAAAAAAAAAAAAAAAAAAAAAAATAGGGCTTATTCAGAGAGAGTTGATCTAGCCCTGAAAGGACGCTGAAATTCAGCGTACGGTGACATTTCGTGGCCATTCCGAGCGCTCACCAAATGTTGGCGAATTGCCTGCACTTATGGTGCCTGTTTGACGGCAGTGAAATCCCCCATAGAGAAGCAATGGTTAATCTATTCAGAGACACCGAACAGCAGGGAAAAGTTGCCAAAATGCCATGTTCGGTGGTTTCATTCGGCAGGTTTATTCACACAAATCCCATAGGATTCCAGAACCGTAGCGGAGGAGGTCAGTTGAGGTGTCATTGATACCGAACATGACCTGTAAATCCGTAAATAATAAGAAGAGATAAAAAAAAAAAAAAATTATATATATATATATATATATTTTTTTTTTTTAAAAAACAGAATTGTTGACTTTTCAATAAAGTGAATATTATAATATTGCACTACCTCACCTCATTTCTCACAGCAGCAACAAGTGTGGAGGTGAAGGAGCAGTTACTTATAATGCCTTGTTTCATCAGAAGCCATTGAGACACCATTTATTCATGCTGATGGGACCTGACTGTAAAATACAACCCTGCAGTATGCAGAATTTACATAGACACCCCAGTTCACCTGCTTTAATTCGGTAGCTGATTTCCATGTTCTATCATATGCATTATACATGTTGCAGGGCAGCACATTCCCCTGTGCTCTCCCATTGTATGAAATGGTAACATGTGTTCAGGGAAATCTGTCCAATCTGGCATTCCTAATGTAAACACACCAGGCAATATACAACAAAGCTGCTACAATGTAAGGCTTTACTATGTGCAGAAGGTAACTGTCAGAATGCTGGGATCAGGGCTGTCAGATCGGCCATGAATTCCTGGAAACAGATCACTAGTTCATCCAGAGGGAGCCCTGCAACGTGTATAATTCATATGCTGCACGGAGGACATCAAAGCAAGACACCAGCTGGGATTCCTTTTTCTTACATGCAGCATATGGTTTCTACATGTTGCAGGGTTAAGCTTTTCATGCACTGCCCGTCAGAATGAATAAATTGTCCAGAAAAACATGGAGGACCTGGCAACCCTAACATTAGTGTCTCTGATCCCCAGGCAGGTGCTCTGTGAAGTACGAACACATTGCAGTAAACAGAAGGTTAAAACATAGAGCTAGAGGTTTGTAGGTGCGCGCCCGGCACACACAGAGTTAATGAGCGCGGCCCGGCACACACAGAGTTAATGAGCGCGGCCCGATGCTTTGTATCCAGTATGTGCAGGTGCAATGTATCCCTATGTATCAGCGCGCACCTGCCTGTCCCGGAGGAGCCGCAGCGCTGCCTTCTTACCTCTCGGCCTGCTGGAGTTGCCGCTGCTCCCCTCACTCCCAGGCAGCCTCTCCTCACTCCCAGGCAGCCTCCCTCACTCCCAGGCAGCCTCTCCTCACTCAGCTGCAGGCCTGGCTGAGGCCCCGGGGGGTCGGTTGGCAAAGGCGCGAAGAAAGCGGGCTGGAGGCGGGAGAGGAGGGACACACAGTGGCCTGAGGCTTGTGTTACCTCGAGCTGTAACCTGCCCGGGGAGCTGTGAGCATTCCGCCATCATGCATGATGTTACCCGGCCCTGACCTCACACCAAACGTATAAAAGCTTTAAATGAAGTGCAGATACAGCCTGGGACACCAGGTGATGTGAGGTCAGTGCCAGATCCCTGATACAATACATTGACATGTCCAGAGGTGGGTGATCAGCAAATGAAAAGAGCTGCCTCGCTGTGTGTGATAATAACAGGGTGCATGGGGTTAAAATAGGCTCTTCTGATTTCTGCTTTAATTGAAGCATTTTCTTGCTACATGAAGCACATTGCTTACACTGCAGGGCAGCCCTTTTCATGTTTAGTCCTTCAGAAGTGAGGCTGGTGGATCTTCCTGGGTAAAGCTAGAAGATATGTCATTTAATAGACCGGTCTGTATATAGAAAAACAACAGGCTTCATCTGTTACTCAAATGGTTAATGTTCATGAGTGTTCTCCAGGTATGAAAAGGTTAACCCTACCTTTTTTATTTCCACTGGGCTTCACTCAGAACTTAAAGCACTGACAGGTAACCAATATATTTAATGTAAATAAAAACAGGCCTGGTTTATTTTAACCCTTACAGAGATATGTGCTAGTAAAGAGGTCAAGAATACAAGTTGTTCGCTTTTATTCATCTTGAAGTGATAATTTAACGAGTGGTTTTGTCTGTAACCGTGTGGAAATCTTTACACACAGAGCGATTTGGCGCTTTAACGGTCATTCTGCGGATAGAAGCATGTGATCACATGACTGTGTCGGGGTGTCTGCACTAAATCACCACAGTACCGTTTATATAATGGTGTATATTTTCAAGTAAAGTTTAACCCCTTCACTGCTGAGCCATTTCACGTCTTAATAAAAAAGCAACATTTTTAAAAAAAAATAAAAAAATTCTTTACATTAAGCATGGTCATGTTTTGATATATTTGGAAAGGCCATGCTCTGGCCTTTGTAATGATACCAAACATGACCCTGCCAGCCGTCAGTTGGGAGATATCGGGGTTTAAAAGAACCCCCGATCTTTCCTTAGGAGTCAATGAGGACGTTCCCCACACGTCCTCAGCAGTGAAAGGGTTAAACGAACGAATAAACAGGGCAATCGTTTCATTGTGTTTGTTTCTTTTCTCAGTTCTTTAAATTTATACAGTTTTCCTTGCAAACCTGTGCCAAAAAGGGCTGATTCTAGGGTTGCCAGATAGACCATGGTTTCCTGGACATATTACTATTTCATGCAGTGGGACGCACAGGGAAACGTAGCCCTGCAACATGTATAACTAATATGCTTCAAAAACGAAAATGAGGCAGTTCTCCTGGGATACCTTTTTTCTTTACCTGCAGCCTTATGGATTCTACATCCTGCAAGTTTGCATTTTCCATGCAATGTAAATCCACATAGATTATGCGTTCAGGAAAACCTGGCCCATCTGGCAACCCTAGCTGGAAATCTCCCCATTGCCCTCCGCCATTACGCATTCAACCTCCCTCCCTCCTTCACTCCCTGTCCCTTCTTCTATTATGTCCACTCCTTCTCGGTTCTCAGAGGAGGATGTCTCTACACGTCTCATGTCCTCCTGTCCCACTACCTGTTCACTCGATCCTATCCCTTCCTACCTCATTCGGCCTGTCCTAATGGTTATTGCCCCTCCTTTTGACATTTTCAACCTCTCCTCTGGAGTCTTCCCCTCTGCATTTAAACACGCTCTGATCACACCCATTCTGAAGCCGTTATCTCTTGATCCTGCCTCCCTTTCAAACTATCTCTTTACTCCTCTTTGCCTCAAATCTTAGAATACCTGGTCTATAACCGTTGTAACCAAAGCTCCCTCTACCTTTGCAGCCTCACCCTTCTTGGCACCCTTGCCCACACTATACATACCCTGTGTGGATGCTGGCCTCCTGCCAAGAGATTGAGGACCAATTTGGCCAAGCTAGTTCAAGGACAATGGGCATAAGGGTTAATGAGTTAAATCTATTTCTATTTTAGGAGTTGGGTTGTGTTAGCAAGAACAATAGGTCTTCATTATATCTCTGTCCTTCGATTTTGCTGCAGTATGTTTGCTAATTGCATCTAGTGTGTACTAATACTGTTTCTGCATCTCCGGAAGGAATTCACACACCCCCTTATGTAGACAATGTATTCTGCTGATTATATCATGTTACCTCCCCCGCTCTGTTTATCATACAATGGACCACATTTCCAATAAAGCCTATTCATTCCCCTGCATTAAGTTGTTGTGTCTGTTTGGGGGAGAAATGCATAGAAATATACAGCACTCCCTCTAAGTTCTAGCTGAGGGTTGTGAAAACTTGGAAAGCTGCTGCGGATCAGCTTGGCTGGAGAGAAGGGACAGACGCTGTAATAGGTTCGTGTCTGGTCCACAAGCCGGAGACCAGTACACCAGTTGCTGTTACAACCAGTTCACCGGTGTTCTCACTGCTAACTCCGTACTTGATCCGCACCAGTCCGACTTTTGCTCCCACCACTCTGAGAATGCTCTGAAGGTGACAAACGATTTAGTTCCTGCTAAAAGCAAAGGTCACTTCTCCCTGCTTATTCTTCTTGATCTTTCTGCTGCATTTGGCACTGTTGACCACCATCTCCTGCTCCTCACGTTGCGTCAATGTGGCCTCAGTGACCTTGCTCTTTCCTGGTTTTCTTCCCGCCTCTCTTTTTTGCTCCTTCAGTGTCTCGCTGATGCCTCTTTATCCCCGCTTCCTCTCTCAGCTGGGGTACATCAAGGCTCTGTTCTAGGTCCCCGACTCTTCTCAATCTATACCGCCTCCTCTGGGTAACCTCGGTTCTTCCTTTTTGGACTCCAATATCGGCTCTATGTTGACAACACAAAAAATCCTACCTTTTCATCTCCTGATCTCTCCCTCTGTGCTTGACCATGCTACAGCCGGTCTCCGACTAGATGGCTTCCCGTTTCCTAAAGCTTAACCTCTCTAAAACTGAACTTCTAATCTTTCCTCCCCACAAAGCCAATATTCCTGCGCTCGTTTCCCGTCAGGTAAATGGTGCTACTATTACTTGTACCTTTTTCAGGCTCGTTGCCTCGGGGTCCTCTCAGACTCTGATCTCTCCTTCACTCACATTCAGTCGCTAACCAAATCCTGCTACTTCCACCTAAGAAACCATTGCCTGTATCCACCCCTCCACATGTTTGTAATGTAAATATTGCACACAGGAAATGGTAACTCTCCTATTTTTTTGGAATAGCTATACCACCTCAGTTTTCACATTACTGATCACACAGCAAACCTCCAACCAATACACACGCCAGCATATTCTATGTGACTGTAACTAAAGCCTTACTTATTCGATTCTTCGGTGCGTTGATCTCACGAGGCAGTGGTGGTACAAACACAAGGGCCTTTATGAAGCATCAAATAAAAAAAATCACGGGCATAAGGTCTGGAGATATGGGGGGAGGGGGGCAATGTAAGAGACTGAAATCATTGTTTCCAGAAGGGTCAATCTCAATCCACCATTCTGGAAGAATGTTATTCAGATAAGCTCGTACCTGCACGTTGTAATTTGGTAGTGCCCCATCCTGATGAAAAATGAAGTCTGCCGACTCTTCCTTTTGAAGGAGACGCCATCAGAAGTCTTCCTGGTTTAACTGGATGTTCGTCAGCTTACAGTCTGCTGTTTACCTGCTATGTTACCCTGCAGGAGAAACTTTGCATACAGCCTGTTGCACCAGCAAGTAAAGGGTAGAACACCACCCTATAAGGTGTCACAAACCATCTATCCTAGAACCAGGTCATTTTAGGCTCTACTTCTTCAGGTGAACACCTTTTTATATATCTGGCTGGGCAGTGCCTGAGGTGTTACATATGCTTGCCCTATGATCCACTCAATAACCAGAACATCCTTAAACTAGAGCAATCTCAATGTATCTTTCCTGGTAAAATACTTTATAAATAAATTCCCTCTCCCCAGCTTTATCATTCTTGAAGAGGAGCCCCATTTATACCATTTACTGCTTAGTGCCATCCCGGGAACAACTACTATACAGAGCCAATCCTGTATAGGCTCTGGAAGACGTGAGTGTACATGCATATAGTATTGTTAGTTTAATACAGTACATATAGGTATAAATACACAATCTGTTTTTTTTTTTATCTGCAAACGCTGTCACAATATTTCCACGCACAGCACTGTTGTGATGTCCATACATTTACTGCCTGCGCTGAATGAGTGTCATATCCCCTGTATATATACATGTCCGAAACCGCTGTCCAGGAGTGGTTTGTCTTATTGCAGCCCCTAACCCAAGAGTCGGCATCCCTGGCACTCTAGATGCTTTGCAACTACATCTCCCGTATGCTCGGCTACACTTTACGTTGGCTGAGACTCCTGGGAAATGTTGTTCCAAAACATCTGGAGGGCCAAGGTTGCTGATCCCTGTCCTATACTCTGCTTAAAACAAGCTAGCAGTACTGGCATGTGTGTCTGTGTCTGTACTACAGCAGATTTTTCGATGCTATAAAAGTGAGAAATTGTAGACTTCGTTTGTATGTCCTACCCAGAATTCCTTGCTGCATATTGGGAATGTAGCCGAGTGGTAGGGATGTGCGTTTCGGGTTTCGGAATTTCGGAATTTTCACGAAATTTCCCGATTCGTGTTTTCGGATGCGGCCGAATTTCCAAAAAATTTTAGATCCGAAAAGTTCAGATCCGAAATGTTTTCCGAGCCGAAACGAAATATTTTCGGATTTTTCGAATGGGCTTGAAATGTGTCAAACGAGGAGAACAGATGTTCCGAAAAACGAAAATTTTCCGAAAAACGAAAATTTTGTAAAAACGAACATTTTCTGAAAAACGAAAATTTTTCGAAAAAACGAAAAGTCGATACAAAAAACGGGCAAAATGACAAGAAAAATACAAAAAATGGTCGATATGCCGAAAAATGTGCAATTCCGAAAATTTTTCGAAAAACGAAAAGTCGATACAAAAACCGAGCACAGTGACACGAAAATACGAAAAATGGTCGAAATTCCGAAAAAAAAATGGACCCGAAAAACGGGTCGAACCGAATCGAATCGAAACCGAAATCGGTCGAAACGAGCCGAATCGAAAAGTTTAAAAATCCGAAAAATCGAACCGAATCGAACCGAAAAAAAATCGGTGCACAAGCCTACCGAGTGGTTCTACGAGCAAGGCAAATCTGATTTTATATAGCTTTGCAAATGTTTTTCGTGCTGACTTATGTTTTTTTTTTTTTTTTTATATAATATATATATATTTTTGTTTTACACTGATAAATACCTTCCTGTAGCAAATCATTTATTTGAATATCTTTAAACGTCTCATTCTATTAAAGAAAACGGTAACGCGACATAAGGAGGTTTTTTTATTCTTCGAAAATGTAACCTAAATAACGGTTTCTATGCCGTGTATTTTGTGCTTTTTCTTGTGACATGCCAACTTTGACAACTTCTCAAAAAATAAATTGTCTTTCCAGAAAGTAGTTTACGCGTTTCTCATTCTTTCAGTCGAAGGCCCAACAGTCCTATAATCCAGCTCTGCTCACAGACGTGTAAATAGTGTTGCCGCGGAATTGTCTGACTTCTTTTTGTGATTCAGAAGCTCAATGTCATTACACTGGAGAACCAAGACTGTTTGGAAGGCATTATGCTCTAAAACAGCATGGATCTTTGTACTTGTCACCCATGATGCCTGCTTTACCGAATGCTTCACAGAACTAGGGAATGATTGAAGAAAATCAGTGAACCACTGACCTGAATAAATGTTGCAGCTATCAGAGGAGAAGAATGAACAGGGGGCACCAAATAGCTAATTTAAATTTCCAGAAAACAGATATAGCAATTTAGGTTAACTATTCAACCAAGGAGATAACATTTATGAACAAGAACATAATAGTGAAATTTTATTTCGCTAGAACCATTTCTCCCTCACAATTTCCATGTTAATACTCCAACTGTTGCAAACTGTAATTTTAGATTTAAGGATTGTATTTGCTACTCGTTTTGTCTATTTTTCCAGTAATAGAGTATTATAGATTTTGAATGGAATATATCTCTCTGTGAAACAAAGGGGATTGCAGTAAGTTATTTGATTTCGATGTATAAAAATATGTACACTTTTATAAAACAATTAGCATTTTTTTTTCCTTTTATTTTAAACTAGGGATGTGCGTTTCGGGTTTCGGAATTTTCACGAAATTTGCCGCTTCGTGTTTTCGGATGCGGCCAAATTTCCGAAAATTTTTAGATCTGAAAATGTGCAGATCCGAAATGTTTTCCGAGCCGAAACGAAATATTTTCGGATTTTTCGAATGGACTTGAAATGTGTCAAACGAGGAGAACAGACGTTCCGAAAAAACGAAAATTTTCCGAAAAACGAAAATTTTCAAAAAAAGAAAAGTCGATACAAAAAACGAGCAAGGTTACACGAAAAATGGTCGATATTCCGAAAAAAAAAAAATTACCCGAAAAACGAGCCGAATCAAATCGAAACCGAAATCAGTCGAAACGAGCCGAATCAAAGTTTAAAAATCCAAAAAATCGGTGCACAAGCCTATTTTAAACTAGTCCTACTATTTTACATATGGAGGTGTTTGAGAAAGGCAACATTTATTACAGTAAAATGTGTATTTAGGCTGGGGTCAGACGAACGCAGTGTTAACGTCCGTGTAGCCGCATTTTAGTAGGTCCGTAGTAGCAGATAATCATGACCAATGAAGGCCCACACACGAAGTACGTCCGCGCGGAAGTACGGACGCAGGTTAGCAAGAACGTCGAACCGCTAGGATGGACGTGCGGAGTGCGCAACGTCCGCATAGCTTTGTGTGTGAGTGATGGAATGTGGTCAGACGGACTGCGTTTATACGTCCAGCGTTTTTGACGGACACAATGTTTTTTTAATTTATTTTCCCTCCTACATCCGTCAAAAATAACGTCAGTGAAAAAAACGGACTGTGTGGCCACTACCTTGTCGTCAGTCAGAAAGTACATCCGTACTGCACGGACGCACAGTCCTTACAAAATGCGTTCGTCTGACCCTAGCCTAAAACCATTCACTTCAGTGATCATTGTCTAGTTAACACTTAAGGGGTTATTCAGAAATTTTGGTGCTCTCCATTTCAGTACGCTTCGGCGATTCCATTTTGCCGACCCTGCGGTGAATTCACTGCAGGGTCCCCGAAATGCGTCAAACTGCAGGGGCGAAAAAAAATGGACCTGTGCTATTCTTCCTCTAAAAAGGTGTTTAAACCAATAAAAATGTGTGTGAATAATAAAAAATAATAATCAAATGATCTGTTACCGAATTTAAAAAAAAGCCTTTACAAGAAAATTTAGTCTAAAAAAAAAAAAAAATTCATGAAATACAACAAAATGTTCCAAAAAATAAATAAATTGTGCTGAAAAATTAAAGGAATAAACGGTTGAATAAAAACAATTTTTTTTTTTCATTGAATCCTATGGGATTCACCTGTTTATACCTGTCAAAATGAACCACTGAAAATCAGGGCATTTCACTGACACTTTGGTGCAGTTCAGCACTCTCTAAATAGATTAACTGTTACTTCTCTATGGGACAATTTTGCTGCCACCGAAGATTGCCGAATTGCGGCAAACTGCACTGAATATCGCTGTCAATTTGCCAGGATTTGGTTCAGGGGTCATCTTTGTGAGCCACCACTGCCGGCTACACCAGCTAACAATGAGGAAGGGGAACAATAATGGAACCCGAGTTGGGTTCGGCTGCTCTCCTTGGAGGCAGTATGCCCTAGGCGGTTGCCTAGCTTGCCTAGTGGAAGCACCAGCCCTGACCATGGTGAATATTAGGTTACAATTAATATTATTACTATCCTTTTATATAGCGCCACATAATCTGCAGTGCTGTACAAGGGGTTGATACATTAGAATATCACACATGGATGATACAGCCTGATTCATGGGACCCTGTTCCCAAGGGAATTTACAATCTTTGAGATGTACAAGTATTTTGTGAGGTAGGCACATCCGTATTGTTGTGTGTCTTGACCAAGGACACTCGCTGGTGGCATCTTCTGAGTGGGATCAAGTCGTCTTTCCATGATTGTAGTGCTGATCAGCGACCTGGTGGTTAGGTTGAACCTGCTTCTCGTAAAGTCGAGACTTCTCCACAGTTGTACCAGAGGGATGTGCCGAACGGTACCTTGAGTTGCTTCTCCATGGTTGAAGGGTAGAGGCGTTACCACTGGACTCCGCATCCGCTATTGCGTGGTAGGCAGTTATGTACCATTGGGTGTCTTGCCCAAGGACACTTACTGGAGAGGCGCTCGAACCTGTGTCATCACGGTTATAGAGCAGTGATGTTACCTCTACTCCATCCAGCCAGTACAATGACGATGAGCAACTTTGGTAGAAACAAAAACTACGGCGAGCTATGACGAAATTTCCCTAAATAGTGAATTCACTGTAATTTCACCGTTGTTGATACACGGCAGTTCTCCGAAGTCCACTGACGTAAATCCATCCTTATTTCAGTAAAACAGCAAAGTGTAGTGAACAATTCGTTCAGATTGTAGAGACACACAGCTGCTGAAGCATTATAGGTTTACTAAGTACATGACTTTCATTAGAATTCTTAGACTGGCGGTATGGTGTGTGGGCAAAGCACAATTTTCTTAATGTGTTACGGTACAAAGCTACCTTAATGATGTCATTTTATTTATTGGACTACCATAAGGCAACCTTTACAAGTTTTTAAACCATGCAGAGGTTTTCTTTTAGGCAAACTTTGAAGCGCAATAACACCTCACCTCATCCATCCAATTATTCATTATTAGAATATTATATAAAGTATGTTTACTGGAGCTTTTTTTATTCTTCACAGATGTCGACACAGGGCTTTCAAGCTATTGTATGTTTAAAACACCCAACAAACCATGCTAGATGTTTTTATTTTCAGTGCTTTCAAAGGCTGCCCTCGGTGATTTGCTATTAGAATATTATAAAGGGTTTGGTTATTTGGAGATTTCATTTCTCACAGATGTTAAAGTTTGCTTTCGGGTTATTACACATTTAGGAAATGCCACAGAACACCAAACACGCCGGTTTATTGCACGCCCCCGGTCGTTACAAGTTTCTGAGCGTAAAGTGTACATATCAGAATTCTGGTTTACCAACGGAAATAGTTTCTATAATTCTATAATTTCACAATGCGTCCATTCACAGGGATGTGTTTTGCATAATGAACAGCAGTACTTTTACTTATTCCTGCTTTCAGTTCTATTAATATCCTTATCATGGTATATGTTATCAAGCAGGGCTTTGAGCATGTATTTTGCCATGATATACATGATGATATAGCTATAGAAAGTGGAGACGGCTTTACAATTTATAACAACTGCGGCAAAGCTCCGCTGCGAGGCCCCTATCATTCTGCAAAAATACAGAAATTAAACTCAAAAAAAATCATAATTCGTGAAGGCTCAGACAGATCTCTTGGCACATTTGTGTATATGAATTGAGGAGGGTATTTGTGTGGTATATCCGTAATCACATGAATGAGGGCACACTGAATTGTCATCCAAACATGAGTGAATGAGGCCTTATGTGACTGCCTATTTGGCCTAAATGTAGAGATGCCACTGGCTGGCAGTTGTCAGGTGCTGGCCGGCGCTGTGTCCCCCCCCGGCTAACAGGTCTCACAGTAATCTCTACAACATCCACCGGGCGGGTGCAGGGCCGCAATCCACCCACCGGCTTGTCTCGTGCTGGCCCTCTGACGTCGGCGTCAGGGGAGTCTCCCTGCTGCGGTGTTCAGGCCTCCTTGGCGACCAGGCGTGTCGGTGTGCACATGATGCATTGGCAGGGATGGGGCCTCTGCATCTGCTAAAGCAGTGGTTCCCAACCGCGGTCCTCAAGTTCCCCCAGCAGGTCAGGTTTCCCAGATAGCTAAAGCAAAGCACAGGTGATCGGATTTGCTGCTCGGTGATTTGCAGGTCTGCATTTCCCCAAGGCAATCTTTAAAACCTCTCCTGTTAGGGGTACTTGAGGACTGCGCTTGGTAACAACAGCACTAAAGGATTTGTGGTTGCTAGGGACGTCTGGGTCTCTGCCTCTGCTCCGTTGGTGGAGAGGGAGGACCGGGAAGGCAGGGTTAAGGGGTGGGTGGACCCGGCTCCTGACTTCCTTTTATAACCCCTGAGATCCAGGACAAGGACGCTCACTTTTGTGCCTCCTACAGTCTCAAGACGCTGACTGCTCTCTCTCACTGCTTCCCCTTATTGACCTCGCTACTGTGCCGCCCACCTCGACCTCGGATCTACCTCACCTCACTACTTGCATTTCCCCTTTTGTACTGACGCCCTGGTTTCTCCACTCCGCATCCTGGGTTCCACATTCCAAGACCCGGACACTAGTATTGGCACTCGGGTGCAAGCTACATATACTTGGTACGGAATACCCATGGTAACCTGTGAGCAGCAATGATGTGTCACCTGTGGCATTTTCAAAAGATAAATATAGCCATTTTCTTCATAAATTTCTTTAGAGCCCAGTATTTTATATGGAAATGCAGAGGAAAGGAAAATCAGCTAATTTTAAATGAATTAAGACATCCTATGTACAAAAAATATGCAAACATATCTCCTTTGGATTTCAGGGGAAAACAAAGGCACGGGAGATTATTCTTGGTTCACAGTGTGCTCTCTTTCTTATTGTACCTTGTAGTAACCTTCACACCTCCTGACTGTTCCTTGACTGTAGTCAGGCACCGGAGGAGATAAGGTTTATAAATATGTTATTAGATTTATTATATTGCTCACAGGGTGTTTTATTTTCTTTGTCCCAGCACGTATGTTTATTGTAATTCCGAGTTCAAACATAAATTATTTTTTCTTTATTTAGGATTCCACTTGTGATTGTGCCAAGAGCTCCTTTCTGCTCAGGCTTTATTATCAGGTAAGGAGGAAAATAGTTTATAATGCACATTAATCCAACATTCAAAAAAAAATGTAATCAGGTCCTGGGAAATCCAAGGACAACACCGTACTCCTTTTGTGTTGCCTTTGTTTTCTTGAATATTGTCAGTGGTTATGAATTAAACACATGCAGTAAGTATACTGTATTTGAATTTAAATTTATTTAAAATTATTGTATTGTGTTATGATTCCTGGACATCTAATTTTCCTCCCGTTTGTTGTATATGAAAAGACTATTTGTGTATTCTGTTTGTTCCCATCCGGTTTTACATGATTTATGATTTATGGTTTATGAATTATTCTTATACAGTGTAACACATGAAAAATTAAATATTAAAAATGCATTTCATCTGAACGCATACAGGTAAATTTAGATCAGGCTTTTCAAGCTGTCTTTTTTTATTATTTTCTTTTAAGTAGCAATATTATAATGCTAATCTTCATATTACGGAGAAGGGTGGTGAAAATAAGGTATGAAACAAATTTCATTCATTCGATTGTACACACTTGTTTCATATTTACATTTGTCTATATATATAAAACGATTTCTGAAACATCGGTGTACAGACCAGTTGCTGCTTTGAAGTTCTCAAAATGAAGCAATCACAATTCTCAAATGACCCCGGACTGGACACACTAAGGACACGGCGACTTCTCTTCTTCAGGCCCCCACCGGTTGCATGTTCCTGGTGCTGCTGAAATCCACTGGGATATCATGTCTCACCACCCACTCTGCAGAGAAGTAGGTTGACACGGGTGAGTCTCAACATTCACATTTGTTTTCCTCCTTACTCACTATGGATTACATGGAGCTAAACCTTACATGACTTCTTATGAGTAATTGATGTATTTTTTTATTATACACGGTTGTTGTCCATTATCTGATCCGCAAACTTGTGCTCACATTGCCACAGAGAGATGGGTACATTTAGACATATATGTTGAGACTGCAAGTATCTGATCTCTCTGGATCATGGTCAGGGATGTGATTGTAGAGGTTCTGGAAGTTGTTCTCCCTCTTGACCTCTCACCGATTTCTACTACTAAAATAAATATGCAGATGAAACCGCTATGTCACTTCGTCTCGTTCTGACTACTCACAGCCGATAGAGAATTGGTTCCTTTTTATATTGGAAATACAGTCACAATCAAACACATAAAAAGATAAGTACATACGGTCGAACACCCATGACTATGAAAATCTCCTTGCATTATAGTTACAAGTCTTTTATAAAGCGCTAACAAGTTCAGTAGCGCTGTACAATTGGTGAGACAGAATAACATACATACACGTTTAACACACAGAACAGTAGGAGAGAGGACCCTGCTCGAGAGCTTAGAATCTAAGAGGAGACTGGGTGGCATACTGGGTGATGGTAAACAGCAGAGTACAAGAAGTAGCAGGGTGCATGTGGGCTGAGTGGGAAGATGGCGCAAGAAATGTACAGTGGGGAATCATGGAGCGAGTCGATAGGCCTCTCTAAAGTAATGTGTTTACAGAGACGTTTTGAAGGACTGGAGAAACGGGGAGAGTCTGATGTTGCGGGGGAGGGAGTTCCATAGAAATGGGGCAGCACGGGAGAAGTCTTGAAGTTGGGGGTGCAGTATAAGGAGCTGATGGCATCAGATCATTGGCAGAGCGAAGTGGTTGGGACGGGATATACCTGCTAATAAAGGAGGAGATGTAAGCAGGGGCACTGTTATGGAGAGCTTTGTATGTGAGCACCAGTATTTTGAATTGGATTCTAAAGGAAACAGGGAGCCAGTACATGAGGTGAGGTGTATGAGCCTGGCACAGGCATTCATAACAGAGTGCAGAGGAAGAGTCTGGGATCTCATAAGGCCAGAGTTAAGGAGGATACAGTAGTCAAAGTGGGAGATAAGTGTCACGGGGGCCTGACCTGACGTGGCACAGAATGAGTGTGAGCTACTGGAGCAGTGAATAGACATTAATCGTGGAAGTATAAACAAAACAAGGGATTTATGTACAACATGAAAGAACCAGAATAACACACATGAAACTCAAAACCTGAGCAGAAAACAAAAAACAGACTAACCTGAACTAAATATACAATAGATACTAAACTAGATAAACAACCAAGGACCTGAGTAACTATAGGCAGAAAGACATGAACAGAAACTAGGCAGGGGAATAAACCAGTCTATACCTGACCGGGACGTGACCTGAAGACAGACCAGATAAACTAGCATAACATGAGAGCTCTAAACACTAGAGACAACATGAACAAAAGACTAAGGCTTGAACAAAACTATTAGAGACTTGAACAAAACAGAAATACAGACCAAACAGACCATGGATCAGACCAAGAACATGAAACAACTCAAGGCTTGGATAACAGTGAATACCAGTATAAACAGAGCATGGATATCAAACCGTGAACAAGGATTCCCTGGAGGCTAGGATCAGAATGGATATCAAAATGAGGCAGCGCCCTTCTTAGGGCGATGCCTGCTTATATAGCACATGACATCATGAACAATTAGAGTCCAGGTGAGGTCCAGGCTTGAACGTGAATCAAATGTCCAGAACTAAATGCAATGTCCACTACTGCCAGAGGGGGCGCCAGAGACCCAGAACGTCACAATAAGAGCTTGGATGAGCATTTTAGCAAAGTCCTGATTAAGACAGGGACGGACGCGTGCAATGTTTTTTAAGTGGAAGTAGCAAGATTTGGTTAAAGACTGAATGTGAGTAGTGAAGGAGAGATTAGTCAAAGAGAACCCTGAGGCAACGAGCCTGAGAGTTAGAAGTAATAGTGGCACCATACACCTGAAAGGACACGGGCGAAGGAATGATGGTTTTAGAGGGAGGGAAGACAGGAAGTTCAGTTTTAGAAAGGTCGAGATTTAGGAAAAAAGAGCTCACCCCATGGGGACAGACGATAGGCAGGCTGTAACATGGTCCAACAAAGAAGGAGAGAGATTGGAGAGAGAGAAGGTAGATTTGGGTGTCGTCCGCATAGAGTTGACGTTGGAATCCATAGGAATAAATGAGTTTGCCCTGAGAGGTGGTATAGATTTGAGAAGATTAGGGGACCCAGAACAGAGCCTTTAGGTACCCCAACTGAAAGAGGAGCTGGGGGCGAAGAGGCACCAGCAAAGGAGACACTATAGGAGCGAAGAGAAGTCATTTTGCAATATACAGGTGCCACGAGGACATGCCACCCCCCCCCCAGCCAGATACTTATTTGAGCAACATACAAAGCCGTACAACAATTGGCTTCCGGACACTTGAATCAGTTTTTTGGTCAGGCCTATGTAAAGTTCATCTTTGGTCCTGGTATGGGTACAGCAATTGTATTATACATTGAAGTACTAGAAAGTGTCACATCCCTTCATCAGTCGATCACGCTTCAACATACCCATTTAATTTTTCCTTGATCTTTAATCATGACCTTGACTAACACTAACCTATGGTAAACCATAAAGATCAAAATCATGATTTCAGCATGTATAAAAAAGGTCCTTGCATTTCATTTAATTTTAATATCTTCAATAATAAATACCCTAAAGAGTTAAAAATCACAAGAAATCTAAAGTGTTAGAAAAACAATGTAAATCACATAAAATAAAATTTATGTAATGCACATGAAAGCACATTTGTACCTGTCTGCTTGTATACTTAAGAATATTTTCTGTTCCCACCCAATGATGTAAAGGAAAAAAGGAACAAGACAGTTAAAAGAATAATTCATGTTTTGTAAATGAATATGTCCTGTAACGTATCAGTCATGGAACAAAGCAATAATGTTTAACCTAGGTTACTGGAAAGTACTTGCTGCTTTTTTTAAATCTCTTAATTTGTTAGTTACTACACTGGAAGGCCGTGTCCAGGTTTCCGTCTGTGTAGGCGTCACTCTGCCGGTGACTCGGTGAGAAATTACTTTATTACAAAGGTCAAAAAGTTACAGGGTCTAAACGAAATAATTAATATTCACATGTACTTGTCTTCTGACATCAGACTAATTACAGGTACAAATCTGTGTCAATGTTCATATTCTCAGCTCTACCTTAATCACTGACTGTATAGAACTTTTTTTAATTAGTGATGAGTGAAATAATTACATTCATAAATTAATCATTTAAATATCTGCAAGCTGCGTAGGTGTATGGGGCAATTCTTTCTTTTCGAAGGTTAATGAACTATGATTCACAAGTTGCCTTGTCTTGTTCGTTTGTCAAATAAAACCTTGTATAGAAAGATTATATAAACGTGTGTGTGTGTGTGTATGTATATATATATGTTTAATGGCTTTTATGTATATTGTATGATGTGCAATTTTGGAAAATTTTAATAAAATTGAAGGATTCCTAATACATACAGATACATTAGTCTAAAACCAAGAAAGGCACATAAACACATTATATATATATATATATATATATTTTTTTTTTATTCTGTGATACCTCTCCAGTCCTAAACACGCAAAGTGACACATCAAAAGACCCACACAGACAATCTGACATAACTAATGCTTATATTGAGAAACACACACTCACTCACTCTTAACCCAAAAGTACTGATCAGGGTTTTATGTAAACGAACCAATAAAATGAAAGGGTCTATTCACAATGCACTTTGTGTGTTGGCCCATTTCTCCACACTGCATTGATTCCATTTTGCCGACAATACAGTGAATTCACTATTTATTGACGTCGGCGAATTGGCTGCTGCAATTCACCTCAGACTGAAGTGGGCATGTGCTGGCTGAGAGGCTGCTCCCCAATGTCACGCGATTCAATATGATGACACGCCCAGAAGCCCTGCACCCCTGAAGACGATGAGATTCACCACATAAAAGACCAACAGACGGGTGAGTCGTTGCTCATTTATTTTGCTATAATATCAAGCAGTTATTACTGTTGCTGCCTCCCCTTAACTGATCTTCCATTGCCAACCCCTGCTTACTTCTAGGCCTACTGCTGATCGCCACCTGCCACCGCCTGCTATTGTTCAACTCAATCCTGTTTGCCGACCACCTATTGACCCATCGTTCCCATCTACCGTCATCCTGTCTGATGCCTGTCTTACGAGATTTATTTGCCTGTCTACCGACCAAGCTGTAAACTGTTCGCCTGTATATACACAGCCATCTTGCTCCAGCTTGCTTACTTATGCTTACACTATTACTGCTATATGTTGTCATGCTGTCAGTCATATATACACATCTATTCATGTACATCATCGTGTTCATCGATGACCATCATACCAGCCTGGAGTCACTATCACTTCTGAGAGAGCTGTGATTCATCTGTATAGCCTCTCAGGCAAGTGGTTGCTCCATACAGGTCGCCATCTCTGCACAGCGGTTCTTTTTCTTGAAACCGAGTCGTGACAACTGTACACTGGGTCATGCAGGTAAAAGTATTTAAAAAATGGTAGTAATAGGAAATTTATAGGATATCTTATAGGTTTACCTGTCCATCTTGCTACACCATACCTTTTTCTCAGGCTCACCATCGTGTGAGGCTCAAACGTAGACTATGACCATTGTCTGTGGTCTTAAGATAATAGTGATAACTTGCTATATTTAACTAGTTTCTGTCCTTTTTTTATTTTTTTATCTGTTACACCATGCTACACTAGCTGCAACACAAAGAAGACCTTAGGTATTGTGAACAAATGGAACTTAAGCGACCGACCATGGTGCTCCATTGACCAGAAGCAAGAGCCACTGTGCCGTGATTTAACTGCCGTGCCATGACTGCAATTTTCAAAAGATTAGCATGTTCTTTTTTTTTTAACAACGGGGTGTGACACAGGTTCATGTTGTTGGTTTTTTCCCAGAAAATTAGCTTATCCACTTAGAAGGTGTGGACTCTCTGTAATCAATAGGATATGAAAAGTTTGTCTCATACGATTTATTTAATCGTTGATGGGTTCTCTTGTTTCAAGATTACCGAATGTTTGCAAAACATCAAATTGTTGTAATTTCAAGATTTGTATAGTTTTAAGCTCAAGCTGTTTACCTAGTATAACAGGTTTACAATCCACAAGGTAGACACAGCATATATGTATATCCATTCAAGTCTCAATAGCTGACACGTGCTTAAGGCTATAGCTTAATCTTGCATGGGTGGGTTTAAAATACTTATTAAAGTACATCACTTTTAAGGTGGTTCCTCAAGGCAATTGTTATGAGAAATTAAAGATTATTTCCTGCTCAAGTATTATTACAGGAGGTATTTAATGCTGCAATTAACTTTAAGTTGCAACAAATTGCTGTTTCACACAGTTAGCGATGGTGACGTGGAAAAAGTCGACGAAAATGGGGAGGGGACACTCAATTATGCTACTCGGCACAGTTTCTTTCTAAATAACCGTCTTTGACCTAATATTTGCCTGTTTCTCAGCAAAACTCACTTTTTAAAGGATAGTATAAACTTTAGAAGGTTTACGTACACCAATCATCAGGGAGAAAAATCCTAAAATAGGTGAAATAACAAAATTGCAATTTTACTCACTGCACAGGGATAAAATAAGACCGTGGTAAAAAAAAACAAAAAAAAAAACATAAAATAAAATTTAAAGAAATTGAGTTTTTAAAATAAAAAAAATCAGTAACGTTAGACACAAAAATAGGATTTAAAGCTCTAAATGGAACTTGCTGGAAAATGTCTTCTATATATTGAGACGAAACCAATTACATAATCTAACACATTCAACTTCCTCACCATGGACAATGTGTCCCACACGTCAGTGTTTTTTTTGCTGTGGACTGGATATGTCATCCGTGTCACTTCCTTTTCCGTCAGCGTCATGGCATTTTGTGTCTCCTCTACCCTACCCCCGAATGGCCTGCTCATCAATGTGGAAATCCGCTGACTCTTAACTCCAGCAGAGCTGAAGAAAGTTTGGCGCTAGAGGCAGGTGTCCTTTGGACACCACAAAGTCAAGTGAGCTGTCAATGGCAAAGCATTTCCACTATTGCCAAACATGACCATGTAAAATATGAAAAGAATAAGAAAAAAAAATTGTTCAACACAGTGGCATTGTCCACTTTTTACCTATAAAGTGAACAAAGCCCTGCCATCGGTCACCTTCTCATTTCCATTGACAGACTTGTAATATACGTTCCCGAGTGGGGGGGGGGGTTCTGTGGGTGGAATAATGTCACCAACCCACCATATAGATCCCCTTACCTCTTTTGCTACAAGGCCACATACCCACAAGACATACTGTTGGAAAGAATAGGGCCTGATGTTTCCAGTGATTTTCAGGGTTTTATACACAAAGGGTTATTCAGAGAGGGGTGAAAACCTTGAATTAGCAAGAGATGAGAACAATCTAGAACAAATAGCCAATTTGCAAAGTGAGATAAATGGGAAAAAAAATTTAGTTTGACTCTTTTGACCTAGAATTTTCAATTCTCTAGTCATTCTCAAGGTTTTCACCTCTCTCTGAATAACCCTGATAGTCATTTTATTCATGAAAAACAATGAATCAATGAATGCTAATGAAAAATGTTGTTATTTCCTTAGAAAAGCCAGCAATAGGTACTTCATTCCTTTTTTTTATTTTTATTTTATTTCTATACTTGTACCCCATAGAATATATAACTACAAAGGTTTGGTTGAAAAAAAAATGTCTAAAAATTTTATTTATATTTTGTAGACCATTGAAACCTAATCCAAATTTTATTTTTTGACATTTTTTTTTATGTAGCATTTTGACGTGATATGGCATATACACAAAAACAAAATACAGTATAATTTTTTGGCTTCTACTATAAAACATGACTTCAAATAGGGTAAAACTCCCCCGTAAAGAGGAACTATCCCTCCTAATATTGTAAACACATTTCTTTATTGATGATTAAATTAAAATGATTACCTTTATTAAAACAACCACAGGTCATCCAAATGACCAAAATGACTAGTTGATTAGTTGCAGGGGAGGGATTTAATTCCTACCTTTGTATTATTCATTGAAATTTCTGGTTTTAATACTAATAAAGAGATATGGTTGTGACATCCTAGACACGAGCGTTTGGAGGTTATTTTTGTTGATGCAATAGCTGTGAACACAGGGAACATAAGGAATGTGTATAAACTAAACATGTATGAATAATAACTTAATTGAATGTAGTTTTACACATGTCTGTGTTGCTAATAATGCCTGAATATTCCAACAGCTATTTGGAACCAACACAGCTTTAACTCCAAACCAACGGGTTATAATTGCCTAAAGTTGAGTCATTTTGGTCATTTGGATGACCTGTGGTTGTTTTAATAATAAAGGTTATCATTTTAATTTAATAATCAATAAAGAAATGTGTTTACAATATTAGGAGGGATAGTTCCTCTTTACTGGGGAGTTTTACCCAATTTAAATTAGGTGTTTAGTCACCTTATCTCGTCCATCATTTCTCAAGCTGCAGGGGAGGGATTTGATTCCTACCTTTGTATTATTCAATGACTTCAAATAGCTTTTACACAAAATTGGCTAAAAATGTGCTCAGCAGTGAAAGGTTAATGAATGTCCACCAGCTTTTTACAATATTAAAGGGACATTCTAGCGTCAAAATAACATGAACAATTTTTATGGATTATGCAATTTTGGAACAAACACTCCACCTGAAGTTTAACCTATGCAGAGGTACAAAGCCAATGAGTGCACGTGTTGGCCCCATCCCACCCCCAGTACACAAACAACATGACATATGATTCTGACACTGCAATAACCCTGTAGCACTTTAAAAAAAAATAGAAATGCAAAATAAAGAGAAGTAAATTAACTACTGATCAATAGCCTCTTCACTGCTACGATCAAAATAACTTGGGTCTTCAAAGGCACTATCTGGTGGCCATTATCAAGTTATCTCGATCTGAAGCTATGCAGGACAAAAGTAAATTATATTAATTTGTTGTAAAAGAATTTTGTTTGGGGGTACCTTCTGGAGCCCAAAAACAAAGTTTTAGCCCTGTGTGCATAATGCCCAAGGTGTTAAACTGTTTAAAATCTTATCAAGCTTCAGTAGCTGATTCACAGAGCCTTGCACTGCACTTCCAAACGCAGTTACGCCTTTTGGCCAGCAGATGGCGACATCTGCCTGTGAAATAGGTTATTAAAGTAAGAAATACATTAGGAATATTCCCAAATATTTCTTATTGTATAATTACTTTAAAATGTTTTTATAAAAAACTGTATTCTTGGAAAACCACTTGGTAGTGAAAGTGTTAACCACTTCGCTGCGGAGGACGCGCTCAGCGTGTCCTGCCGCAGGAAGGGTTGGCTGCGGAGGACGCGCTGAGCGCGTCCTCCCGAAGCAGCCTGCGATCGGCCGGATTCCGGCCGATCGCTGTGCTTCCCGGTGCGGGCTGACATCTTGGATGTCAGCCCGTCAAACCGGGACCGCCGCGGGCACAATAGATGTCATCGCGGTGGCGCGATGACATCTATTTCAGGCGCCCCCCCGCGTGTGCGGAGGAGGCGCCTGAAAGGGAGGGGGGGAGGTCCTTCGGACCTCTCTCCCTCCCGATTGCGGGGGTCCTGAGCTTAATGCCAGGCACTGTTTGGAAGGGCACATCCTGCCCTTCCAAATGGTACCTGGCATTAACCCCTGGGGAGCCGGATCACGAATCGGCGCTGAAAAGCGCCGGTTCGTGATCCTTTCCCGGAGCTGGCCGACATCTTGGATGTCGGCCAAGCCTCCGGGAACTCCCTCTGAGGACTGGCGTCATCGTGCATAGCACAATGACGCCAGTCCTGGAGTTAACCCCTAGCTGCCACCAATGGTGGAGATAGGGGGTTCCAATGAACCCCCTATCTCCCGATCTGTGGCAGCTAGGGGTTAAAGTTTGGTACTGTTGGATCGGCAAGAGCATGGCCGTTCCAACGATACCAAACACGACTGTGAAAAAAGTTTTTTTAAAAAAATAAAAATTAAAAATAAAAAAATATATATATTTTAAAACAAAATTATAAAAAAAAAATAAACAATTTTTTTTTCTTTTTTTTGGTTTGTTAATGCAGCAATATTGTTCCCATTTCAATTATAATGTGAACAATGATGCTGCACTAACGATTTTTGTATGCGGTGCGTTTGTTAAAAATTGCGTAATTTTCCCCCAAAAAAATGTAACGAGACCCCATTTCTAATTTTTTTAACAAGCGCACCCCATACAAAATATAACCGCAATTGCTCACATCTTAAAATGTGAAAAAAAAACACTTTACACGTTGTAAATTTTTGAAAATTCATATTTTATTGCATTTTTTGTTATAATATACAGACAGGTCATGACGTATACATATAATAATGACATATTATGAATCTACCGAGTCTGACGGAAAGAACGATATATAATATGTCTGGGTCATATACTAAAATAAGCCTTCAAAACACGTTTAAACATGATGAGCAAAACCGGTAAAAATGACCTCAGCACAGAGGCGGGAAAAGCCTCAGCAGTGAAAGGGTTAAAGAGAATATGTATACCTTAAAAAAAGGGATGCAGTTGCTGATCTTCACCTCCACCTATTTCTTTAAAATGTATTTAAAGTTTTGTGTGACGTGATAAAACTAGGGATGCACCGTTGCCGATACTAGTATCAGTATTGGTGCCTGTATCCTGTCATTTTCACAATACCTCTACCAATGCCCAGAAGCAGCGCTGGGCTGGCTTGCCGGGATCTGAGGGGCTGGGGTTGCTGGCAGAATGCATTAACAGCATTTCCCCAGCATTCCACTCCAGCTGGCCGCAATCCACCGAGTGGCTGCCAGGCTGTGACGCCTCTAGCCACGAGACCTCTCCAAGATCTTGCGAGAACATTTCACAGTCTTCACAAGCCGACAGCCACTTAGTGAATCGAGACCAGGCGGAGGGGAATGTTGGTGGAATGCTGTTAATGCATTCTGCCAGCACCCCAGTGTCTGAGGTCGGTGGGGGGGCATACATGTGTCTGAGGTCTGGTGTGGGTATACATCTTTATCTGAGGTGAGGTCTCGTGTCTGTGTGGTCAGGCTGTGTGCAGGCCTGTGTAGTGGGTAAATGGGGTGCCTGGCCGTACATTTTAATATTAATTTTAATATTAACATAAATCGGACAGGCTTTCAGTGAAATCCTAAATTATTTATTGGAAAGCTGTCACATGACTTTAAATAAACGTATCAGTATTCTGTATTGGTGAGTACCTGGAAAAAAGTACCAGTACTCGTGCTCAGTCTTTTAAAAAAATGGTATCCGTGCCTCCTTAGTTTAAACCCACTTTTAGTAATGCACCAGGGGTCAGCAACCTTAGCCTCCAGATGTTCTGTAACTACATTTCTGATGAGGCTCAGACAATTTAATGAGTACTAGGGCATCATGTGAGATGTAGTTTAAAAACCTCTGGAGGGTAGGGTTGCTGACCCCTGCCCTAGATTGTCGGTGTGTATGGTTAGCATGCACACAGCCAATCATAAACATCGAGAAGCAGTATGAGCTTCCTGATTGAAACTGCAGATTCCTCAAATTATGTCCGTGCACAATAGCTTTTGACCCTGACCTCTGGAAGGCTGTCCAGGGCTCTCGACTGACTGTCCTTAGAGTAGAGGTGAGACATCCTCATTGAAGCACAATCCCAGAAGCCAGAAACCGCTATGAAGGGAGTGAAAAGGGCACATACTCCTACCAATATGGCCCCTTAACGTAAGTGGCCTCGGTGTAGCTATTGACATTAACTGACCTAGCATTGCAAATGATTGAATTAAATATGATCATATTATGTATAAAGAAGCTGTAAAGGAATCACAATATAAGCAGTGTTGCACAAATCTATTGGGTATCTTACACAGAATATTGATATCTGTGGTAGAATAAGTAATATTATTTCGGCAGAATCTGAAAAAGTGGCGAAATAATAGTGACAACACTTACATTTTATGTATTTTCTCTAGAATTATAGTATCAAATTGATTAGACCAGACTAAAACATCTGTTGTTGTTATGCCGTTTGGAAAAAAAAAAGGTAATTTAGAGGTGAGAATCTTTGCACCTAGACATTAGTTTTTAATTCAATATCTAATAAACCGCTGCTTATAATATTCTGCAGTAAAGAGTCTCTTTATTTCTAGATTTTTTAGTATTTTTTAAGCATTTTTTATACTTTTTTCAAAATTTCCTTTTTTTTCCGAACTCGAAGTGAACACACCCAAAAAGTTCGAAGTTCGCGAACTTTCGAACTGCCAAAGTTCGGGCCGAACTCCGAACCGTCGGAACCCGAACAGCTCATCCCTATTCATAAACTCATCAGCATCAATGTGTTAAAGGCACATTCTATGCCCCATGGCAATTTAATCAAACTTAAATGGTCATGCTGAGTTGAGAGTCCACTCTCGGGTTTCCTTCCACCTCAGAAGACGGTCCTTCACCTCGGGTTGGACAGCCTTCTAGGATTATAGACAACAATGCAAAGCACTTTGTAGTGCTCTTTGGCCGATGCATCTCAAGCATTAAGAGACATCCAATTGGCAGAATTCTTGAGTAACTTATCTGCTTCAGGAAGAAGTGCTGTCATAGAAGAAGTGCACCGGTGAAGACCTGGGTGCTGATAACGAGGTGAGTTTTTTGCCGATTCTTAACCTGAGTTTTGGAGGAGTCCTGGATTTTTTTTTCTGATATTCGAGTCTAGTTACTTCAATGTTTTGGTATTGATGAATTTGACTGTATGTTTGGTTTTAAACCTTTTGTTTTTCAGCCTATACAATTATTGTGTATCTTTTATTCAAGCTGCCAGTTTTTGCTTATTTTTATGTATTTCCTTTTGTTAAATACTGTTATACAGACTGAATGAAGTGAGTGAAGACTCACATTAATTGCCATAACTACTCTCAATGATAATGTGGAAACAGAGGAAGGGATTGTAATGGATTGGTGTCACGGGAGCTGTGGAAAAGTTGAGGCGCATACAAGAGCAATGGAACAGTTCTTTGGCAACATGAGATAGTTATATTGATAACGGCAAAGTTTGGGTGTAATGTTGCATTGGCATAATGGAAATGTAATGGGCTGTGACACAATGAGATGTATAAAGAGAAAGTAGCATATGGGGTATATACAAGTGGGGCTTTGGCACAATCTGGGTGTAATAAAGCAAGGTATTACTAAATTGAACACAATTGTAATGCATGTTTTCTAGACGAACCATCTCCTTAAATATCCAGTGGAAAGATTTGGCAATTTCAGTGTCTTATCAATATCCCATAAAATGAAGTATGTTGAAAATCACTGCTGTACGAGTTTGTATGTTCTCGGTGTTCTAAAGCATTTTGTTTTGGCTTATGTCTAGGACTTTCCTACAGCTGAAGTATAATCTGGCCATTGACTCTTTGCTCATCCTCCATAGAGGTAAAGCAGCTGAATCTGAAGAGGCGTATGGAAACCACAGATAATGCTGGTTGCTGCATCTTTTATGCCTGCCATTTCAGGAATGGATTGCTCTTTTGGTTGGAATTGGTGAGATATGCACAAGGCATAGATTTCTCAGTAATGCGAAAGAAGAGCAACATTGTATTTGAGACTTGACAGGAAAAAAACAAAGCATAAGCTACAGAGTTTCTTTAAGCTATTGTTTGTTCTGATTGTTCTTTTTTTATTTATATCAGAGGAGGAAACTTTGCTATCATTGGCATGATGACCAAAGAAATGCCTTAAAGACAGCATTAGACATACATGATATATTTTTGGCACCTCGCAAGTCATCTTTTCGCAACCAAAGGAAATTTTTTTCATGGTTTTTAAAACTCATAAAAGTTGTGAAACACACAAAAGCTAAACGGTAACCCTGTCGGCTAGAACTACAATTTGGTCGGATGTCATACTAGATGTCACCACAGGAATAGTAGGATTGGTGCCATGTCACCAAGTCAACACTCATCTGTGGTACTAAATGCCTGCAATTCAGTAATTATGTGCAAATAGCTTTTGATAATGGTAACAGATGCACACATAACCAGGTGTTGGGAGCTGTGATAAGTGGCCAATAATATAATTAGCAGAAGACCTCGGGGATGCTAAACGATAATGAATATGATCGTGCTAATGAAATCGCTGCAGTAGCTTTCAAGCATCATTGTGAATTATATACAGGAAGCATAATGTAACTAAAGTCCTAATTGGTAAAAGGGTGAGTCCTAATTTGCAAATTTGAAGTCTTAATTTGTAAATTGATTGTTTCTTGGGCATTGACATTAAGCTGCAACCTTGGTGGCTCTCATATGCCAACTTTCTTTTGTTATGTTCTTCGAATTGTGAAAAAAAAAGGAAGACCTTGAGAGCTTTTCTAGGGTTTATGAGAAACATGACAGCTTGTAACAAGCTGTGAACATAATGCGGTATAATTATGCATAATTATTTGACTATATAATCGTGCATGAGCTTTACATAAGCAGATACTCCTTGTTTTAGGAGAAGTGGAAACATAAACATATTAATCATGCGTTAAAACTCCCAATACGCATGGTGTTCAACTTTAATCTACGTACAAAGCAAAAATGTTACATAAGCATCATTCCAAACTCCTGTGCATGTTGGTTTGAATGAGGTTCTTTGCACCTTCCTTTTGTCATAGAATGTAAATCCATTTGTCAAAATCTCTTAGTTGGGACTCACACTAACATGTATTTGAAGAGCTAATTGTTTTTTATCATACAAAGGTTCTCCATGTGAATTATAAATACAAAATCACTTAGCTATCAAGCTAGGTGTCAACTGGTCCAACATTCCCAACAAGGGTAGCTCAAAGGGTTGGCACACAATTTCTAACCGGCAAATCGGGTAAGTCAAGTTTACTCTAGACCATGATGACAGAGAAATCTGAGCATCAGAGTACTCAGACAGATTAAAAAAAAAAATAGGTCATAGTCCATTTTTTCCAAGCAATGGCACTCTTCCACCTACCCCCTCGTTCTCGCTCATACCATCTCAGACTCAAGGAAGCGGAGTTCTGGGAAAATTAACCGCTACGGTTAATGACACCCATACTGGGTATCTCAAGATATGGACACTTTGGTTGGCATATGAAATCACTGGGGGTTGATTCGTTTTGTAACTGGTCTGGAAACCCCACAATTAAAGACCCATACCCCCACCCCATATTACATTTCATAATATTCACATGTTACAAGGAACTGGTTGGCAATAACTAAAGAAACCAACTACTAGATAGCTGATTACCATCCTCCCTCTGGCCGGATAAGACAGAGGAGGTCCCTGCTCTGACCTGTGGACACTGGCTTTCGGTAACTTGAGATATTGGTCATCACCCTCCCAGCGTTTGTGACCCCAGTTTAGGGGATGCTCCAGATTGTATAAGGCATCCAGCACCAGGAAATCACTAATCTCTTATAGGTAAGATGGTGTGGAACATCCAGCGTTCCAAAGCCACACACACTCATGGAGTCCCACAGCTTGTGTTGTTGTGGCATAAAAGGAGTATTACAAATATGTATAATCTGTTAATTGTTACTCCAATAATTTGTTTTTTATTCTGTGACAATTTGGTCTTGATAGGGTCAGAACCTTTAATCCCCATTATCGTTATTTTGTGTGACTTCTAATTTATATTTAAAATATTAACTGTTATTTCACTACTGCTTTTCTGTTTGTTATTGCAGAAATATTCTATAGGAACATATAGTAAATTATCTGTTACACATTTAGCATTTTCAATTAAATTTTCTAATTTAATGTGATTTTTTTTGCGATACTTAGAAAAATAAAATGTCTTTTCAAATGATTTATGCTAAAAAGGTCAGCTGATCTAGGAAGACAGATATTTACAGATATTTTCTGACTTTCATTGATTCAGTTTTAACAATTCACAACCGACACCTATAGTAACGGCTGTAACATTAGAATTTCGGCCCCTGGAAAACAAATAGTATGGCGACACATTTTGGTTATTCAAATATAATATTTTTTTTCTCCCTTCCTGTCCTTTCATACCCAAATGTATTGACTATACCTCATCTATTTGCAGTTCTAAGTAACTATTATGTTTAGGGGTCAATAAATCACAAACTGCGTTCGATTTCCTTGCCTAAAAAGGGCAGCAATAACACAGATGTCACTGACATAGGACCAGAGAAATTAACAGTGTCACGGATAAACACTGGAGAAAGTTATGCATGTGAAGACAAACTATGTCTGCAGAGGAGGTTGATTTAGATATATATCCTCATACATCTTTGTGCAGGTCTCCTGGGGGTTGTGGATTTCGACCGATATACCATTGGTATATTACTTTCTCAGTGTAAGGACAATTTTAATAAGACGAGCAATTTTAATTTGACATTCACAGCTTAATCTATAGATATAATAAATTGGTACCAATGTTCAAATGCATTTTTATTAGTTATTTTATTAGGATTTAAAATAATAACACATAGATATTTACCTTCACAGAGCGCATAAATGAAATTCAATAGCATTTCTTAAAACAAGGATTTTTAAAACATTGTTAATGAATATAACGCGGTGTTGCAGAAGGCATAGGAGATATGCAAGTGGAGCACTAACCGCTGAGCTATCTTTCAGTCATGCAGCACAATGTATCTGTCACGGTGGCCCATATCCGGGGTTGCGCCGCTCCTTCGTCCGTGGTCGCAGTCGTAACGGCAGCCGATATCCGGAACGCCTTATTCCGGGGTGATGTTTTGCACCGGACAGAATTCGTGGAGGGCAGTGTTTGCCAACCATTGAGTCACAACATCCGCCAACCACTTCCGGAAGTCGAGTATAGCCGCGAATCAGATGTACAGGTCAGGAGTGGTACCCAATCACAGGGCTTGACCGGCGATCCTATAACAGAGCGGGGAGTCTCTTCTATCCTCCAATAGGAGGGCCTGTGGCTCCATTTAAGGTGCTTCCTTCCTCTCTGTCATCGCCCTAGCGTTGTTCTTTATACGCCTAGTGCCTTGTTGCGAAACTCTGTGATTATTATCTATTGTCTTCCTGGTTATTCGATCCCAGCTTGTCTTGTTAATCCTGTCTTCTGGCACCCCAACATTTTGGCTTTGTTATACTGAACCTCTCCTTCCCTATTACATTTTGGGGATTATTGTTCTAAACATTACTACTGATCATAACCCGGCTGTTATTAATGACCGGTTAGTCAGGGTATTTTGTGCCACCATATCCAGCTGGTTGCTTGACTGTGGCATCCCACCTATTTCCTGTGTCTTCTAAACATTACTACTGATCATAATCCAGCCGTTATTAAGGACCGGTGTCATGCCCCATGGCTGCCACCATCCTGAAACCCCCCTGGTGGTACAATCCATGTACTGTCCCTGTAACCTGAATCCAGCAATCAGCATCCAGCAATGTAAGAGTTAAACACCAATACATCTGTGACTCACAAAATAAAGGGCTCTGCCCCACACTCACACATTGCTGGTTCATTACAGTTTATATGCTCTAAGAGTGAACACGCTACCTGATATTGCTGCTCAGTATTCCTGTTCCTGATTCCCCATTTCTGGCTCCTGCAACTACAACCATCATTCCCATCATCCCTCTGCAATCAACCTGGTTAGTCACCATCTCCATCCACCCTCCTCTACCCATATCCACCTGTTTATCTGTGCAGACCACTGTACGCTGGGCTCCTACTCCCCTCAACCCCAGTGCCACCCTGGTACCATCCCTAACCCTAACAGAATGAACCAGCCAAATACAAATGAGCCCGCAGTGCTGCATCTTATGATGGACCTGCTAAAGGTTTCAACAACCTGGCTGATTTTCTGGTTAAGTTGCTGCAAGGCAATTGGGGCACATCGTCTAAGGAGTGTGTTCCTCCATCAAGCAAGCAAGCAAGCACAGAGACCACCTGTCTCCAGAAGAACGTACCCGAAGACAGACTGCCAATCTGTGCCTATACTGCGGGGCAGGATCCCACTGGATATCCAATTGCCCATTAAAATCTTCCAGACCTGCAGTTGACAAACAAGCACCTGGACCCCGGTCTGCTGCAACTCCCAAACACGCTCAGGTGCGTAGACCTCTGAAGCAGCCTCAGGCCTTCTAGGCCTGTTACAGCCACTGTGTCTACGCCTGCTCCAGAAAGACCTGCTGTACGAGTGAGTACACCTAAGCCTGCATCTAGAAAACCCCCTACACCCAAACCTGCACCCAGAAAAACTCCTGCACCTAAACCTGTCCCCAGACGAACTGTGTCCGCTGTATCCAGAAATGTGACATCTTTGGAGGTCAGTTTATGACTTTGGAGGTCAGAGTATGAGAACCCTGTAATGCCTATGGAGACTGAGTGCACTGTGCCCATAGAACCAGAACCTGTCCTTCCTATGGATCTGGAGACCACCGTACCTGTGGAGACAGATCTACCAACCCCTATGGAGATCATGTCCATGCCATTTCAACTATGACACAGATCCCTTTCAAGCAGTTTATGAAGGCCAGGCTGAAGAAAGCCCAGAAGATCAAGAGCTCCCTAATGGCGATTACAACTCCCATCACTCCCAGCCAGCACGATCCACCACTGTCTTCCTGTGCTTCCTCCCTGTCTGAATGTGACCCAGAGGACATCGCTGTCTCTGAGGAGAACCCACCGAGACAGACAGCCCGGCGCTCAAAAGGATCCCCAGGTCAACACAAGGGGTCTGCTACTTCCATCAAGGGGTGGCATAATGTCTGCTCCTCATCCAGCGATGAGCTTGATCTGGAGTGGGATTCTGGTGAGGAGGATGAAGAGGACAGTGAATCCCATCTTATCCTCTTTTCCTCCTTCAGTGACGAATGGGAATCAAGAGGATCAGAGGAGACACCTACTCCGATGCCATCTTCTTATGTGGGCACAAGGTTTCATGGTGACTCTGCCTCCTATCTCTCTCCCTCTGTCGCCAAAGCCAGACGTTCCAAGGACACTCCTGTTTGTCCAGACCCCTTACCTGAGGATCTAGCTCCCTATATGGTGCAGGGAATCTATGCTGTACCCACCTTGGTGCCATCCGGTTTCATGGGCACTCTCCTTCCTGAGGTATCTGCTGTCCAGAAGAAAACCAAAACCAAGGCACGAAGACGTCAGAGAAGGGCCCGTGCCCAAGCCAGCACCACCACTCCTGACCACCGTTCTGCCCTCCAGTGGTGCGACGAATACTGGTCCCAGCACCTACTAGAGTGGACAGTCCTGCTACCCATCCATGGTCACTCGGAGCATGACCTTGAAGGGGGAGGTATTGTTATGCCCCATGGCTGCCACCATCCTGAAATTCCCCCTGGTGGTACAATCCATGTACTGTCCCTGTAACCTGAATCCAGCATCCAGCAATGTAAGAGTTAAACACCAATACACCTGTGACTCACAAAATAAAGGGCTCTGCCCCACACTCACACATTGCTGGTTCATTACAGCTCATACGCTCGAAGTGTGAACGCGCTACCTGATATTGCTGCTCAGTATTTCCGTTCCTGATTCTTCATTTCTGGCTTCTGCAACTACAACCATCATTCCCATCATCCCTCTGCAATCAACCTGGTTAGTCACCATCTCCATCCACCCTCCTCTACCCATATCCACCTGTTTATCTGTGCAGACCACTGCACGCTGGACTCCTACTCCCCTCACCCCCGGTGCCACCCTGGTACCATCCCTAACCCTGACAACCGGTTAGTCAGGGTATATTGTGCTACCATATTCAGCTGGTTGCTTGACTGTGGCATCCCACCTATTTCCTGTGTCTTCTAAACATTACTACTGATCATAACCCCAGCCGTTATTAAGGACCGGATAGTCAGAGTGTATTGTGCTACCATACTCAGCTGATCGTTTATCTGTGGTACTCCACCTATTACCTGTGTATCCTATTATTCTTACTGACCATATCCCGGCTGTTATAAAGAGAATGTGTTGGCTTGTTGTCTGCGAGCAGGGTTGCCCGATCCTGACAGTATCTTTTCTGTAATAGAAGTGTATCTGTGCTTTAACCTTTGTTAAATTATGCAACAAATGCAATCTGCATATTAAAAATAATTCAAAATTGTATAGTATCCTAGAGTGGCATCACTGGCAATCACAGTCATAGATTAAATTTTTTTTAATGTGCTACTGAACATTTCTAATTTTTATTTTACACAAGGCAAGCACCTTGTTACTTCAGAACACGGGGGAATTGTTTATTTCTTAAGGAGACACAAATGTAATTCAATTTTTATTTAACCAATAAAATGTGGTTAAAAAATGCAGTATGAAAATAAAATACCACATTACATGTAATAAGTCAAAGTATAACTGGTTGTAACCTAAACTGTGTCCGAGAGGTCAATTTAGCCATGTTTTATGGGAGCTAAGCACTCTAGGCAGCTGCGATGTTGTTGACAACAAATGCCAGAAATTGTTGGACGTAATAGATGGTGGGACCACCATGGGAGTTGTAGTTCAAGAACATCGGAGGGGAGCCAGAAATTGACATCCCTGCTCTAGCATCACCCTATGCACATGTCTGTGGTTAAAAAAACTGTAGCAAACTCTTTTGATCTTTATTTGTTATATAAAACTTTTTCTTAATTTTAAAGCAAGTTTGTGTTGTCTTGGGTTCAGTCACTAACAAAGGACTTGTTCAAAATGGCTTCTCGAAAAGGAGTACGGATATTCTGGTGTAACAAAAATATTGTTATTTGCAAACCCCAGCTGGATAATAAGAAAACAAGCAAAACAAATAAAAATATGCTGTCTGTGTTAAAAAGAAAACATATAATCCCAACTCCCCATATGTCTTCAATGATAATCTAGAGTGTAAATTCCCACAGGAATAGGGCCCTCGATTCTTCTACTGTCTATTGGTGAAATATTGACTTGCTTTTTTGGTGTATTGTAGCATTGCGGAATGTGTTGGCGCTTAATAAATAATAATAATTATTGGGTCCTAATTAAAAGAAAAGGAAATGGGGATTATATCTGTATTTAACCTTTTATAGTCATTGTATCCTTACATTCATGAGGAGACTCAGTTTATTCAGACACTACACTACTAGAGTTCATAGAATACAAGATTTCAATCAACTGTACTTTGTAAAAAGCATTTCTTGGACTTTGACTTTGGGTATTATGTGTCATAATTTTTATCAGTTCCCTAACTCAGTATGCTATTCTTTACACATAATGCATTTCTGATAATAAGGTTCTGAGTGACGCTTGTTCAAAGTGAAGATGTTCTGCGTAGGGGGTTCTCTCCCAATAATCAAGCCTTGATTGTGGAACGTTATCCTGTGATGAGACTCTTTGTCTGACTCTCTTCTTGCGACACACTGCTGTGCAGGCCAATGACTTTCTCCATAAGAAAACATTTGAGGACATCAAAATGTTAAATTGAAACACCGCGAAGACTTTAACTGTTTGTTCTAGTGTGCACGGAGTCACAAGAAAGAAAAGAGATATACTGTGGGCAGTAATGCCGTTTTGTGTAAGAAATGTTTCAAGAAGAAAGCGAAGCACATTTCAATTCATTAGCATCCTCAGAGCCTGAATACCTCTCGCTGGTCATGCAAAACCAGCGGAAATGTGGACATAGGACCAATCTAGGAGAATGTGGAGATTTCCTTAACAGAATGGGTGAAAATAAACTCTATAGCACTGTCTAACAAACAATAGTGTTGGCCAAATATCGTCTCAAAGTTGTTGTTTTGTTTTAAAGTATTATTTAAAGAAAGGGGCTCAAACGCAGTTTTCATAAAACTAGCCTTTTTATCTTGATAATAACAGAAAGGCACACATTAGCAATTCACACTAATTAGCATATCAATATATTCTGGTGTTTTGCGAATTTAGGTTCGGGTAATATCCTTGATATTACTATATTTCACCATTGTCTCTTACCAAAGCACCAGGTAGTCACCAGATGGAGATCTTGTCTGTCAAGAAGATGACAGAACCATACACTTGCTGAAGTTGCTCAAGAATGGCATCCACTGCCCACAAAAGGCTTTTAGGCCCCCATCCACACCTTTTGGATTTTTCTTATTTGTTTCTTCTTTATAAAGAACATGAAAATTGACAGTTTGTAAGCAGTAAAGGTAACACGTGTGCACTCCCTATAGTAACAGCTACACATGCCTATCATGGATGTGCCATATCATCTGGATAAGGAAGGTGTCCCTACCTCTTGTGGAATCGTAGTAGTGTCCAAGCCAGAGTCAGAGATACAGATTTAACATTATCGTCCTTTAAGAGATCTGGTGGTCATTTGTACTCAACTGGTGACTCAAGGGGATCCTCACCAGTATCACCAAAACTGTTGCATGAGCACCTAAGAACCATCAAGTTACATATTAGTAGAAAAAAAAGAATAGAGAAGGAGCACAAAGTGTACAAAATACATTTATTTAAAGCTGGATATGAGGAGGGGGATGAGGAAACATTTCAACCAGAAAGCATAGTACTTGTCTCTTTTTCACCATGGAGATGACATCTGTTACCCTCTATAAGGATCAGCTGTAATAAGCAACAGCTAAAGAATTTGTCATATGGCCATACAGCATAAAATGGAGATCCACTATAGACTCAAACTATGAGCTCAATTGAAAAATATATGCTGTTTTTTAAAAAAAATATTGGTTGCTTATGGCTGATATTATTTCAAAATATTGGCTGATTCATTTGAGAAAAGTTAGCTGGAGCTACTATTCAGAAAATGCTGCTGGTCCAAAAAAAAGTAAAAGTAAAAGACCGAAAAAGCTTTTTTTTGACCAGCATCATAAAGATTTGTGCCTTTAAACATGAGATTTAGAAAAATTCACTGCTTAACCTCTTGGCTGTGGAGGACACACTCAGTGCGTCGTCAAGATTGCTTCAAGTGTGCGGAAGACCCACTGACCACATTCTCTCTTCGCAGCCTTGATCAGCTGATATTTTGGCTGACCACGGTGTTCTCTTGGTGATGTCAGCCCTTCCTAAAGGACCTCCCCCGCCCACTGACATCATTGCGCATGGGTGTGATGACATCAGAAAGGGACTGCCCGGTCCCCCTGGCTGGGCAGGAAAATCCCTATGAATTTTTTTTAAAAATTATTTATTTTTTGTTCCAAAACAATGGCATTGTCTATTTGTCACGTATAAAATAAGCAATACCACTGCAATTACTCACTTTCTCATTTCTCACGCTGTTGACAAGGTCAGCGTTTTATTCATTGTTATATTATTCATAAAACACAAATGATTGAAATCTGAATGGAAATTTAATTAATTTTTTTCTATTTTTTGTTATAGCATTTCGGCAGGACATGACATATACATATAATAATGATATATTTTGAATCTGCCGAGTCTGTTGCAAGTAAAGATATATAATCTGTCTGGGTTCTACAATAAAACATGACTTCAAATCGCGTTTAAACATGATTAACACAAAACGGACATAATGAGCTCAGCACACGGGTGTGAAATGGCTCCGTAATGAAGGGGTTAAAAAGTCTCAGTCTCAGTCTAATTCCCTCTATTTTCCTGCCTTAAAATTAATTTATCAACATGTATTAGCGTTTGAATTTTTTTCAGAATTCAGCATATCAATAAATTTGAATTGAATCGATTGTAGCTGTATTCGCTTTGAAATGTATAGACGTGAGACAGTTGTTGATATTCGATCCAATTTTTTTAAGTGCGAATCGAAATGCCTGTAAACCCACATTTGAATCTCACAGACTGAAGAATACCCAAAAAACCTTTGTAAAAGGTCCAGATATCGGCCATATACAGTGGCAAGAAAAAGTATGTGAACCCTTTGGGATTACGTGGAGTTTTGCATGAATTGGTCATAAAATGTGCTCTGATCTTCATCTAAGTCACAACAATTTGAAAAACACAGTCTGCTTAAAATAATACAATACAAACATTATATGTTTTCATGTGTTTATTGAACATAACATGTAAACATTCACAGTGCAGGGTGGAAAAAGTATGTGAACCCCTAGCCTAATGACTTCTCCAAGAGCTAATTGGAGCCAGGAGTGAGCCGACCTTGAGTCCAATCAGTGTGATATTATTTAATGTGTTGCTGAAAGCTGTCCTGCCCTTTAAAAACACACACCAGTTTTGGGTTTACTGGTTTCAAGAAGCACTGCCTGATGTGAACCATGCCTCGCAGAAAAGAGCTCTCAGAAGACCTACGATCAAGAATTGTTGACTTGCATGAAGCTGGAAAGGGTTACAAAAGTATCTCCAAAAGCCTTAGATGTTCATGGGTCCACGGTAAGACAGACTGTCTACAAATGGAGAAAGTTCAGCACTGTTGCTACTCTCCCTAGACATGGTCATCCTGTAAAGATGACTGCAAGAGTACAGCACAGAATGCTTAATGAGGTAAAGAAGAATCCTAGAGTGTCAGCTAAAGACTTACAGAAATCTCTGGCCCATGCTAACATTTTTGTTGACACATCTACAATAAGGAAAACATTAAACAAGAATGGAGTACATGGGAGGACACCACGGAGGAAGCCATTGCTGTACAAAAATAATATTGCAGCAAGTTTGAAGTTTGCAAAAGAGCACCTGGATGTTCCACAGCACTACTGGCAAAATATTCTGTGGGCAAATGAAACCGAAATTGAGTTGTTTGGAAAAAACACACAACACTATGTGTGGAGAAAAAAAGGCACAGCACACCAACTTCAAAACCTCATCCCCACTGTAAAACATGGCGGAGGGAGCATCATGGTTTGGGGCTGCTTTGCTGCCTCAGGGCCTGGACGGATTGTTGTCATTGATGGAAAAATGAATTCCAGAGTTTATCAAGACATTTTGCAGGAAAACCTAAGACCATCTGTCCGCCAACTGAAGCTCCGCAGAGGATGGGTGATGCAACAGGACAATGACCCAAAGCATACAAGTAATTCAACAAAAGAATGGCTTCAACAAAACAAAATACGTCTTCTGGAGTGGCCCAGTCAGAGTCCTGACCTCAACCCGATTGAAATGCTGTGGCATGACCTTAAGAGAGTGATTCACACCAGACATCCCAAGAATATTGCTACACTGAAACAGTTTTGTGAAGAGGAGTGGTCCAAAATTACTCCAGATCGTTGTGCAGGTCTGATCTGCAACTACAGGAAACATTTGGTTGAGGTTGTTGCTGCCAAAGGAGGGTCAACCAGTTATTAAGTCCAAAGGTTCACATACTTTTTCCACCCTGTACTGTGAATGTTTACATGTTCTGTTCAATAAAAACATGGAAACATATACAGGGTTATTCAGAGAGTGTGAAAAGCAGGAGAATGACTGGAGAATAACTGGAGAATGAAAAATTCTAGGTCAAAATAGCCAAACCAGAAAAATTCTCCCTTTCATCTCACTTTCCAAATCGGCTATTTTGACCTAGAATTTTTCATTCTCCAGTCATTCTCCTGCTTTTCACGTTCTCTGAATAACCCTGATAATGTTTGTGTTGTATTATTTTAAGCAGACTGTGTTTTTCAAATTGTTGTGACTTAGATGAAGATCAGAGCACATTTTATGACCAATTCATGCAAAACTCCACGTAATCCCAAAGGGTTCACATACTTTTCTTGCCACTGTATGAGTGGAAACAACCTTTAATTCTACATAGCATAATAATACTTTCAGGGTTATTCAAAGAGCTCCGAATGGCTGCCGAAAGGGAACCGAATGCTGAAAATCAGCGTTCGGTTACCTTTCTTGGCCATTCGGCTATCCAGAGAGCAGGCAGTTCGCCAAAACTTGGCGAATTGCCTGCACACACGGTGCCTGTTCGGTGCCTGTGCGAGGGCAGTGAAATCCCCATAGAGAAGCACTGCTTCGGCTATTCAGAGAACAAAAACCAGCAGTGAAAGGTTCCCTAAATGCCCTGTCATTCAGTGATTTAATTCGGCAGGCTTATTCAGGCGAATCCCATAGGCTTTCTTCAATGTTAAAAATATTACCGTTTTAATTCAATATCTAATAAACCGTTCATTGTAATATTCTGCCGTACAGAGTCTCTTTATTTATAGATCTTGTAGGATATTTTAAGCAAATGTCAGGATTTTTTTTTTAACAAAAATGTCCGATTATTTTAAAAACAAATTCTAACTGTACTTATTTTTTCTGTAACAGCCCTTTTTATTATCATTCCCTGGACCTCATATGTAAATTTCAGACATTTTCGCTCAGTAGTTTCTTTGCAAACAGCGTTTCACTTTTCAAACATTCAAGCAAACTGTTTTTCTAATTTATTCACTGCCTTCTTCTGCAGTGTCGGCTTTTTCCGGCCGCTGCGCTGTGTGTGATCGGCTCCTGCTCGGGTTTTTCCGGCGTTTTCGGCGGGTTAATCCAGATGTTTTTGTGGGTTTCGGCATGCATTCGCCCTCGTTTTGCGGTGAGTTTTCGGCGAGTTTGAGGCAACTTTTCCCTGCATTTCGGCGGCCCGGTGATGCTTGCTGAATACACCGCAGAGTTGCCGAAATCGGATCGCCAAATCGAACCGAATTGAAGAGAACGAAAAGTCACCGAACGTGCGGTGGCATTTCGATTCTCTTTGAATAACCCTAAATGATGTGATTTGAAAATGTGATGTACTTTTTTCCTCTTTAGATAAAATCAGGCTGATAGAGTTGTACATTGACATCTGAATATTGGCTAAAAGGATACAAAGTTTTTGTTCATATATCCCCACTGGATGCTGCACTGGAGTGTAGTTTATGTTGTATAATTCATTTGGTGCTGTGGGGTACAGACAATTTTTAATGTGATGTCAGAGATGGGTGTCAGAGATTAGTGTTAAAATTTTTGATGCTGATTCTTTTCAAAAACGTTTCACCAGCAACGACTACAAGACCTATCAGCCTCAGCCAAGGTCTTCAGTAAAAAGTCATGAGTTCATCTTGCAAGAAGATCCACTACCAGCAAGTATCTCCATTGAGATGAGAGAAGAGCCCTGAGGCTGTGTTCAGACAGCGTTCCTTGCTAAAACACCCTGCTACATTAGAATTCCGTGGGAAAACGCCTCTGGATTAATAGTTGCCATTTAAAGGATGTGCTAAGAAGTGTGAAAAGAAGGGGAATTACAATAGTTTATTGCAGGTTAAGATGCACTTAGACTAAAGGAAAACATTTAATTTGTCAATAAAAACAATTAACTTGAGGCATACCGGAGGTTAGGGAATCAGAGCGGGTCCGTGAAATATCATAGTTGGATTGAAGTAAATGAATGAAAAGCTGCAAGTGCTAATGGAGAGATTTGCCCACATTAATTTAAAGACGATAACATGTTTATTTTTTGCGGAACATTTCATGTCTGTGGAAGAAAGACACGAAAAGAGCATTAGGCAAAATGTGCCAACTATTAAAAGCCCCATCTTTAATTTAAGAATGTGTTAAAATAATACAACTACAAAGTGGTAACGTTTAATCCTGAGTTTTTATTCACCAGAGACATCAAAGAATAAAATGCTACTAATATTTTTTTTTTATATCGACATTCATCACCTTTTGTTCTCTGACACTGATGATCAAGCCCCTAAAGGGATCTAGCCAAGCTCATTTTTGGAAAACCACCTAAAGATTTCTCTCCAGTATGATTACTATCGAACTGAACCCAAAGGTTTTGTTCTTAAGGTATGAAAGGAAATTAATGATAGTTTCAGAAATGGACCTCTACTTTTGTTGAGCACATCATACCAAGTGCTGGAAGTGGCTGTTGTTTTCTGTTAGGCACATGCCGACCTGTCAAGCTAATGCTTCTCAATCTTGCATTATCAATGTTTTGGATCTCATTCCTAATGTTATTTAATGAGTAGCCATTCATGCAGGGCTTGTTATGGAACAATCGTTCCTTCAGATGGACACATCAAAAGAAGTGTGGGCAGGTAAAATCTGGAGAAGGGAGTAGCTACAGATTCTTGGAAATGACACAATCCACAAATTAATATGGGTAATCCCCTATTACCCAAAGAGTAAGCCATTGTTTTGGCTGTGCTTCCACCAATCAGCCACTGCCAGCACAAGCTGTGATGTGCTCAACATAAGAGGGGGTAAGCTTCCTGAAACTCTCACTAATTTCCTTTCATGTGTTAACGATCTTCATGAAAATTTTTGGTTAGCATCTTCATGAGTCACTCAGGATTATTATTGACACCATTGTTTTTGTTTTGTTTTTTAATTTAAATTTATGCCTCTAATTCCTTTTAATATTATTTTCTCCTCTGTATATATTAGATGTATTTATCCCAAATCTGGTGACATTGCTGGTTAGGCTTGTTCTGGGAATCTATTCTGTTGTCATGAGTTTTATTTCTTGTGCTCAGCTACTGGATCTTCTGGGGTAACAGAGAAACGTATAGGACTATAGAATAGTAGAATATGCTTTAACTACACTAGCTAAGTTCAGGGCATTTCTTCACGTGTTTGAGCACTTGATCATAGGCAGTTTTGTTTGTCCTTCTGCCAGGTTGCCTGTCATGTTTACCAAGGTGACATGTCGTCTTATTGTCAGGATGTATTACAACTAATGTATTGATCACTGGCATGCCCCCACCTTGGCCTAATTCTTTTTTCCGCCTCCTTTCCTAATGGCATGTATATAGATAGAAAACAAAAGCTCTGTGTCTAGAAATTCATAATTCCTAAAAAGAGGCGTATTTTGCTTTCTGTGGCTATTGTATATACCTCTGTTTTATATAATTAACTACACTGCTATTAATTCTCCAGGTGTTGTTTACACAATAAACATATGTGCATATTGTTATCCATCGGGACATATGGCACATTAATCATGCCTGTGGTTGTCCATGGCACCACGACTATATGACTATTAAGGCAAACAACAGAACAGGATCAAATGATTCTATAACCAGATACAGATATTATCCTAAAAAATACACAAACCGCAGATAAATCCCATGGGTCTTTGATTACTTTTATCATTTGTTCCCCGGTGCTTTGGGATACAAAACATGCGTACACATGTCAGTTGGAACAAGCGGTTTGTAAGCACAATACATTGTCGACTTCTTTTCCTACACTAGCATTATGAGACTCCATATGTATACATCCACCAGCAGAAGCAATGGCCTATATTAATATATTTCCACTAGACCTAAAATAAAGATGTATCTGCTCATGAGACTTCTTTTAAAGGTTATTCGTTAAGCAACAGTGTTTTTTCGAAGTTCACCGTAGTGGCAAAGGATGTTAAAAATTGCAGTTGTTGGGACTACGGTGAACTACGGTAATCTGAAGAATCAAAATTCAGCGACAGCGGGAGAAGTTGCACCAAACGGCGAACAATACTGACCAACGGTACCACCATGATTCTTTCATAGAAGGTTTCAACTGCAGCTACTCTCTATAACAAGGTAGAATATATTTTTAAAGTGGTGATTTTCATTGAACCTCTACTGAAACAACAGCATGAACAATAATAAAAACAATGCTGGACAACTTCAACTGAAACATCGGTGAAAACTAGGCCACAGAACATCATCAAAAACTACAGGGGAAACACCACTAAAAACTACGCTCAGAACTGTGCTGTACAACTTTGTCAGAAACGATTATTATTCAAAGAGAGCCGCACTGGCCCCGAAATTGCACCAATCAGTGAATTATCCTGTGCGGTGCAATTTCGGGACCAATCAACAATTCAAAAGCTGGCACTTTGCACAAATATTGGCGAATTGCCAGTGAAATACAGTGATCTTCAGCAGCAGTGAAATCCCCATAGAGAAGCAATAGTCAATCTATTCAGAGAACACCGAACAGCAGAGAAATGTAAGTGAAATTCCCTGTTGTTCGATGGTTTCATTCGGCAGGTTTAATCAGGCGTATCCCATAGGTTTCAATGTTAAAAATATTTCCGTTTTTATTCAATATCCAATAACTGTTTATTGTATTAATTTGCAGCAAAAAGTCTCTTTTTTTTTTTTTTTTATGATAGCCATTTTTCAGGATTTTTTTCCCCTTTTTTTCTCTCTAGCAGACCTTTTTATGATTATTCATAGGACCTTATATATTAATTCTAGGCTTTTTCGTGCCATATTTTTTTTGCAAACAGTTTTTCAAAGTCATGGTGATTATTTCTTCTTCTTTTTTTTTTTACCCCATTCGTCAGCTTGTCAGCTTCTTACGGTGGCTGGTCGGCGCTATGTTCGGCAGATCGTTGGCGTTTTTGGGATGCGTTCGGCGGTTTTGTGGCGGATTGTTGGGTGCGTTTGGGTTTGCAGCAGCTTTTCGAATTGGATCCAATGTTTTCCGGCATTTTTGCAGCAGCTTATCCGATCTGATCCGATGTTTTGCGGCGGTATTACTTTCGGTTTGGTGGTTGTTTGGCAGCTTTTCCCTGCACTTCGGGGACCCTGCGGTGAATGCTGAATTCACCACAGGGTCGGGGAGTTCGATTCCCCCGAAGTGTGGGGAACGAATTTTGGTGGTCTATGACTAACCCCTTTAGTCAAAATCATGCAGTTCTCCTCCTCATAACGATGGGCACAAGAACTCAGGATCCAGCACAACGTTTTCTAAATGCTGACAAAACTGTTACAATGCTCTTTGGAACAGCACCTAATCTACACAAATTGCAAACACCCCATCTATGTGTCAAGACAAAATCAAATGGCACGCTGACCACAGTCACTTCTCTCAAATATCTAGGTATGTGGTTAAACCCAAATCTATCCTTTGGCCCCCACATTGAAAAACTTTCATCTAAAATTTACCCCAAACTAGGTGCCCTGTACAGAAACAAATCCTGCCTGAGCCCCGCGGTAAGAAAGCAGATTGTACAACAAATGCTTATGCCGGCTATTGAATACGGAGATGTAGTGTATGCAGCCGCCCCACAAACACACCTTCAGAAACTTACTACATTGTATAACTCATTCTGTCGCTTTGTGCTACAATGTAACTACATGACCCACCATTGTGACATGTTAAAAGAACTAAACTGGCCGTCGCTGGAATCTAGACGCACCCTTCACCTTTCCAACCTGGTGTTTAAGAGATTTTCTGGGAAGCTACCACCCTACCTGAAAAGGCTGCTTCCCTCAGCAGTTCCCTCCTCCTATAACCTCCGATCCAGGACCAGCACCTTACTTGCAATACCACAATACAAAAAGCAAGTGGCTCGATCCTCATTTTCCTACAGAGCACCACAATTATGGAATAACCTCCCAGACGCCATCAAATCTTCCCCCAGTCTAAAGTCCCTTAAGAGCTCCATATTAACATACCTCAATAAGGAATGCACCTGTAAACATGTAACACAGTGACTATATTTCCTACATATTTATTTTCTGTTAATCTGTATATTTGTTTTGTGTTAATTTCTTGCATTTTACTACTTCTGTATTTCTGTAACCATGTTCTTGAACCCAGGACATACTTGAAAACGAGAGAAATCTCAATGTATCTTTCCTGGTAAAATTATTTATAAATAAATAAAATAAAATAAATAACTCTGTATTTTTGGCTCTATAATAGCAGCCACTGTCACAAAGCCAAAGTCAACAGAAGACTCGCAGTTTAATTATCGTATGGATGATTACAAACGGGTAAAAAAAAACACACTATCTTAAGTGTTAAAACAAATAAGTATAAAATCAATAATGGCAAAATCATCAGGAATCTGAAAACCCTACAGTCTTGCAAAGTCGGAGCTGTCGAGCCTAGTGTTTATTTAGTCGACTAATAATTTTCATCAAAGACTTTGTTATAGTCTATTTTTTGTCACTGAAAAAATTTAGTCAACTAAGTTACGATGGCTAAAACGATGATGAAAATCTATTGAAATTTTCATTGTCTAAAAAATGAGATGTTAGAGAGGCACTAATATTAATTTAGTTTTCGTCATAGTCCTTTGACTAAAGTTGCATCAGCTTTAGTCATATTTTAGTCGACTAAATTAACACTAGTCAAGGCTCTACACAGGAACATGGCTTTCTTAATCCTTTTAAATCATGAGAAAGCAGAGGAGACGCAAATGAAAAATCCATTCCTCCGAACCTCCCCTGGCAAGTCCATTTAAAACTTGCAATATCGATCCCGATAGTCAATCAAAGGTCAGTAAGGGTGAATAGTAACCATTTAAGCAATGGTTTTTGTTTATTAATATAAAATCAGGATTTTTGTCTGCGTATTAATAAAGCACCTTGAATTCTTCGAGACTGAATTTTATTCAACTTTACATTTACTGTGCATCGTACGATTATGCAATTTATACACTGCTTTTTATCTGACCTGATGTCGTGAGAGTCTCCGAGTGATTTGCAGTTACCATACATGGTTTAGGGAATTGTAGGACCTTCTTCAGTTTGTTGCAGTGGAACCTCTACAAGTGATGTTTGATAAATTTAAGTCTATTACTTATACCTAGAGATCACATTCTCTGGTCTACCATATGCTGCTGATATTTGTACAAAATCTACTGCTGAGCAAGCCATCCCAAGGCAATTCACACACCAGCACACCACCTTCTCTTTGCAACCAGCAAGCCATTCCAAAGCAACTCACAACCACCTTTTCTCTGCTCTGCTGTCAGTCCCACTTGCCCCATCCACCACCATCCCACCCCATCATTCTCCTACTTTTATAACTCTCTTTTCCAGCAGATTCCGCTTTTCTTGCTGATCAATCTTATCAATTTGAAGTTCTTGGTCTTCCCTTATACTGTGTCTACTATACTCTACCAGGCACCAGCTCCACCCTCCCTCTATTCCCTTCTGTTTTGCGAACTCCTCTTTAGATTATGAGTTTAAAGGATGTCTGGTAGAGCACTAGTATAAGGTACTGTATTGGCTGGACATTTACCCTATGGCCAGAGCCCTCTGTTCCTTATGTACCATTATGACTCATGTTTGTATTACCCATTTGTAAAGCTCTGCAGAATCTGCTGGCGCTATATAAATAACTGTAACTGAATGTAAGCACAGACAGTTAGATCAAGCTCACTAGTTGGCACTGGCGAATCCAGAGAGGGCGTAGAGGGGGCATTTGCCACCCCCACCCCCTGAGCTTCAAAAACCATTGTAGGTGATACAGGGGACCATTGACCATATGAACATATCTCCTGTTCAATACACTCTACATCGTCATTTTAGGTGTCATTGGAAAGGCCAGATTCTGTCCTTTCCAATGATACCAAATGTGACCTTGCAAAATGTACAAAGCAATAAAAAAATTCCTATCGAAAAATGTTTTTTTTATTGATATAAATGGCCAGATAGTTTGTGATGGTGACCAAAATGTCTGGGAATAGCCTAGTTTCTGAGCCCCATCCCCAGCAACTACCCTAAATGGTGTGTGTATAGCTATATGTGTGTTTGTACCTCTTTCTGAGTTATATGGCTATGTATGGGTATCCGTGGTTTTCCTAGGAAAATACATTTCTCAGCTAAAAAAACAATCATCCATCAATCTTGACTAAAATATTGCAGCACAGGAACATCTACATAAACCTTAATAGGCAGGTCATCTGTATGCCTCTAGTTGCTCCATCTTCCCACACAGCACCCATGCACCCCATTACTTCACATACACAACTATTTACCCGAAAGCTTAGATTGTAAGCTCTCGAGCAGGGTCCTCCTACTGTTCTGTGTGTGTAACGTGTATTTACAGTATTTGTTATTCTGTCTCTCCCATTGTACAGCGCTACGGAACCTGTTGGCGCTTTATAAATACTTGTAACTGTAACTGGTGGTGCTCTATTCAGTGACAGGCAGAGCATGTGCCAGAATGCAGACTGCATAACACTGCAGTGTAGGGTCTGTCAGGTGACACCTGAGGAGCAGGAGGACAGATCCTGTGCTGCAGTATTCTGGGGATTGTGATGAGTGGTGACGCAGCCTGCGAACCATCGCCCACTCTGCTTTTCACTGTGAACTGAACAACAGCTCTTAGCCAGAATTGGTAGCGTGATCCTCCCGAAACTTGTGTCTGGATCCGCCCCTGCTCGTGGAGTCTAGTAAAAGCCCATAGAGGAAGAAGGGGAAGATAACAATTGATTCCAATTGGACAGAAAATAAAATGTAACTTTTCTGTTTAATATTTCTGCTCCTTTGATCTGAAATCGTTTTACTTTGAGCTTCTCTTTCTGATATTTGGATTTTTCTTTTGTGAACTGTCGCCATTGCAACAGTAGTGATTTTACCGATATTACAACTTCGGCAAACATGTTGTTGCTGAATAATACCCTGAATGTTTTTTGTACGATCAGTTAAATTCACTATATTCTATAGGGAAGTATTTTCTGAAGATTAGGCAGATACGGTTTACTGTTTGTGGCTTAAATTTCCAAACAATCAAGGGACCAAGGGGATGAAGCCTCACCGACCAGACATCCGGCACCTACAAGGGAACTGTGGTCTAACAATATTAATGTACAAGTTCTTAACACAGAATTCTGAGCTTACAATACACACATCGTCATATTTGAAAAGCATTTTTGGCTATTTATAATTGAACATGTGAAATTTGATTTGGTAATGGTATTACCTTTCTTTCCCAAACTACGCTATAACTTTTCATTAAATGAGGTCACTGTTCCGAACACCTATATGGGGACTTTACGGAAAGGCGGCTTCAGGTCATTCTAGGCAAAATTGTTTAGGTCTTTGTGCAGCCCCCAAGTCAATTTGATTTATGGAATATGTGCATAGGAGTCATTTGAATTAGGGATGAGGAAGAAATTAATTGCTTCGTCTTTCTGTCCTTTGTACCGAGACTTGTCCCTCGGGATCGGATTGACTCTGCTCTGAGAACCAAATCATTAATGGTAAGGACAGAAGTTGGATGCAGGGCAAGTCAATAATGTACGTGTTTATATCAGTGGGTGATTGACACATGCTTAGACTATGCAGCTTGGTTCATTAACATAGGTGTAACACTGCGTTGGCCAACTGTTTTCTACTCAATAGCTGTGATGGAAGCCTGCTTAAAATCTAGCACCCCCAAAGGTATGATTCAAGGCTGAAATTTAAATAACATAAATTGAAAACACCCTCCTGGCCGAAGGCAAAGTTCTCTTTAAACCTTATAGAGTCAGCAGTGAGGTGTCCAGTTATTTTATTCTTCTTGAGGAGGTGCAAGTGGCCTATTAATTCCAATACAATTTACCAAAGACACCTCATTTATTTATATAGTATTTTACCAGGAAGGATACATTGAGATTTCTCTCATTTTCCAGTATGTCCTGGGTTCAAGAACATTGAATTTTTACAGTAGGTACAGAAATACAAAGTATTATAATTCAAGATATTAAAAACACAAATATACAGATTAACACAGAAAATAAATATGTAGGAAATATATTCACTATGTTACATGTTTACAGGTGCATTCTGTATCGAGGTATATTAATAGAGATCTCTTAAGCGACTTTGGACTGGGGGAAGATTTGATGGCATCTGGGAGGTTATTCTATATTTGTGGCGCTCTGTAGGAAAATGAGGATCAGCCACTTTCTTTATGTATTGTGGAATGGAGGTTATAGGATGAGGAAAATGCTGGGGGAAGCAGTCTATTCAGGTAGGGTGGTAACTTCCCAGAAAGGCTCTTAAACACCAGGGGCCAAATTACATATTTGGCGCTAACATTAGCACTCACTCACGTGAGCGTTAACGTTAGCCCAAGTAGTTTCCGCATATTACAATCCAAATCTTGCACTTTTCAGCGCAAGGTTAATGTACTTTGCGCTCCCTATACTTAACATGGGGAGCGCAAAGTGTTAATCAGCGTTAGGATTACAAAGTTCTAACGCTGATTAACGTCCAGCCGCGGTTAACAAAAAGTTAACCAGAGCCAGGACTTGGTGCTAACGGATTCCGCTTCTGCAGAATCCGTTAGCACCATCCAGAAACCCCCCAAAAATTCAATATACTCACTGTCCCACGGCGAGGACCGCAGCTCTGTCCGTCTCCTCAGTCCGGCGGGAGCAGAGAGAGACTGGGGGAAAAGGTGCCCCCAGTCTCCCCCTGCGTATCACTACGCTGACCGGCTGGATCTCGGAAGGCGAGATCCAGCTGGTCATGTGACCGCCGGCATCTGCTTCAATGGAGTCCTATGGACTCCATTAAGAGGATGCGCGTGGCTGCACTTAGTGCTGTTGCGCGCATCCCGGGGCTTAGCGCCCACTAACAATGCAGGCAGTTTTTCCTCCCTAGCGTCCGCGTTTTAGCACTAGGAATGTAATTTAGCCCCAGGTTGGAAAGGTGAAGGGTGCGTTTGGGTTCCAGGGACGGCCAGTTTAGCTCTTTTAACCTGTCACAATGGTGGGTCATGTAGTTACATTGTAGCACAAAGCAGCAGAATGAGTTATACAATGTAGTAAGTTTATGAAGGTGTATTTGCGGGGCAGTTGCATACACTACATCTCCGTATTCAATAGACGGCATAAGCATTTGTTGTACAATCTGCTTTCTTACCGCGAGGCTCAGGCAGGATTTGTTTCTGTACAGGGCACCTAGTTTGGGGTAAAGTTTAGATGAGAGTTTTTCGATGTGGGGGCCAAAAGATAGATTTGGGTCTAACCACATACCTAGATATTTGAGAGAAGTGACTGTGGTCAGCGTGCCATTTGATTTTGTCATGACGTATAGATTGAAAGGTTGTGATTTATGTAGTTTAGGTACTGTAATTTAGTATATATACAGTTGTGTGAAAAAGTGTTGGCCCCTTCCTGATTTTTTATTTTTTTGCACGTTTGTCACACTTTAATGTTTCAGATAATCAAACAAATTTAAATATTAGTCAAAGATAACACAAGTAAACACAACATGCAGTTTTTAAATGAAGGTTTTTATTATTAAGGGAAAACAAAATCCAAACTAGGGTTGTGCATGACTTTTTTTCCATTTAGTTTAGTATCTTTTTTTTTTCTCGTTTTGGATCATTTCGGACAGTATTTCTTTCGTTTCGGAACGTTCGGTTTGATGATTCAGATCATTTGATGATTCGGATCATTTCGACGATTCTGATCATTTCGGCGATTCGGCTTATTTTGGCGATCCGGATCTTTTTGCCGATTCAGCTCATTTCGGGTGATTCGGATCAGTTGGTTTTTTGCTTTTTTATGACTTATTTCATTTTTTATTGCTTATTTATAAATGGGAAGTAGATTACTACCAATAGAATATAAGTTTCTTTACTTCATTATTCTTTTAGGATTTCTTAGGCTTTTGTTGGGTGAAATTTTAGGTTTCCTAACTCTTTTTTTTAAAGAAACAAGGCTTTTTAACCCATAGGTTTCAATGCAGCATATGAATCCGCAAACTGTCGGACCACGCCTCTGTGCAGTATAATTAATGCAGCATATGAATCCGCACACTGCCGGGCAGCACCTCTCTGCAATATAATTCAGCATATGATTCCGCACCCTGCCGGGCAGCACCTCTTTGGAGATCGATTCATTGATTCAGATCGATAAATTTTTTGATCAGTTCATTTTTCGTTTTTTATGAGTTATAATTAATGCAGCATATGAATCCACACACTGCTGGGAAGTTCCCGGCAGTGTACGAATTCATATGCTGCATTAATTATACTGCAGAGAGGCGCTGCCCGGCAGTGTGCGGATTCATATGCTGAATTATACTCAATTTCAATTCGGAACAAAACAAATTGCACATCTCTAATCCAAACCCACATGGCCCTGAAAAAGTGTTTGCCCCCTAAACCTAATAACTGGTTGGGCCACCCTTAGCAGCAAGAACTGCAATCAAGCGTTTGCAATAACTTGCAATAAGTCTGTTACAGCGGACCTTGATAAAGGTTTAGCCTGAGCTGAAACGTCGGACCCATGTATTTTAATCTTTTGATTTAATACATTTTGTTGTTTTATTTTTGAAAGACCCAGAGTGCATCTCCTTTTGTTTGCATATACTATTCATTGAGATTCCTGCACCGGGCACCTATTGGAGTAGTTGGTGAGTGCTGGACCCAGTGCTGTGTGTATATATATATATATATATATATTTATACAGTATCTCACAGAAGTGAATACACCCCTCACATTTTTGTAAATATTTTATTATATCTTTTCATGTGACAAGACTGAAGAAATTACACTTTGCTACAAGTAAAGTAGTGAGCGCACAGCTTGTATAACAGTGTAAATTTGCTCTCCCTTCAAAATAATTCAACACACAGCCATTAATGTCTAAACTGTTGGGGGGCGTGGCCGGCTGCTTACTGAAGACTCTGCATGTCCTCTCTTCCTAGTGACACATAGATGACTCTGCCCGTGATATTTTTAAGCTACCGGTCCCTGGAAGGCTGGCCATCGGTGTTAGACTGTCCGGAGCCCGCTGAGTCCCCCCGCTCCGGACAAGAGACTTCCCTGGCAGCCACTTCTTGGTGGATGCAGCGTGACGCCAGCGGCCATCTTGAGGCCTACTATTGGGCATCGGACACTGAGTCCCCGTCCTCGTTGATCGCCTTCCCCCGGACCAAGTGCTTATTGCGGTCTATGGAGATGGAGTGCCCACATTTCCTTAACGCTTTGGGCGGAGGCAGTGGCGTCACTAGGGTTGGTGTCACCCGATGCGGTAACTTATGGTGTCACCCCCCCCCCGAGTTTTACAGTTTTTTGCCAACTGCCAGCAAGTATGATGCCTGTTCGAAGGCAGTGAAAGCACACATGGATATATATTGCCCCCAGCAGCTCATCCATTGATATATATTGCCCCCAGCAGCTCATCCATGGATATATATTGCCCCCAGCTCACATATGGATATATTGCCCCAGTTCACAATTATATATTGCCCCCAGTAGCTCACCCATGGATATATATTGCCCCAGCTCACATATGGATATATTGTGCCTCAGCTCACATATGGATATATTGCGCCTCAGCTCACATATGGATATATTGCGCCTCAGCTCACACATGGATATATTGCCCCAGCTCTCATGGATATGCCCCCAACACACATGGATACTGCCCCAAGCACACATGGATACTGCCCCCAGCACACATGGATAATGCCCCAGCTCACTTGGATATGCCCCAGCAGCTCTCATGGATATTGCCCCAGCTCCTCTCATGGATTTTGCCCCAGCTCCTCTCATGGATTTTGCCCCAGCTCCTCTCATGACTATGCCCCCAGCTCCTCTCATTGATATTGCCCCAGCTCATGGATAATGCCCCAGCTCATGGATAATGCCCCAGCACATGGATACTGCCCCAGCTCATGGATATGCCCCAGCAGCTCATGGATATGCCCCAGCTCATGGATTTGCCCCCCAGCTAATGGATTTGCCCCCAGCTCATGGATACTGCCCCAGCTCATGGATATGCCCCAGCTCATGGATATGCCCCAGCTCATGGATTTGCCCCAGCTCATGGATACTGCCCCCAGCTCATTGATATGCCCCAGCTCATGGATACTGCCCCAGCTCATGGATATGCCCCAGCTCATGGATACTGCCCCAGCTCATGTATTTGACCCAGCTCATGGATATGCCCCAGCTCATGGATATGCCCCAGCTCAAACATGGATTTGCCCCAGCTCATGGATATGCCCCAGCTCAAACATGGATTTGCCCCAGCTCATGGATTTGCCCCAGCTCATGGATATGCCCCAGCTCATGGATTTGCCTCAGCTCCTGGATATGCCCCAGCTCAAACATGGATTTGCCCCAGCTCATGGATATGCCCCAGCTCATGGATATGCCCCAGCTCATGGATATGCCCCAGCTCAAACATGGATTTGCCCCAGCTCATGGATTTGTCCCAGCTCATGGATACTGCCCCAGCTCATGGATATGCCCCAGCTCATGGATAATGCCCCAGCTCATGGATATGCCCCAGCTCATGGATACTGCCCCAGCTCATGGATTTGCCCCAGCTCATGGATTTGCCTCAGCTCATGGATTTGCTCCAGCTCATGGATATGCCCCAGCTCATGGATATGCCCCAGCTCATGGATACTGCCCCAGCACATGGCTATGCCCCAGCTTATGGATAATGCCCCAGCTCATGGATATGCCCCAGCTCATGGATACTGCCCCAGCTCATGGATTTGCCCCAGCTCATGGATTTGCCCCAGCTCATGGTAATGCCCCAGCTCATGGATATGCCCCAGCTCATGGATACTGCCCCAGCTCATGGATATGCCCCAGCTCATGGATTTGCCCCAGCTCATGGATACTGCCCCAGCTCATGGATACTGCCCCAGCTCACACATGGATATGCCCCAGCAGCTCATGAATATGCCCCAGCACATGGATATGTCTCAGCTCACCTCCTCCTGCACCGCGAATTCGCTCCCACTGAGCGTCCGGTGGCGTGCAGCTTGGGCGCTCGCCTGGGGGAGCCACGTGACCAGCCGCGATTGGCTGGTGATGTGTTTCCTCCAGGCGAGCGCCGAAGCTGCATGCTTCGGACGCTCGCAGGGAGCGAATACGCGGCGGAGGGTGAGACACCCGCCCTTAGGGTGACGGTGTCACCCTAAGGGCGGGTGTCACCTGGTGCGGGCCGCACCTCCCGCCCCCACGTTACGACGCCACTGGGCGGAGGTTCTATAGGAGCGGTGGAAAGGCATGCGGAAAGGCTGCGGGATGGATCCCCTCCCCCCACTGGCGATGAGGGAGCTGTTCTTTCTGTCCTGGACGCCTGCCTACAACTGCTGGCGGGAGAGGATCTGGACTGCCCACTTACAAGAGTATGGTGCATGGTGATGGCTGCGATACGAGGCTGCTGGGAGGAGGGGTCCCTGAGGATGGATGTGACCGAGGCTGATTTAACCTGCTGCACCACTGAATCTTTCTTACCAGCTGATGACCCCGTGGAGAGGGGCCTTGAAGATGGGTATCCTGATGTGGTGCTGCCTCGGGGGTTCCAGCCACCTCTACAGTCCCTGGCTTTAAGCGTTGACAGCGACACTGAGGCTTGCGCGCCACGGAAAATGACTGTGTGAGCGAACCGGGTGCCGGCGGCTCCCTCTCGACGACCCGGGTTGGATGATCTCCCCTGGCCGATAGTCGGAATGTTGTTGTCAAACCCGCCGAGATTTGGCCCGACCCTTCCTCGAGCTTCTGGTGGTGGAGCTTGCATTGCGACTTGGTCCTGGCTGATGCCTGACAACCCTCCTTGTGACTGCGGGAAGGTGGCCGCAGGATGCCCAGGCCTGGTGGGGGGCGCGCTGCCTGTCCCATGTCCCTTGCCGTTTGTTGATGCCGGCTGAGGGGATCTCTGGCCTCGGTTTACATGTCGCCATTTTCGGGTGCATTCCCCTAGTCATTCCCCTCCCCCCCTGCATTTTGTGAAGCGATGGACAGCTGAGGACACTCTTTTACTTTTCAGAGATGCTTTTTGTTGTCCCTTCTCTGGATACGTCTTTTTTCCTTTTCTGATGAGACCCCCCTTTCGGGGATGACCCCCACTCCCCACCTGAGAAAATTGTTTTTGTTTCTCCCTCCCTTCCCCCTTTTTTTTTTTTCCTTTGTGGCATCTATGGGTTTCTTGGGGTATACCTTCGTGGCCTGACGCCTAGTTTGGACCCCCGAGTGCCCGAGCCTTGTGCTAAATACCCCCTTGGCCTCCCGCGGTCTTTTGGCTTAGCGGGTTTTCCCAAGTCTCGGCCTTTGCCACGACACCCTACTCAGTTTTTGTCCCTCCCCTCCCCCCATTATGCTAGATGTTTATAGATGATTACTTTGTCTATTGTTTTCTTCTTTCCATGCAGTGTTTCTTTGAGATGACATACCTGTCCTGGTCCTGCGTGACCATATTTCATATATTTTTTTATTTTTTATGACGACACGCTATAGCCCTGCGAGGCCATTTTTGGCTGTTTATTTTGCTGACTATCTGCTCTCTTAATAAAAATCTTTAATACAAAAAAATGTCTAAACTGTGAGTACACCCCTAGGTGAAAATGTCCAAATTGGGCCCAAAGTGTCAATATTTTGTGTGACCACTATTATTTTCCAGCACTGCCTTAACCCTCTTGGGCATGGAGTTCACCAGAGCTTAACTGATTGCCACTGTAGTCCTCTTCCACTCCTCCATGACAACATCACGAAGCTGGTTATCTAGTTTTAAATGTTAAATTAACACCAGGAGGAAATTCTTCTTTGTTGTGGATATGGGTAATCTTAGGTTTTGGGTCAACTGTCAGCTATTTGAAAGTCTTACCTAGCAGCGTTTGGGCATATCGCCTATACCCGACTAAACCCTGATGTTTGATTTCATTTTGGACTTCACGCAAGGCTGCTAGTTAATATCAGTTTTACCCAGGTAATCCTAACTTTATATCAGCATTTCGTATTTTACATGTAACATATACAGTATACAGTATTGATCATGAGTTTAGGCAACAAAAGAAGTGAACACATCCCTACTCGAACAGGAAAAAGTGCAATCACAAATAAATAATTGTGATCTTCCATTATAGTTTGTATGAAAAATAAATGGTCTGTCCAAAATAAGAGCTCTATGGCTCTACTATCTGATTGGTTCTAACTTAACCAGAGCTGTTGTAAACTTACCAGAGCCACTATAATCTATGGAGTTGTTAGGTTTACAACAGCTGTGGATAAGTTGGCACCAACTTATAATATAACTTTTAATTGGGGAAAATTGCTGTCCTCAGCTTGCATCAAGCAGCTTGGTACCTACCCCCTCACTGCCATAGTTGAATATACTCAATCTTCAAAAGCTCCTGTTGGAGTCCATCCTGAAAATGAATCTTGTCTGCAAATGGTCTTCAACATGTGCCCCAAATTTTCAGCGCATTTTACTTGTCATTCAAGGTGCTGAAATTGTTTTAATATCTTGGCGATCCATCTTTCTTCTACAGAAACATGGATCCCCAGCTGTATTGTGATATATGTACAGTGGCAAGAAAAAGTATGTGAACCCTTTGGGATTACGTGGAGTTTTGCATGAATTGGTCATAAAATGTGCTCTGATCTTCATCTAAGTCACAACAATTTGAAAAACACAGTCTGCTTAAAATGATACAACACAAACATTATATGTTTTCATGTTTTTATTGAACAGAACATGTAAACATTCACAGTGCAGAGTGGAAAAAGTATGTGAACCATTGGACTTAATAACCGGTTGACCCTCCTTTGGCAGCAATAACCTCAACCAAAGGTTTGCTGTAGTTGCAGATCAGATCTGCACAACGATCTGGAGTAATTTTGGACCACTCCTCTTCACAAAACTATTTCAGTGTAGCAATATTCTTGGGATGTCTGGTGTGAATCGCTCTCTTAAGGTCATGCCACAGCATTTCAATCGGGTTGAGGTCAGGACTCTGACTGGGCCACTCCAGAAGGCGTATTTTGTTTTGTTGAAGCCATTCTTTTGTTGAATTACTTGTATGCTTTGGGTCATTGTCCTGTTGCATCACCCATCCTCTGCGGAGCTTCAGTTGGCGGACAGATGGTCTTACGTTTTCCTGCAAAATGTCTTGATAAACTCTGGAATTCATTTTTCCATCAATGACAACTATCCGTCCAGGTCCTGAGGCAGCAAGGCAGCCCCAAACCATGATGCTCCCTCCGCCATGTTTTACAGTGGGGATGAGGTTTTGATGTTGGTGTGCTGTGCCTTTTTTTCTCCACATATAGTGTTGTGTGTTTTTTCCAAACAACTAAATTTTGATTTCATCTGTCCACAGAATATTTTGCCAGTAGTGCTGTGGAACATCCAGGTGCTCTTTTGTAAACTTCAAATGTGCTGCAATATTCTTTTTGGACAGCAATGGCTTCCTCCGTGGTGTCCTCCCATGTACTCCATTCTTGTTTAATGTTTTCCTGATTGTAGATGTGTCAACAAAAAAGTTAGCATGTGCCAGAAATTTCTGTAAGTCGTTAGCTGACACTCTAGGATTCTTCTTTACCTCATTAAGCATTCTGCGCTGTGCTCTTGCAGTCATCTTTACAGAACGACCACGCCTAGGGAGAGTAGCAACAGTGCTGAACTTTCTCCATTTGTAGACAGTCTGTCTTACCATGGACACTAGGACACTAGGGGAGCCCTGAAATTTTGATCAATCCACTTAGCCACATCTGGCAGTGGATAACCACTCTGTAGAGCGTGGGTGGGAAATTGTTTGTGGATGAAACAGGGGGTTCCCCTGCGGGTCGTAAATGATTTCTCGTGGAGTGGCCCCCGGGAAAATAGGTGGTATAACATCCTCCTCCAACTGCGCATCGTAAGCGGGCGCATGTATTTCGAAAGGCTCCTCATAGTCATAAGCCTTATCCCCATCATCCTCATCTGAAAGCGGATAAGCCGGTAACAGAGAGGTGCACTTTTTTTGTTGTTTGGGCAAACATACCGCTTTACACGCCCCGCGGTCAAGGTCTCGTTTTTGTGCGGGATGTTATGGGGTTCAGGCAGTTGAACGGGGATGCCAGCCCCTCTGGCGCTCAGATTGTCAGGCGCGGTCTCACTGTGAGCATGAAAGCTCTGGGGTCTGTTTAGAGCCTGAGAACTCATGGATCGATTAAAAATTAATTGAGGAGGATGTGAGGCTAAATTAAAACTAGGACCATGGGAACACATGGAGTGAGCAGGGGTAAGTGTTCCAGAGGAAACAGTAGGGCAGGGGTTAACAGGTATGGGAGGCATGAAATAATGGGGAGCATATGAAGTGCACATTACGGTCAGCCCAGGCGCGGGAGAAGGACTCCGACATACAGGTGACCGCCAACTGCATTCGGGTGATTGAAGCCTCCAGAGCCTCCGGCCTTGTCTCAGGGTCTTCCCGCTGGGGGCGCAGGGGTAAGCCATGCTGATCAGCGAGGGTAGAGATGTGCATCACCTCACCCTTGGAGTCGGAATCGTGCTGACCGGAGCGCGAGTTGTGTTTGGAGAGCGACATGATTCAAAAGCAAGTCTTTCCCTGTTTGAAATGGCTGCCGCCTAAAGCCCGCGATAACGCCGTGAGATAGGGGGCGGAACCTAACGCATGAGGAGAAACTCGGTGACTAACAGCGCAGGCCGTGGGAGGTGTAAAGACAGGATTGTAACACCCAGTTACAGATCCTAAACCCAACAGCCAAAACGCTGACACATTAAATAAATACACAGCTTGAATAAATACAGAAACAAGCATATAAATACAGCGTCCCAGACTCCCTAAAGCGCAGGGAGGCTGGGACAAAATTTTGTATACTCTACTGTCCGCTGAGCATCAAGAAAGAGGTTTAATGGACGTCAGGGGGGAACTTATGTTGACTCAGGACAGTCCATACTGCTTTATGGAATGGGGTGTTTCAGGACGTACCATGTTGGTACTATCGTTTTTTCTTATCAAAGTTTATATATGGATATATACTTTTCTGTCTACTTCTTGCTGCTGTTTATTAAAGTAAGAATGAGACTGCAAATAGGAGCCTCCGCCTCCGTGTCATGCCTTAAAATTATAATATAATAAAATATATATAATAATATAATATAATTATAATGGTCCTTATATAGATATGAAACTAAATTGTGTTTATTTTCTTAAATTCTGTTTCTAACCTCTATTTACGAAAAATCAAACCACTTTACATATCAAAACAGAAGAAAGGGGTTAAATGTGATAATAATTCCAATGTTTATTTTGGGGGGGGGGTGTTAAGTGAATCATTGAGAGGTTGAGTTTGTATAATGCTGACACACAGGTAAAATAATCCACTGTATTGTTTGTCATATCAATCAATCACGATAAATTGTTAATTGGTTAAACTGTGCTACAATTATTGTGTGGATGCATCCTGCATTTTCTTGTTCCAAGATTTAATTGCTCTACAATATATTTACAAAACTAATTGTCACCAGACAAGTCAGACAATCGAGGCCTGGAGACAAATCAAACTATGTGGTAACTGTTAACCACTTTGTGGTGAATCTTCTCATACAAACCTTACTCGAGCAGCATAAAGCAAGAATGACAGTAAATACAAATAGCATCTTGCTGTCATTACACATTTTTACTTTAACACACAAGGAATCACATATTAAGTAGATTCATTTTGATTGTAACAATACTGGCTATGTTGTTTGCTTTTCTGCTGAGTAAAACAATTAAAAACACATAAAAATCAGTCCCACGCTCATTCCCCCTCTGTATTTGGGGAGCAGCATGCCTGGCTGATTTTTATGTTTACAACTATTTTCTGTATTGTGCTGTCTGGTCATATTTGCTGCTGTCTTCGCCATGTTTCCTTTTTGCCTGAAAGGGGTGTTGCTTTTTAAAGTTTGGTGCATGTATAAATAAAACCCACCATCTTTCTGCCTCTCCTTAGCTGAAAAGCAGCAGGAGGGGCATGGAGCTGCTCAATAGAGTGGCTTTTGGTACATTGGTTAGGTACTCACTCTACAAAGAAGTGCCTTGAAGGGGCGAGTGAGCTTACGTTGCAATGGCCATTGAAACAAACTAAAACCTCATAGTGTTTTGTTGTACATGGAATACATAGAAACGAGCGCAGATGACACCTTTTTCCTCTTGTTATGTTTTATACATTAACTGGGCTGTTACTCCTGGCTGTTGCAGCCGCTCCCGTGAGTATGGGCGTGATGCCATTTTTTCTGTATGTATGTATATTATGCTTGTAACACCAGTTCGTCGTTTTGCAGCTGTTCCTTTTTCCATGTTTTTGTTTTTAACCCCAAATGGGAAGTGTTTGGTGCGTGTATAAATAAAACCCACCATCTTTCTGCCTCTCCTTGGCTGAAAAGCAGCAGGAGGGGCATGGAGCTGCTCAGTAGAGCAGCTTTTGGTACATTGGTTAGGTACTCACTCTACAAAGAGGTGCCTTGAAGTGGCGAGTGAGCTTACGTTGCAATGGCCATTGAAACAAATTAAAACCTCATAGTGTTTTGTTGTACATGGAGATACATAGAAACGAGCGCAGATCACACCTTTTTCCTCTTGTTATGCATCTCATCATTCAGCCTGCTGCCTCTATTTAATAGAACCACACCCTTACCTAGATGCTTCAGCATCAAACTTTCACTTCAGAGTGGAACTCGGGCAGCCAGGAGCCTGATACTCTGACAAACCTGTGTCCAGGACTTACCTGAATATCTGACGGCTTGCTTGCCTACCGGACAACCGCCTTCCATACCCCTGGACCTGTTGGGCTTCGTCCAAGTGAACCCCTTGCTTCATCCAAGTGAACCCCTGCATTGCTTAAAGGACTTAGCCGTATATCACAGACTCCCTGCATACTGGACTCTTCCCTTACATCAGTTCACTCTGCTCTAAGAACTGTACCTGTGTTGTCCGTCTGTCTGTAAGTTATTCTCTTCCCTCTCCTGTGTCCTAAGTATTCCTGTGTGTATTTTATGGTTAACTCCTTCCTGCCCATTTTCAGACACCCTGTATATTTAATATCTAGTTGTTCCAGTCCCATCCAGCCCGGTCATTCTGTTTACTTCTCTCTCATCCTTTCTCTCTCTGCCTAGAACCCGCATATTCAATAGCATATGGTTAACCCCTTCCTGTCCACTGTTGTCCCTTGTTATTTGTTAGGCATCCCTTTTCCTATGTTATCCCTCCATGTTCTGTGATACTTCTCAATAAAACCCCTTTATTGTTGAAATCCATTGCCTCCTTGTGTCACTGCACCTCTGGGCTCGCACCCTCACCCGCCTGCCTGGCTGAACGTGACACCTAATCTGGAATTCTAGAATCCGGAAGACTCTGAAAACTGTAATTTCCGGAGCCTTCTACATTTTAATAATTCCAAAATACAGACACTGTGGCAGAAGAACTCGGCACATGCCTTGCAGATTAGTAAAGCATCAGCTCCCTGGACTACGGGCTCCAGAGCCCTGCCTAGTTGCTGTCCTTGGTACTGAATACGTTTCAGCACCAAGGACAGCACCCGCCAAACGCAGCCAGACTGAAGGAAAGAAAAAAAACACTGTGTTCAGCAAAGAATAAAAGCCTTGTTTTAAAATAATTAGGAATCCTAAAATTTCACCAAAAAAATCCTGAAAAATGCCTAAAAAATCCATAAATAGAATTTTTGCTGCAAGTGAAAAAGAATAAAGAGTTGAATAAGTATTTGATAAGAATGTGGAATATTTTTTTTACACTGAAACCTATGGTTATTTACCTGTTTATACCTGTCGAACGAACCACCAAAAATCAGGGCATTTCTCTATCATTTCAGTGCTGTTCGGCATTCTCTAAATAGATTAACCATTACTTGTGTATGGAGAATGTCTGTCACGTCCAGTGCCCAGATCCCTGCCCGGTGCCTGGCAGCACCGTGCTTGCTGGCCAGGCGTCGAGTGATATGCAGGGGGCAGGGAACGGCATGACAATGCAAAGCCGCCGGCTTTAAAACCAGTCTGCTTAGGCAGACTCACTGCCCTGATGTGGAGTTTGCTTCCCCAGTGCTTAGATGATTTTTCTGTTCCTGCTATTGACTTTTGGCTATTCTGAGAACCCTCTATGTGTACCGACCTGGGCTATTACTGAGAACCCCGCTTTGTGTACTGACCCGGCTATTCTTGACAACCCTGCTCTGAACACAATCCTTGGCATAAGGCTGACCCATTCTCCTGGCATTAAGATCTATACTGTCAGGGCTTGCTGTGTTACACTGTTCTGGGGCCTGGTAACCCTTGTTGGATGTATTAAAGGAACACTCTACTCAAAAATCACCCCCCCCCCGTTTTTTTATCCTAACCTATCCCTATTCCCTTAATAAATCTTTATTTTTTATTTTTTTACTTGTAACTGTAATACTTACCCTAAAATCCTCTTGTTTCCAGCGCTGTTTTTTTTTTTTTATACTCACCTCCTTCCTCTTCCGCTCCCGTCCTTCTTGCTGCGTCTTGGCTTCTGGTTTACGTGAGAAGCACGCATGCGCGCCTCTCACATAAGCCAGCCAATCGGCAGGCTTCCTCCCGGGTCCCTCTGAGGATTAGTGTTGCGCGCAACAGGATGCTCGCAACACTAACCCTCAGAGGGAGCCGCCAGCTTCTGCGGTGAGTTAGAGACGTCATCGTGCTGAAAGCGCGATGACGTCTCCTACTCGGCAAAAGTCGGCAGAAGCGGGAAATATGATTCCCGCTCTGCTGACTGACAGCTGGGAGGGCGGAGTAAACTCCTCCGCCTCTCTCAGCTGTTTTCAGCATTTACAGCTGAACCGCTGAGCGGAGGGAGGGGGGACAGAGGGCAGGATACTCCGGGCATCATGACCACCTAAAATAGCTTAGGTGGTCATGTTGCCTAGAGTGTCCCTTTAAGATTGAGTCCCTGAAGGTAGTCAGCTGTACCGACCATTGAAGGATTGGAGGGGTAGATGAGGTACTGTTTACAGTGACCGACATCTATAATCAAAGGGGATCCGTGACAATTTCACTGCCGCCGAACTGCACCGAATGTCGCCATGGCGCTGTCCATGGCCTGTGGGGCTGAATACAACAGCTTCAGCACCACTGCCAATGGACAGGGGTGCGGTGTCGAGTCTAATATACTGTTTCATGTTTGTTCCGTTTCGGATGGCACTGATTCGAATTTCGGAAGTATTTACGAAATTTGATTCGGACGGAAACAAAACGCTCATCTCTAGATTATTTTATGGATTTAAAAGACATAAAGAGACTCCTATTAGAGCTTGGATTTATATAGAATATAATTAGGTTATAATTGAACATTAGGAGACTATCCCTTTAAAATATAAAAGTATCGTACAATACCTTAACAGAATGCGTAAGGCATCATTATTATAATGTATCAGTATAGGCTTTAAAACATTTATTTTCATTATTCAGATTGTCTTCAATTAATTCCTGGTTTGACATCTAGCAATCCTGACTTCAGACAGAACCTGTATAAAGCCCCCATGGATGCGGTATTTAAAACCCTGCATGCTTCTTGCAATCAGCTGGGTTTGGATAATTTCTTTACACAACCCGATTCACCACAATGACAAGATAATAGATTTAATAAAAACCATCATAGAAAGCTCTTGAATCGTACAAGAACTTGTCTTGGAAAACACGAAGCAGATGTTTAATAAATGAAACAGTATGATGAAGCACTCAGGGAGTAGTAATGAGCAATCTACAGAGAGTATTAATTGCAAGCTGTGATCAGAGGACGGCGATGTAAGTGATAATTAAAGACAGTTAAATCTGTTCTGTGACAACTGTCTGCAGTGCAAAGTATGTTGGGTGGAGTATGGATTTACTGTGCGAGACATTGACATCTGGCTCTGTGCACCATGCTTTTTATAGTACATATGATATTATTCATTTTTAAATTTATTTTGTTTATATATTCTACTCATTAGTCATGTTTGTGTACACAGGATGCACGCGTGACTCATAAGGAATATCGAGGCAATGGTAAGACATTAGACGATTGGGAGTACAATGTATGAAAGTGATTACTGTCACCATGTTTGACATTTTGGATACATAAAAGGCATTCTTTAGAAAATGTAAGGGCAGTATTACAAAGCTGGTGCTAATTTAGCCAGAGCTGTTGTAATCTAGACAGCTCCATAGGCTATAATGGCTCTGGTAAATTTACAACAGCTCTGGTTAAGTTAACACCAATTTTGTAATATAGCCCTAAGTCTTTGACAATGGCCGGCTTAAAGATGGCACTTTTCACCATTCCGGTGCTGAATCTGACTAATAAATGCATTAAACAGACAACGCGTTGCAAAAATAAATAATATATTTCAAAACAGAAGCCTTGCTTGCATTGAAAATTCTGTACCTTAAATACTGAGCTACATTAACCTCCCTTGCGGTTTTCCCGAGTGTGTCTCGGGGTTAAATTTCACCGCTGAGAACGGTAACCCCGAGACACACTCGGGCTGTATACATCACCTCTCCCTGCGCTCCCTCGCTGATCTCTGCAGTCTCCTCCGGCGATCGCGACCTCATACTTCCTGGATTCCTTCTTGCGAGGAGGGAACCAGGAAGTAATGAGGTCGCGATCGCTGGAGGAGACAGCTGGGGACATCGAGGGAGCCTAGGAGAGGTGATGTATCCAGCGGCATCCTGAGTGTTGCTCGGGGTTACCGCTTCCAACATAGGAATTTAACCCCGAGCCACACTCGGGATGCCACTAGGGGGCAAAAAAAATAATAAAATTGACCGCTTTTAGACAAGACATTTCAAAATAAATAGACCGCCAGGAAGGTTAAACAATGCTCTTCTGTCCCCCCTGATGCCAATAAGAGGGGGAGGGTAGAGCTAGATAGGATATTTCCCCTTCCCCTTTTATTAATATATCCACCCCACCCCATATCATTGGGGAATCACACTGGGCCATGTCGAACCCCATGAACTGCATCCCATACCAATGTGTCGAGGTGGTGCAGAGGAAACAGGACATAACCTCTCTCTGCTTTATTAATATAGACCCCATCCCATGTGGTCGATGGGGGGTATTTTAAAAAATGAGATTTCTGTATGCTTTTTTTTTAACTATGTTCAGTGGCCACTGGCTATCAAGGGCCTGGCCAGCTACAAATATGGTAATGCTCACACTAGTGTTTCAGTTTGTCCAAAACCAATTTCACTATAAAATTTGAACAAATGAATCACGGAATGAGCTAAATTTGGTTCATCTGAATCTGCACATTTTTTGGACTTTTTTGCCATAGACAAGTCTCTCCTCCTTCTAGAATCTTGTATTTCTACACATCATTGAGGTTATTGGGATATTTGAGCAGGAAGCTCTTCACCAGTAGTGTTCCGAGTGGGGACCAGGAGGACGACGTCACCATCGGCAAATCTGGAGGGGTAGCAGTGAGTACTTGATGCGCATGCTCGCCACCTACAATATGTCGGCAGCCATTTTTATCTTTTTGCCCCAATCCGTGTATGGGCATTGGTACGCCACTGCTCTTCACTTCTTTTTTCTGGTTAGCACTAACCATACACCTATACACTCTCTGCAAAACGCAGTAGAACATAATGTTTTCAACTATCTGCCAGTGAGGATTTAATTTATATAACTTTATTTTTAGACATCTTAACATTTTAAAACTTACAGAGAATTTAGCCGTGTATTGGCGTTTACGATTTTTAAGAGCTACTCAAAGCACAAATTGGTCAGTGATTACAAGGAACATTCCATAGATTTCCAAAATGATTGCCTCAATCTTAGAATTTTTTTTCTTCCACGGAATCCGACTACTGATCAGAGCTAGATGATTCCATAAATGAGTCCACCCCGCTGAGAAAACCATCTCTTTTTTTTCTACTTAATAGACTCCTAGGGACTAGAAATAAGTGATATGCCGGAGAAGACCTGTCAGAATAACGAGTCAGCTAAACAAATAGGTAAATTATGCAGGTTTATTCCTCAATGCACATATTTAATATGGCTCCCTTATGAGACTCTGGGAATTTTCTGAAGACCATCATTTTAAATCTGGTGGCGTGTTGTTGGTTGGGAGGAGGGGATGAAAGGGAGTTGTGAATATTATCCAGGAAAGTCCCTCTACATCAGCTCAATTGTACTTAATTGTGAGGATGTATGGTATAAGGATACTGAAAAGTATAGAGATGTGGCCAATAGATGACGCTGGAAACATTCAACAGCAGCAAGAAAATAAAATAAGATTGTATAGTGTGTTTCTGTTTGTTTATATAGATTATCTATGTACAAAGAGGTGGAACGTTTGATAAAAAAAATCCTTCAAATGCAGCTTGGTTTGTTGATAAACCCCTGGGGACATCATAGGTCGTGATGGAGAGACTTTAATCAGTCTTCTACTGGGCAAGACCATATCTAAAAGCATGCAGTGGACGCAATAAACCAAGTCAAGCTTTTTAGTGAGACTAAACCAGGAAATTACCTAAAGCTCTATCTACATTGTCTGTATATAGTGCTTTCACAGCTGGTTGCAGGACTGTCATCAGAAAGGTTTGGAAGGAGAATAAATTTAATCTTCATCCACCACTATATTATCTGGTCTGCCTGGCCTCTGGTCCTTTGTTTCCTCTGTTAAACAGAAAACTATTCTGAGCGCTGGTAAGAACAGATGGGACCGGGATAATAATGTCACAACCTCCCCCTCCAAAACATTCAAATATTAACATATATTTGCACACACACAGCGTATTAGTAATGACTACTAATGCTATGCTTTAGGTGTTCTCTCGGACACCCTTTATCATTCCGGATTCATGCAATTTTTGCCCATCTAAAAGCTCTACTAATGTCTGTTGTAAGCCCTGTGTAACCTGCCTGTACGGTGTATGACAAACCAACATCTTCTTTTAGCGCCCTGCATTGTATATTGACCTTGCGTTAAAGTGGGCACTGTTTTTGTTTTGTATATGTTATGTGTATGTATTCATTTTGAAAAATGCCAAGCTTAGACCATTTTTTTTTTATTTTGAAAATCCTGTTCAATTCTGTCAAAGAAATTATTTACTTTTCTCTCTCTCTCCCTCTCGTGCTTTCTTCCAGTCTTTTTCTTTCTCTCTCTCCCTCTCATGCTTTCTTCCAGTCTTTTTCTTTCTCTCTCGCTCTCTCTTTCACTCATTTTCCTTCTGTTTGTCTCTCATTTTTTCTCAGGTTTTCATTCTGTGCTTCTTCTTCCCCTCTACTTTTTCCTCTCTATCTTTTTCTCTTGCTTTCTCTATCCCTTTCTTTCCATCTCTCTCTATCCCTTTCATATTTTCCTTTTCTTTTTCTGCATTTTTCCCTCTCTCACTTTTCCATTGTCCGTTTTCTTTATTCTCTGTCTCCCTCTCTCTCTCTTTTTCCTCCCTCTTATATTCTCTCGATTTCCCTTGCATTCTCTATTTCTTCCTTTCCTTTTTTATCTCCTTCCTTTTCTCGCTTTTGTTCTTTTTTTCCCCCTCCCTCTCACACTTTTTCACTCTGTCCTTTTTATTTCCCTCTCTTTCTTTATCTCTTGGATTATCTATTCCTTTCATTTTTCCTTTCTTTCCCGCTTTCTCTTTTTAATCTCTCTTTCAGTTTTTCACTCTGCCCTTTTTCATTACTCTTTCTTTCCTTTTCTTTCCTTGCTTCTTTCCTTTTCTTTCCTTCCTTCTTTCCTTCCTTCTTTCCTTTTCTTTCCTTCCTTCTTTCCTTTTCTTTCCTTCCTTCTTTTTCTTTCCTTCTTTTTTTTCTTTCCTTCCTTCTTTCCTCGTTTTCTTTCTTTCTTTCTTTCTTTTTTCTCTCTCTCTCTCTCTCTCTCTCTCTCTCCCACTTCTACCTTCCTTCATATTCCTTGATTCATCAGTCATTCTCACATCTTTGTTTCCATCACTTTTTCTAATTTCACTTTTTTTCCCTCTTCTCTCATTTTTTTCTCATTCACACATCTACCTGCATTTCAACATACCTTACCATTTGTCCAAACTCAAAGGTTTATTAATGACATTACCGTAGATACTCGAGTATAACGCGACCCGAATATAACGCGATGGATAGAGATTTATTATTGAAATGAGAGAATACTCAAGACTCGAATATAACGCGGGGAGCAAAATTATAAAAGTTCACTATACTGGGAAACCATTAAAATCCTTCCAGGTTCCCTTAACAGTCAGGCTCCCCCTTAGGCCAGGGTGTTCTGCTCTAGAATGATTGTAGTTGTTACCAAGTATGAAGCTGCTGGCCACTCGTCTTCTTACTTGCGATAAGACGGCCGGCGGAGCAGAATGACCAACACAGTGAATCATTCACTAACAGCCAGCACGCCGGGAGGTGTAGTTTTCTGACCTCCAGATCCAGCAGGCAGGCTCAACCACCGCATGATTATAGTCAGGGAGACTTGGAATCCATGCGCAAGTCAAGTTTTTTTTTTTTCTTACTCGCCATACAGATGTCTCGAATATAACGCGACCCCTCCAATTTTAAGGTGAATTTTTGTCACCAAAATCTAGCGGTATACTCGAGTATCTACAGTATCTCATTTCCCCTTTACGTTAAGATTAAAACACATAATATAGTTGGAATATAGTTGCTGGTTTTATTAGCAGTGATCTGAGGCCTTTCAAAGACTCGCAGCGGCATGAATTAGGAACTTGTATAAACGCTTAGTTCATCTCCAATGGTTATAATGTTAAATGTTAACGATAAGGAAAAAATATTTGCACTTAACAAAGACTAAAAAAGGTCCATTGGATTTTATCCAAGAATCCATCTGTGATAAACACGGTCTTGATTTTCCACACTCTTTTGCACTTAAAGGCTTTCGGTAATTAACCCTTGTACCATAGCTACAAAGAACGTCTCCTTTTTTTCTTTTTTTTATTCGGCAACTTTCATAAAGCCATAATTAGCACATAAAACAGCATGTATTTTCAGCTCCGTGATGTTAGCAAATGCGCATGGTATTTTTATACCTGGGATTGAAGTGCTGCGTGTTAAATATCCCAAGTTATGAGAATGTTATATGGCTAATTACTTCCACGTTATTGCACTTTCAATATTTGTTGCACTTTTAATTTATTTCCACTGACATAAAAATTGTTTCGTTATTGAAGCAATACCTTCAGTATTAACTGAACATCATGAATTTATATTGACTTGGTTTACAGGGTCTAAATTCAAATGTTGATTATTTTTTTTTCCTTTCCTGAAAGCAACATTGACAAGTATATCTAGCTGCCACGTGTACAGTTATTGAGAAGCTCAATAATAATGCTTCAGTTGATAGCCGCGCTATCGGAAAAGTTATTTGATATAGTTAAAATCCATGCTATCCCTTTAATCATAATTACATTAATATTGACAAGCCCGTGACACTACACACATAACTATTGATAGGTTCCTGTCGATAACACATTCCTTAATAATATATGTTCGTTCATGTTTTGGAGAACTCTCCAGATTTAATGGTATTCTTTTTTCACATTCTGATATTCTGTAGCAGTATGTTTGGTTAGAATCATGCTGAATGCAAGAGATATTCATTCCAAACGTACTTTATTACAGGCTTCAATTGTTCATAGACTGGATGATGATTGTGAAATATATAAATATAAATACGAAAAGCCGTGTTATTAGTCCAGACGTATTACAGGATGCAGCGATACCTTTTTATTAGAGTAACAAATAAAAACAAGGCTGAAAACAATCGTCGGGGGTTGCTGCATCTCTCGTGTAGGGATGACGTCTTTGGCATTCAGTACTGGCCACTCTTTCTGGTGAGAGCAGGCTGATTTGCAGATGGAGCAGTCGTCCCTGTAATGGCACAATTGAGCAAAAACCCTGTGAGACCTGAGCTGGCACCACCATAGAGCAGGCCACTAGTGCCGCTGCTCGTCCTCAGGACCCTCACAAACTTCTTCTTTCCTCACAACAAATAAAAAAATATATCACATGCTTTCCAGAGTCTCCTCTCTTCTTCAGGTATGAAACATTCTAACATTCTGTGGAATTCTCTGCCTGTTGAGGTGGATGGGTCAGAGTCTGTACCGACTCTTAAACAATGACTGGATGACTTCATGCAGAAACATAATATTAACCCCTTAGTGACCGGGCGGTTTTACACAAATCCGTCCTTTAGTGACCGCTGCTGTTTTTACGTTTCTGCGCTGTTCATATTTAGGTCAAATTTTCCTCTTACTCGTTTATTCAACCAACACATATTATACACTGTTTTTCCCGCCATTAAATGGACTTTCTAAAAATACCATTATTTCCATCATATCGAATAATTTACTATAAAAGAAAATATGATAAAAACACACTTTTTCGTAATTTAATCCCCAAAATCTACAACCACCAAAAAAGACCCCGGCTAAATACTTTCAAAATTATGTTTTTGCTTTTTAACCCCTTCACTGCTGAGCCAGTTCACCTATGTGCGCTGCGCTCATTCTGACCATTTTGTGCTAATTATTTTGAGATGACAGCCTAGGTCCTATTTAACTAACCCCCCCCCAGACAAAAAAACTTTAAAAAAAAAACACATTTTATTATTTTATTTTATTTTTTTATTTTTATATTATTTTGTTAATTTTATTTTTAAACCAAACCTGGTCATGTTTGGTATCATTGAACAGGCCATGATCAGGCCTTTCCAATGATGTCAAATATGACCATCTAGCTGCTGTGGATCGAGAGATAGGTGGATCCTTTGGATCCCTTTATCTCTACATGGCAGCTAGAGGGTTAACTGGCCCACTGACACCCTCACACATATGGTGAGGTTGTCAGCGGGTGGGGGGGACCTGGACGCTTGTGAGCCCCCTCCAGGTTTGAATCGCATTTTGGCGCTGATTAGCGCCGAATCGCTATCCAGCAGCGAAAATGTTAATGCTATACACCTCTGAAAAGGTGAGACTTTCCCCTTTCCAGCGGTGCAAAAAGCATCACTGTGCGTAGCATGGTTGGGGAGATAGAGGGCTTCAAAGGAGCCCCCTCCCCTTCCTGAATTTTTACTACCGGCGCTTGCCGATGACATCATCACGCAGCGCGATGACGTCATCATATCCGCCGGCCCCCAGGAAATGGCGAGGCAAGCTTCCAGCTTGCCATAACCGCCGAGGGAACGAGCGAGGAAGGCGAGTATCAGCGGGAGTGAGGTTAGAAGTCCGATGACGTACTATGTACGTCCACGGGTCTAAGGGAGACCCGTGGGCAGGACATACATAGTACGTCAGGGGTCGGGAAGGGGTTAAGGGTTATAATATTTAAATTGTGGATAAAAGCTGCTGGATCCAACTAGAAATCTGACTGTCATTCTGGGGTCAAGAAGGAATTTTTCCCCAGTGTGTTGCATATAGGCGAGCGCTTCAGACTGGGTATTTTGCCTTCTTTTGGATCAACAGCAGTAGTTAATGTGGACTCGATGGACGTGTGTCTATTTTTCAGCCTATGTAACTAGCACGGTTATTCACGTTCAGTGACTTTTCGTTCTCCTCAATTCGGTGCGATTTGGCAATTCCATTTCGGCGACCCTGCGTGGTATTCAGCAAGCACCACAGGGCCATCGTAATGCAGGGAAAAGTTGCCGCAAACCCGCAAAAACTCTCCACAAAACCAGGGCGAACGCACACCGAAACCCGCAAAAACATCTGGATTAACCCGCCGGAGAAACCCGAGCAGGAGCCAATCAGAGTGCAGAGCAGCCGCCGGAAAAACCCGACACCGCAGACGAATGGAGTGGAAAAAAAAAACAGTACGCTTGAATGTTTGAAAAATGAAACGCTGTTTGCAAAGAAACTACTGAGCGAAAATGTCTGAAATTTACATATAAGATCCAATGAATGATAATAAAAAGGGCTGTTACAGAAAAAAGAAAAAACGATTTAAAAAAAAAATGGAAACAAAATGTTTGCAAAAAAATTCCCAAAATATCTATAAATAAAGAGACTTTTTACTGCAGAATATTATAATCAACAGTTTATTAGATATTGAATTAAAACAGGAATATTTTTAACACTGAAGCCTATGGGATTCTCCTAAATAAACCTGTCGAATGAAACCACCGAATGGCAGGGCATTTTGCCAACCTTTCAATGCTGGTTTCTGTTCTCTGAATAGACGAAACATTGCTTCTCTATGGGGATTTCACTGCCCTCGAACAGGCACCGAACAGGCACCGTATATGTGCAGGCAATTCACCAACATTTGGCAAACTGCCTGCTCTCTGAATAGCCGAATGACCAGGAAAGGTAATCGTACGCTGAATTTCACTGTTTGGTTACCTTTCGCCAGCAATTTGGATCTCTTTGAATAACCCTGTATGTAACCAATATGGCAGAACATAGTATGGATAACATGACACAGTTAAGTGGTAAATTGATCTAGTGATGTCAGGCAGAAGGTGAGTGGGTTTAGGAGTAATAAATAGTCAAATAAGGCCAAAAGTGGGAATAGGTGGGAATAGTAAAAAACAGATACGGATAAGTAACATGGAATAACAGAAATAAATTAAATCACATAGAAAGACTGGCATGAAAGATACATTTTTTTTGTTAATGTATCATTTTCTTGGGTCTTTTTTTACCACCACTGGTTTATAGCGCCATTTCCATAGGATACTGGTACGATGTCTGGTGTAAGAGCATGGCGGTCATGGAAATGAAGAATATAAAAACAAAAAAGAAACAAATCCAAAGTAGTGCAAGAGAGCAAGAAAGAAAGAAAAAAAGGAATAGATATACAGGGTCGGCACCTCTTCTGAAATCCAGAAGACTCCAAAATCTGAAATTTTAGGAGTCGTCTGGATTTAAATTTTGCTTACCTCCCTGATGGTCCAGAAGGGACATCTTGCACACTGGTGCTCCTCTGAGGGTTGTAGCACTGCAAGTAGCTCCCATGTGTAACATGCTTCACGGAGCCAGCAGGAGACATGCTGGCTGTACACAGCAGAACTTATGTACAGCATGTAACTTGCAAAGCTTTGCTCAGCATGTATGCATGCTGGTGCAGCAGGAGCCAGGGTATCGCAGCTTCCATACCACGTCCCCCTTCCCCTCCTTCCAGATTCTTCTGAATTTTGAAATCCAGAAGAATCAGAAATCCAGAATGCTCTGGGTCACGAGCATTATGGATGAGGGATGCTCATCCTCTATATATGTATATGCATATATATTGTGAACTAAATCCCCATCATTTACTATTAAAGTTTGGTTGTGGAACATTCTGTAAAAAATGTGAAACCTTGTTAAATCTTTGAAAACCTGGAAGGTGTTTAGAGGGACACTACCACTTATAGTTGCAAGAAAAAGTATGTGAACCCTTTGGGATTACGTGGAGTTTTGCATTAATTGGTCATAAAATGTGCTCTGATCTTCATCTAAGTCACAACAATTTGAAAAACACAGTCTGCTTAAAATAATACGACACAAACATTATAGGTTTTTATGTGTTTATTGAACATAACATGTAAACATTCACATAAAATGTGTGAACCCCCCTAGCTTAATGACTTCTCCAAGAGCTAATTGGAGCCAGGAGTGAGCCAACCTTGAGTCCAATCAGTGTCATATTATTGGATGTGTTGCTGAAAGCTATCCTGCCCTTTAAAAACACACCAGTTTTGGGTTTACTGGTTTCAAGAAGCACTGCCGGATGTGAACCATGCCTCGCAGAAAAGAGCTCTCAGAAGACCTACGATCAAGAATTGTTGACTTGCATGAAGCTGGAAAGGGTTACAAGAGTATCTCCAAAAGCCTTGATGTTCATGTGTCCACGGTAAGACAGACTGTCTACAAATGGAGAAAGTTCAGCACTGTTGCTACTCTCCCTAGGCGTGGTCGTCCTGTAAAGATGACTGCAAGAGCACAGCGCAGAATGCTTAATGAGGTAAAGAAAGAATATTGCAGCACGTTTGAAGTTTGCAAAAGAGCACCTGGATGTTCCACAGCACTACTGGCAAAATATTCTGTGGACAGATGAAACCAAAATTGAGTTGTTTGGAAAAAACACACAACACTATGTGTGGAGAAAAAAAGGCACAGCACACCAACATCAAAACCTCATCCCCACTGTAAAACATGGCGGAGGGAGCATCATGTTTTGGGGCTGCTTTGCTGCCTCAGGGCCTGGACGGATTGTTGTCATTGATGGAAAAATGAATTCCAGAGTTTATCAAGACATTTTGCAGTAAATCGTAAGACCATCTGTCCGCCAACTGAAGCTCCGCAGAGGATGGGTGATGCAACAGGACAATGACCCAAAGCATACAAGTTATTCAACAAAAGAATGGCTTCAACAAAACAAAATACGCCTTCTGGAGTGGCCCAGTCAGAGTTCTGACCTCAACCCGACTGAAATGCTGTGGCATGACCTTAAGAGAGCGATTCACACCAGACATCCCAAGAATATTGCTACACTGAAACAGTTTTGTGAAGAGGAGTGGTCCAAAATTACTCCAGATCATTGTGCAGGTCTGATCTGCAACTACAGGAAACCTTTGGTTGAGGTTATTGCTGCCAAAGGAGGGTCAACCAGTTATTAAGTCCAAAGGTTCACATACCTTTTCCACCCTGCACTGTGAATGTTTACATGTTCTGTTCAATAAAAACATGAAAACATATAATGTTTGTGTTGTATTATTTTAAGCAGACTGTGTTTTTCAAATTGTTGTGACTTAGATGAAGATCAGAGCACATTTTATGACCAATTCATGCAAAACTCCACGTAATCCCAAAGGGTTCACATACTTTTTCTTGCCACTGTACATAAGCTGTGACTAGATTACTTGTGCATTACAAACAAAAACACCTTATAAAACACATGCTGCTGTTTTTTTTTCTTTTTCTGAAGTAATTGTATGTAAAACAGAAAAATATAATTAGTTTTTATTATCTCTTGATTCCATTTTTTTTTTACCATGATGCAACATTTACCAAAATCTAATGGTGAGTTTTACTTTGTGTCAGTGCTTTATTTTATACAGTATTTAACAGTTAATGAGGTAGAGGAGGAAATGTTTATATAAGGCAGCGGGGGGGGGGGGAATGTCCTGCCTCTGCTATTCGAGACAAAAACTGGCAGCTGAATGAGATATGACAGGGAGCTTAAAGGAATTCCAATATGCCCTCTGGTGATGTCATTTGAATACATCCCGCACAATACAATGATTTGAGTCAGTGATCGACCCCTAGACTCCATTCTCTGGCCATTGCTACACAGTGAGGAGCAAGTGAGGCAAAGATACTGTGTGTGTGTGTGAGTGTGTATGTGTGTGTAGTTTACAACACAAAAGATCACACAATGGATGCACTCAGTGACAGAGTAAAATATTTTCTTAACTAAACATACAAGAGAAAAACGAGTCACATGTAAGATATCAGCAACATAAAATAAACACAACAAAGACATTTCATTTTTTGGTAATAGTGGCCCTGTAAATTTTATGAGCTTTGTGATAGTGTAATTTGTGTAATGAAGTGCTCTCCCCTTGTGGTTTGTTGTGTCTATTTGTCACGAGAAGCACCCTCCTGTTATGTATAAAAAAAGTTTTGAGTGCTGCCCTCCTGCTGTAATATATATTTATATATATATCTATCTATCTATCTATCAAAAGCAGGCACTCAGTTCCTCAAATCACCATTTAGTGAATCAGCCCCCAGTGCAACCTCCACAGGAGATACAGTTTCAACAAACTGAGGGCATTCAAGGGTCTTCCCATAGAAATCCAGCCTATATTTTAAATTCATCATTGCTTCGGCTCGTTCAAGCCTTTTTCAAGACTTGATGAAACGTTGAAGAATTTACCATAAAGATTGGACTGCTACATGAAGACCCATGAGCGCCCTCATTTTGTTGAAACTATATATATATATATATATATATATATATACATATACATTCGACAGCATTGGCAAATTTTCCAATATGACAAAACACTTCCCCACCAATTTCATCAACCGCCGTTAATATGATACAAGCGATGCCCAATCTGAGGGACATATTAGTAAAAACTGATCTGAGACCTTTGTATGATTCTACCAAGGGTTTTCAGAAACACGGTTGCTTCAAGTGTGCGGGATGTATTACGTGTCATCACATGCTTTCTGGAAACTCTTTTGTTCATCCCTCCACAGGCCAGAGATTTAAAATACACCATCGCACTACACCGACCATGTGGTAAACCTCATTACATGCCCTTGCAGGTTAGGATACGTTGGAAAGACAGACCTTCTTTTGCGTGAAAGAATCAGGGGGCAACGATCTGCCATCAATATTGCTTACCGTGACAACCATACAGACAAGGCCCGTAGCCAAACATTTTTCGCAAGTTGGTCATAGATTGCCGTCTCTCACATTCATTGCGATAGATCATGTCCCCCTTGAGGAGAAGGGGTAACCGCTCCCAGTTACTTCTCCAGAGAAATTTTTTTTGGTTCAAGACCTTGGACACACTGTCCTTTTCTGGACTTAACGATTACATTTCATTTAGCTTCGTTCTGCCGGAGTGTTAATGTGTTTTTTTCCTCCTCATCCTTCTACGTCTAAGGCTGGGGTCAGACGAGCGCACTGATTGCGCACAGTAAGGCTAGGGTCAGACGAACGCATTTTTCACGTTGTCCGTGAAAAAGTGCGTTCGAACGAATGGACGTATTTTTTCACGGAATACGCGATAGCGGTCATACGATGCGCATTTTCGTCCGTGATTTTGTACGGATCATCAATAAAACACTTTTTGCTTCTGGACGTTATGTTGGCCAGACGTGTGCATCGTCTGACGTCTCCCAATCACGCAAACACGCCGCTATGCGGCCGCAGCACACTCTGTACGTCAGTAGTAGCGGTTTGACGTTCTCGAAAAAATGCGTTCGTTTGCCACTTGCGTTGCACGGATGAACTTTCGTGCGGCCGTTCGTCGTATGTTCCCCGGCATTGGACGTCATTTGCTGCTAGCACGGCCGTGATTTCGTGCGGCTAAACGCACGTTAAAACTGCTTTCGTCTGACCTTAGCCTTAAAGATACACTTTGTAACGGATGAGATTGTGGTTACATTGTATCTGTTAGTTTTGACTGATGTTGAGAAAAAGAAATAAGCTGCATGCAGGGTTTCTCTACGTCCGTGTAGCTTTTTCACGGAAATGCGTTGCCTGTGCGTGAAAAAGCGCACACATGCTTTGTGTGTTGTTCTCTATGGACTCCTTTGAAAAGCTACAATGGACAGCAAACAGTGAGGTCAGACAGATGTGAAAAGTGCGATTGTGTGACTGCAGCCTTAGTCGTTAATCATATTTTCACCTTTCCATGCTACCTCACCTTTCTTACTTTTCTCGTTCGCATCCAGCCCTCCCTTGCTAGATTCCATCTGTCACTTTGTCCACTTTCACTATGTTTTGTTTTGACTTTAGCTTGCTGATCGCTGTCTCCACTTGGCAACCACAATGTTTGCGGGTTGCCATGGTGACGCGGCACCCTGTCTCTCGGGTGACGCGGTGGGTCTCACACTATACGCATCACGCAACAAGCTCATCCGGTGTGCGACACACGATTGGTGAGGGTACTTTTTCTTATTTAAACTCACATGGCACACACACACACACAGTGTAATTTTAAACCTTGAGAAAGGATCTGAGGAGCCGAAACGTCGGTTTTCTTTCCTCTTTTAATGCATACCTAATAAATACCATTTTTAGAAGTCCCGGAGTGGGCACATATCTTTCCCTAGCATATCTAGTAATCTAGTAATGGAGGGCTGGACGCAAACGAGAAAAGTAAGAAAGTTGAGGTAGCATGGAAAGGTGAAAAAATTATAGAAAAAAATGAACGACTAAGGCTAGGGTCAGACGAACGCATTTTTCACGTGCGTTTAGCCACACGAAATCACGGCCGTGCTAGCAGCAAATGACATCCAATGCCGGGTAACATATGAAGAACGGCCGCACAAAAGTTCGTCCGTGCAACGCAAGTGGCCAACGAACGCATTTTTTCGAGAACGTCAAACCGCTACTACTGACGTACAGAGTGCGCTGCGGCCGCATAGCGGCGTGTTTGCGTGATTGGGAGACGTCAGACGCTGCTAATGTCCGGCTAACATAACGTCCAGACACAAAAAGTGTTTTATTGATGATCCGTACAAAATCACGGACGAAACGGCGCATCGTATGACCGCTATCGCGTATTCCGTGAAAAAATACGTACGTTCCTTCGAACGCACTTTTTCACGGGCAACGTGAAAAATGCGTTCGTCTGACCCTAGCCTTAGGCTGCAGTCACACAAGTGCACTTTTCACGTCTGTCTGACCGCACCGTTTGCTGTCCATTGTAGCTTTTCAAAGGAGTCCATAGAGAACAACACAAGAAGCATATGCGCACTTTTTATACATATGTATGTATATACATACATACAAAAACATGTATAAACATGTATGATGTAACCCACACAAATATATATATGCATACACATAATAAGTGAAATTATGGTAATTTGTTATAAATTGAGAGCCCAACATTTATTCAGTCCAACGTTTATAATATTGAAGTGTATTATCGCTTTAATTTCAATTGTTTTTCTCTCCTGGGTGTTTTTAACGTTCCCTTACAGTATTTTGGTCATGGAATGATTGTTCTGGGTGAAATAGTGTCCAGCAGAGGTGCGGGTGGTGTGTGTTCCTCAAGGTTCTTGATCGAGTGCCTGTCTTGTTTCATCCGCTGGGATAATTAAAGTGATGTTTCTCCAATGTACCATTCGTCGTGATTCGCTGTGCACTAGATCATGCAGACCACATTTTGGGATGTGCATGAATACGATTCCTTGAAGTTGTATACTTTGTTATGGCGTCTGGCTGTGTCACTGCTGCATACATGCTAACATAGTTTGCACAGGGCCCAGTAGGTCATGTTGTGTGGGGTCCTGTTCCTCTGATGGTCTGCTGCAGACCACTATTTGTTGTGTCTTATGTTATATCCACCTTGATCAAAATGCTTCAGACCTGAAGACGAGAGGAGACTATGGAAAGCGTCTCATATATTATTTTGTTACTCAAAAAAAAAACCATCACTGCATCTTATAATATGATTTTATATATATTTGCCATCCTGAGATATTGCAGCAGTTCTCACTTTGACACACATATATATATATATTATATAATGCTATAATCGACTCTTCATGACACATTACTGTAAAAACAAATCATAAAAATAACAAAATGGGTCACATTAATGGTTAGTCATCTCCATTGAGCATCTACGGATTCCAAGCACTTTTTTAATATATTTACCTTTACTATACATTACATGCCTTCCTTTTTTATATTAGCCGTTTCATTCTGTTTGTGCTTTATTTTATTGACCACAAGGGCAAGATGTGAAAAAGTAAGGGTAGAGCGATTGATATAAAATGGTGTTAAAGGGTGGGTTTTATGATATGAAGCAGTAGCCGTAAGAAAAATCAATCATCAAAGCAGTCGTTGCTTGGAAATCTATGAAGCTTATAGCGCTGCCAGTTAACCGACTGCTTTTCCTGGACTGCGTAAGTACCGTGCATCGCCGGCAGGTAAAATAACACACACCAGTTACCGTGGACTTTTTTTTTTCTTTCTTGGTTTCGTATTGTGGTTTGTGTAGGCAATTTGTGTAAATCAGAGTATACAAGTTAAATTGGTAAAGTGACCCTTTAAAACAAATATATTGTCTGCAGACTTTGTACCTAACACCATATGATTGCAACAATTTTGGTAACAAAAACCAGCTGTCTCCCAGTGTATTTCTCTGATTTTTGCAGTACCCAGGCTTTGTTGTACAAGTTGTGTAATGCAGAGAAATCTCCAGGGAAATATTATTGTACAAAATATATAAAAAGTGACTCATTGTGCTTATTTGCGAAGAATCTTGGCTTGCAGTTTAATAACATTATGACTTCACAATAGGATGAAGTTACAGATCTCTGACAAAGACTTTGCATGCACTTGTCATATACTTTTATTTCTGAGAGTGAGGAATAAATACTAACGAGAGCTGATTTCTTGTAACGACGAACCCCTAGTGTAGGACAGGGTAACCTTGAGGATCCCCTCTGCATTTCAACTACCATTTTGTCCAGCAAACACAAGAACTAAGACAATGGTGTTGACGAGGTGTTACATATGAAAAATGTTGCTACTTTCTTCTTTTCTGACATCTAACCCCTTCATTACCATCAAATTAATTAGATCCAAAGCCCCATCAGGTGCCTGAGATCGAGGTAACTCTATCTTGATGTGTTCTGGATGACTGCAAAATAATTTCATTTGCTGACGGGCTCCAAAATATGTTCCTAAAGTTAGAGTACATGGGACAAGACGTGACAGCCAACGTACAGTAAATCTTTAAACTGCTGGGACTTCCGAGTCTACTTCAAAGACTCACGGTGGTCTCATTGGATTGACCAGCAGAGGGAGCCATCTATCAGACATAGTGTGCATATAGTCTCTAAATTCACTGTTATGATAACTACAGTGTATTTAGACTGTATGTGCAGGTGGGTATGTGTGTCTAGGTTTTTGTGTGATGGTTAAGGGGTAATTCAAAATGGTTTTACATTAAAACATTGAAAAACCACTTGGTAGTGAAGGACTTAATGGATTTGGCAGCTCGTGAGGGTTACGATTTGAAAAGTGCTCCCAATTTAAAACAATCACAGGATTCCTTTCAGATCCTAGCGCCATTGAATTAAAGTGATATCCTTTTAGTGTTCAATTGTACCCTGAGTATAGCCTATCTACTAAGCTCTTAAAAAAGTCGCTGGACGAAACGCGTCGAGCTGGGGCTCCGACTTTGTTCTCGTTTGGGGCTGATCTGTCCACGGGAGTTGCTGGTCCAGTGATGCCCAGGTCTAAAGGTTGGATCCATCATCAGAGGCTGTCTAGGATACTAGACTCTGGCGTGTGGTGATTACTGGATGTATTATATATGCTGTTTCTGCACACATTTGTTTATGCTGTGCCACTTTGATTGTGAGTGGTTCCAATTAAATTTTACTTGAACATTGAATTTTGTATGGTTTTACGTGATGTAGCGCTTTGTATGTTTTTTACCTTTATAGTACACACCGGGAGACTACAGTTGCTACCAAATGGTGTATGTGAGTTCATGGAAATACTGCCCCAACACATGGATATACTGCCCCAACACATGGATACTGCCCCAGCACATGGATACTGCCCCAGCACATGGATACACTGCCCCAGCTCTGCCCCAGCTCATGGATATACTGCCCCAGCTCTGCCTCCCAGCTCATGGATATACTGCCCCAGCTCTGCCCCCCAGCTCATGGATATACTGCCCCAGCTCTGCCCCCAGCTCATGGATATACTGCCCCAGCTCTGCCCCCCAGCTCATGGATATACTGCCCCAGCTCTTCTCCCCCAGCTCCTCATGGATATACTGCCCCAGCTCATGGATATACTGCCCCAGCTCTGCCCCAGCTCATGGATATACTGCCCCAGCTCTGCCCCCAGCTCATGGATATACTGCCCCAGCTCTTCTCCCCCAGCTCCTCATGGATATACTGCCCCAGCTCATGGATATACTGCCCCAGCTCTGCCCCCGCTCATGGATATACTGCCCCAGCTCTGCCCCCCAGCTCATGGATATACTGCCCCAGCTCTGCCCCAGCTCATGGATATACTGCCCCAGCTCTGCCCCCAGCTCATGGATATACTGCCCCAGCTCTGCCCCCCAGCTCATGGATATACTGCCCCAGCTCTTCTCCCCCAGCTCCTCATGGATATACTGCCCCAGCTCATGGATATACTGCCCCAGCTCTGCCCCAGCTCATGGATATACTGCCCCAGATCTACCCCAGCTCATGGATATACTGCCCCAGCTCTGCCCCAGCTCATGGATATACTGCCCCAGCTCTGCTCCAGCTCCTCATGGATATACTGCCCCAGCTCTGCCCCCCAGCTCCTCATGGATATACTGCCCCAGCTCTGTCCCCCAGCTCATGGATATACTGCCCCAGCTCTGCCCCCAGCTCATGGATATACTGCCCCCAGCCCAGCTCTTACCTGCTCTGCTGGCCCCAGGCCCAGGGCAGGCTCCGCCGGCGTCTTCTCCTCCTTGGCGAGCGGCCGCTGGAAACATGCAGCTTGGCCGCTCGCCGGAAACCACCTGATCAGCGCGAGGTCTCGTGCGCTGGTCAGGTGGTTTCTCTCCCACGTGAGCATCCAAGCTGCATGTCAGCGGCCGCTCGCGTAGGGAGAGGGACGGCCAGCGCGCGGCTCCCAGATTCCGGCGCTGATTGCCGGAATCTGGCGGCGGCGCTGGGCCCCCCTCCAGTGGCGGAATGCCAGGGCCCGGTCGCAACTGCGACCGCTGCGACCCTGGTACTTCCGCCACTGCAGGGAACACAAACCAGCAGTGAAAGGTTCCCGAAATGCCCTGCTTTTCGATGGTTTAATTCGGCAAGTTTATTCAGGAGAATCCCATAGGCTTCAATGTTAAAAATATTCCCATTTTAATTCAATATCTAATAAACTGTTCATTATAAAATTCTGCAGTAAAGAGTCTTTTTATTTATAGATTTTTAAGGATATTTTCATCATTTTTCTGATTTTTTTTTTTAAAAGTCCGATTTTTTATTTTTTATTTTTTTCAAGTTTACTTATTTTTTTCTGTAACAGCCCTTTTTATTATCATTCCCTGGACCTCATATGTAAATTTCAGACATTTTCGCTCAGTAGTTTCTTTGCAAACAGCGTTTCACTTTTCAAACATTCATGCAAACTGTTTTCCTAATTTATTCACTTCACTCTGTCTGCGGTCTTGGCTTTCTCAGGAGGCGTCGCTGCGTGTGATAGGCTCCTGCTCGGGTTTTCGGTGTTTTTCGGCAGGTTAATCCAGATGTTTTTGGGGGTTTTCGGCGTGCATTCGGTGGGTTTTGCGGTTAGTTTTCGTCGGGTTTGCGGTAGCTTTTCCCTGCAATTCGGGGGCCCTGTGGTGCTTGCTGAATACACCGCAGGGTCACCGAAATGGGATCGGCAAAAGGAACCGAATTGAAGAGAACGAAAAGTCACCGAACGTGCGGTGACTTTTCGAATCTCTTTGAATAACCCTGTTACTCTTTGCTGATTTTACTAACAGTGACTGAACAGCAGAGAACTGGCATCACCGACGCAAATCGATTATGATCATATACTGTGCGTGTATGTAACTTAATTTGTCTCCAATAAATTTCATAGAAGCATTACACTTACAGTATAAAAAAAAACCACACTTTTGTTAATGGCGGAAAGTCACGTCCATTGTTAACATAGGACATATTTGCCAACCGTGGATCATGTTGATGGTGAGTGGCAAATACTGACTGATAAATAAACCCCAAAGTCCATCATCACTTCAACGATACAGTACGGTATATAAACTCCTCCTGTCGCCTCCCAGCATCATAATAATATGTTATTTATTTTTCTGGACGCTGACAGAGTTTAGCAATGGGATGACCTGACTGAATTAACGTTACTGAAAGGAGCATGATGTCAGTCTTTGCTTAATTTGTTTCAGGGAGAAGGGAAAAAACGGAAAATAAAACAGATCTCAAACAGAAGAATAAAAAATAAGAGAGACAGAAAAAAAAATTCAGGCCAAGAAATTCACAGTTGTTGAGAAGGCTGGATTTCCTATTGTTTTCCTGGCAATTGTTTTTTTATTCTGGATGACCCGCAGATGTTTGGACTTATTTTCCAATCTGCTACATTAGTTTTATGGCTTGTACACTTGTACGGTTTACAGTATTTTGCATTTTGTGCATTTAACCTTGCACATTTCATTTGTTTTGTTAGCATCCGATAATCAAGAGGTCTATCCAGACATGTACAGCTTAATGCAGACTATCTGTGATGTATTGCTTTGGAAAACGTATGTTCTCTAATGTCATGCAATTAATTCTAGGGCAGAAAAAAAAATGATGTCTGATCTTCACAGGTGTAAACATTCCAGAGGAAACCAGATCCGACTGAAGAAAAGCCATAAATATTTTTGAAATATTTGCCGTTGGCAAAACATATTTTGAAGGTGTTCGTGGAAGATGGTAGTTGAAAATGTTGAATTAGATGATATACAATGCATTCCACAGCACTGTGGAACAGACAGGCATAATGTACAACTTACAATAACTTACACTATGTCCCTTCACTGGCTCCCCATTCACTGCAGAATTAAATTTAAGATCCTTACTCTGACCTACATAGCTCTCACTAACTCCGCTCCCCACTAGTACCTGTCCTCACTAATCACCAAATACACCCCAGCCCGCTCCATAAGGTCAAACAGTGACCTGCGCCTAGCTTCTCCCCGCATCACCTCTTCCCATGATAGACTGCAGGATTTCTCTGGCGCAGCCCCCATCCTCTGGAACGCTCTCCCTCGTACTGTCAGAATTTCCCCTAGTTTCCCTTCCTTCAAACGCTCCCTTAAGAAATTCCTATTTAAAGAAACGTACCTCCCGACTCAATGATACAACCAGTCCATCACTCTCACCAGTCCCTCACTCTCACCTTGCAGTCCCCTCCCCCTGTTTCCACCCACAACCCTTCTAGATTGTAAATTCTCACTGGAATAGGGCCTCTGTTTCCTCTGGTACAGGTCTGTCAAAATGTTGTTCAAATTATTGTAACCCTTCTTATATTGTGGCCATTGAACAGCGCTGCAGATTATGCCACTTATTATGACGTTTCATAAATAAAGAATAATAATAATAATAAAGCAAAAATGGCTACCTCTTCGGATGGTCAAATCAGTGATAGTGGACATACCATGTGTTGATCTTCTTGGTACATATTGGGGGCACCAAACTCCTTATTCAAAAGCATCCTGCTCTGGTCAGCTTCAAGGGAACAGTTTGTTCCCAGTTTTCCATTGCATGCTGACAGAGGACGCGGTTGATCTTGCGACCCTTTGCACTGCAAGAACTGAGGTCAGTTTTTTGTGCCCAAAAAACGGAATATTGTTTCAAGCACAAAACAAAAAAAAATTAGCATGGAGAAAATTGGTTACAAGACATTAGTTACAAGATATAACATGAAGTACAAAGATTCAAACAGAGCATAACATGAACCTCAGGAAGCCGAAATGTTCCAGGTGGAATGTTGAGAGTGTGTGCCTCATTGAAAGGAACCAAAGGGGTAGGAGAATAGGGTGAATGGTGTGTGTGAGGACAGTCAATTCATCAGGGTCAGTACCTGCTAAGAACCCTTTTAACATTGAGTAGTGAGGTGAAATGGGAACCCCTCATGGTCTCCATTGGGTACGAACTGCTCCCAAAAATCCCGAAAAATGTCCAAAAAAATTCATAAAAAAATAAAGAGACTTATGCCCTGATCTTGGAACCCTTTTAGCAGGCCATACGACAAAACGATTCCATTCAGGGCATACAGGCAGGCCCGATGACATATAAACTTAACTTATACGCGGATGACATTCTTTTAACCCTGACTGACCCCGACAGGTCTCTCCCTTCCCTACAACAGGAACTGGACACGTATAGCCAAGTCTTGTATCACTTAGTAAACATATTGAAAACACAAGCCCTCCCGATTAATGTGCCTCAACTCCACTTGGAAGCTTTATGTCAGACTGTAAGCCGACAGACCCTGACCAACCGGTCCTTAGAAATGGCCGGGTTATGGTCAGTAATACTGAGAATGATGAACACAAATAAAGTGGTGGAGTGCAAAGAAAAACAACCTGCGGAATAAAGTAACCCACAATGCTCTAGCTAGCCGGTCCTTAATAATGGCCGGGTTAAGCAGGGCAAACCAACAAAACACACATAGGCAGGGGTTAAGGAAATAGAGGTCTGTTATACTATGCCAGAAATCAGGGCGCCAGAATACAGGGAAGTCGAGACAAGCCGGGATCGTATAAACCAGGAAATCAGTCAGAATAGGAATCAAGAAATAATAACAAGGCACTAGGAGTAACAGGAACCACGCTAGGGCAACTTGCTAAGAGAAAGGAAGCCCTTTAAATAGAGCCACAGCACTACCTATTGGTGCTCAGAGGAGACGCCCTGCTCTGCTATAGGATAGCTGGTCATGTGCTGCGATTGGTTGTCCTTCCTGCATGTTGCATCTGATTCGCAGGCAGCACCATTCCCTGTCCTGTAGTACACAGTAGAAGAAAACCCAAATGGGTTTAGTGTGAAAAGGCGCTATGTAGACTATATCACTGGCAGAATATTATACTTTAAAGCAGCTCACTAGTTGAGTGTATCCTTCAATCCAGAAATAGAATGCAAAAAAAAACACCTTACAGTGAAAAAGGAGCACTTGGAGGTTAGACAGAAACACACATATGTTGAACGGAAAGAAGAAAACAAAAAAACTCTATTTTTCTTTCCTTCCTTTTCTTATTGCCTTCAGTAGAGTTATGAATCTGTTGGATATCATCAAATTCTAAAAGAAACAAGGAGAAAATCCCATTGCATAGTATTATATATACACCAAATGTATCAGAAAAAAATGAGATTTCCACTCACAAACAGGGAGTCTGCAAGACTCCAAATGTATGCCTTTAAGCCTCTTCTGGGGGGCTCCACCCATCAACAGGAAAAGAGATTTTCAATACTGTTTCTTCCAGGTTTGATAGTAGCTTTAGGCCGGAAGTATGTTATGATCTCGAAACAAAAACAATAATAGCATAATTCTGTAGGTTAAATAGAAAATAAAAATCAAAAGGAATTCCACTCACGTGTTGCAGAGCCTCTATTGAAAGTGGCTCTGTATAAACGCCTGGGACCACTTATCAAAGGGGGTCCATCCTCAGCCTTTAGTTACCATTGGAACACAGCTCCGTTGCAGAATGATGTAGCCCAAATGTACAAAGGTGCAAATGAGGTAAAAAATGGATAATTAAAAAAATATATAAATTTATTGAGTACAAAACACCAAATTGGAGTGTATACAAATCGAGACGCGTTTCACCTACTACTGTAGGCTTCCTCAGTCAAAATTGTCCCCCAGGGGCCACCTATCCCCTTATATAGTCTGTGTCCATTTAGTAAAAAACCGCATGTGTCCGGCGTGTGGTTCACCTGCGTTCCATACGTGATTGGTTAACTTCCGTGTGACATGTTTCCACTTCCGGATCTTCAACCGGATGTTTACGATTTCGCTTTAGTTTTCGTCATAAAGTTGTTCGGATCTCCGATTTCAACTGTCACAACGGCACTTTCGTTTTAGGCATGAAATCGTTCGGATCTCAGATTTCAACTGTCAGAACGACAGACGATCGAAGGAAACATCGGAAGAAACCAAACACACATATAGAAAAAGCATCAGTTAAAACACTTATACCCAGCACATAACTTGAGTTTATTATAATCCTAACTGGCCAATCCTCATAACGGCAACCTCTTATCGCTAAAATCAAAATTCTATGATTGTAACTTCACTAGTCAGCATAAGATCATAGAGACTCTATGTTTACACATCAAATAATTAAAAAAGGCATACAGCAGGGTTTATTTGGCCAGAAAGAGTCATGTTGCAAGAGTATCAGAAAAAAAAAGCCCATATCTAATATCATTACCTAAAATTAGTCTCCAATTAATTATCAGGAGAGTAAATTTACTCTAATTGTGCATATTGATACTCAAAGAACATAAAAAATAAATAAAATAGGAAATAAAATCATAAAAAATGACAGACTTCAAAGTCTACATTCATTCCTCTAGGGATCATAGTATCTAAAACGAAAATCCATCTCATCTCTGTTTTGATTAATTTTTCAGTCAGATTATCTCCTCGCCAGTTCTCTCTAACTTTTTCAATTGCCCAGAATTTAATCCCTCTTGGGTTGCATTGATGAGTGTCTCTAAAATGTACTGAAACATTATGTTTCGCATATCCTCTCGCAATATTGCATAAATGTTCATTAATTCTAATGTAGAGAGCTCTTGAGGTCTGCCCTACGTACTGTAATCCACATGGGCATTCCAGCACATATATCACATGGGTGGACAGGCAAGTAATGAGTTCTTAAATTTTCTATTGTTTTTTTTCCGAAGATTCAAAGTTCTTAATAAATCTCTTATTATTGCCAGTTTTTCTACATGAAATACAATGTCCACACCCATAAAAACCTGAGAGTAGACCAAACAAATTCTTATCTTTAGTTGTTTTATCATATCTCTGATGATTATGGACCAGCTCCATTTTAATTGGTTTACTTCCTCTATAAATAATTCGAGGTTTCTCCGGTAGAATTTTACTGAGAATAGGGTCCCTTTTTAAAATGGGCCAATATTTTTCTATTGATTTTTTAATTTTCCTATTATTAGTATTATAGTCCAAGATAAGGGGGACATCTTCTCCTAAATCTTTTTCTCGTTTTTTATATGTCAGGAGAGTTGCTCTATCCATCTTTTGGATTTCTTTTCGAGTGTTATTCAAGATATCCTCTCCATAGCCCCTTTCTTTAAAGTCTTTAATCAATTTCTCTGATTGGATGAGGAATTGTTCAGTATCAGTACAATTTCTCATAACTCGCAGCATCTGGCCTTTCGGTATCGCCTTTAGCCAAGGTGAAAAGTGATTGCTTTCAATAGGTATGTAACTATTTACATTTACCTCTTTAAAGTAGGTCTTGGTCTTAATATTCCCTCTATCTACATAAATACTAAGATCTAGAAAATTAACCTGTTGTTTGCTAATAACTGAATCCAGTTTTATTCCCAATGAATTCTGATTAAGATGAGCAATAAACTGTGAGAGGTTATCTTCATCACCCTTCCACACGATCAGAATGTCATCTATATAACGCCTATAGAGGACGAGGTTCCGCCCCCAGCCATGCCCCACCCAGAGCGCACTGGATTCCCAGTGGGCCATGAAAAGGTTGGCATAGCTGGGGGCAAACCTCGTCCCCATGGCCATACCTTTTAACTGTAAGAGGAAATTTCCATCATACCAAAAATAGTTATTATTCAAAATTAATTGTATACCCTCTATTGTGAATTCCAATTGTTCCACTGAGAAATTACCTGAATTACGTAAAAAGAATTCTACTGCTTCGCATCCCTCTTTATAGGGAATGATAGTATACAGTGAATTCACGTCACATGTCGCAAAGAGATAGTCACTTTCCCACTTAAGCTCCTGTAGCAACTGGAGTACTGAAATAGTATCTTTTAAGTGTGCCTTAGTTTGTACCACCAAAGGTTGTAACAGATGATCTATATATTCAGACGTTCTACAGGAAATGGAATTAATTCCAGATACTATAGGACGTCCAGGTGGATTATGTCTGTCCTTATGGACTTTCGGCAGATAATAGAAAATGGGAATGCGCGGACATTTGATATTCAAATATTTAAATTCTTGCTCATTCAGAATGCCACTGTCCTTACCCTTCTGTATATATTCGAAAAAAGTTTATTTAATTCTATTTGTAGGGTCACTCTCTAGTTTACGGTAAGTAAGGGGGTCGTTTAGGAGTTTCATAGTTTCGTTATGATATTGTTCTCGATTGAGAACCACAATTCCCCCCCTTTATCTGTTGGCTTGATTATTAGCGTATCATCCCTTTTTAGTTGTTTTAACCCTTCGAACTCAGATTTACTCAGATTCTCAGGTTTAGGATCTATGTATTTATGCTTATTCAATCTTTTAATATCTAGCTCGTTCTGGCCAAATAAACCCTGCTGTATGCCTTTTTTAATTATTTGATGTATAAACATAGAGTCTCTATGATCTTATGCTGACTAGTGAAGTTACAATCATAGAATTTTGATCTTAGCGATAAGAGGTTGCCGTTATGAGGATTGGCCAGTTAGGATTATAATAAACTCAAGTTATGTGCTGGGTATAAGTGTTTTAACTGATGCTTTTTCTATATGTGTGTTTGGTTTCTTCCGATGTTTCCTTCGATCGTCTGTCGTTCTGACAGTTGAAATCTGAGATCCGAACGATTTCATGCCTAAAACGAAAGTGCCGTTGTGACAGTTGAAATCGGAGATCCGAACGACTTTATGACGAAAACTAAAGCGAAATCGTAAACATCCGGTTGAAGATCCGGAAGTGGAAACATGTCACACGGAAGTTAACCAATCACATATGGAACGCAGGTGAACCGCACGCCAGACACATGCGTTTTTTTAGTAAATGGACACAGACTATATAAGGGGATAGGTGGCCCCTGGGGGACAATTTTGACTGAGGAAGCCTACAGTAGTAGGTGAAACGCGTCTCGATTTGTATACACTCCAATTTGGTGTTTTGTACTCAATAAATTTATATATTTTTTTAATTATCCATTTTTTACCTCATTTGCACCTTTCTACATTTGGGCTACATCATTCTGCAACGGAGCTGTGTTCCAACGGCAACTAAAGGCTGAGGATGGACCCCCTTTGATAAGTGGTCCCAGGCGTTTATACAGAGCCACTTTCAATAGAGGCTCTGCAACACGTGAGTGGAATTCCTTTTGATTTTTATTTTCTATTTAACCTACAGAATTATGCTATTATTGTTTTTTGTTTCGAGATCATAACATACTTCCGGCCTAAAGCTACTATCAAGCCTGGAAGAAACAGTATTGAAAATCTCTTTTCCTGTTGATGGGTGGAGCCCCCCAGAAGAGGCTTAAAGGCATACATTTGGAGTCTTGCAGACTCCCTGTTTGTGAGTGGAAATCTCATTTTTTTCTGATACATTTGGTGTGTATATAATACTATGCAATGGGATTTTATCCTTGTTTCTTTTAGAATTTGATGATATCCAACAGATTCATAACTCTACTGAAGGCAATAAGAAAAGGAAGGAAAGAAAAATAGAGTTTTTTTGTTTTCTTCTTTCCGTTCAACATATATGTGTTTCTGTCTAACCTCCAAGCGCTCCTTTTTCACTGTAAGGTGTTTTTTTTTGCACTGTAGTACACAGTACCCTGGAATAAGGCTTTCTGGATATCAGCTGCTGTGACGGCCGCAACATTTCCCCGGACATGGGGCGAAGGTGCAACATTTCCCCAGACATGGGGCGAAGGTGCAACATTTCCCCAGACATGGAGCGAAGGTGCAACATTTCCCCAGACATGGGGCGAAGGTGCAACATTTCCCTGGACATGGGGCGAAGGTGCAACATTTCCCTGGACATGGGGCGAAGGTGCAACATTTCCCCAGACATGGGGCGAAGGTGCAACATTTCCCCAGACATGGGCCACCGTGACACTTGACAAGTTAGTTATAAATTTGACTGGCGAATGGATTATATTGTGTACCTAGGTCTTAAAATAGCAAAGACCCCAGAGGGACTGTTTAAATTTAATTATGACAGGCTACTATCAGAAGTGAAATCATTGCTATGTCGATGGAGACTCTGTGAGGTCTTGTGGTTGGGCAGGATGGCAGTGGTGAAGATGGTGGTATTGCCTAAGATTTTATATGTTTTCCGCACTCTCCCCATGAAGTTGCCCAAATCCTTTCTCGATGCCCTACAATCCTTTATAATGGTATAAATTTGGAACAATAAACGGCCCAGGGTCCTCGGGATGGTGGCTTTAATGTTACTCATGTGCACAAATATTATTGGGCCACATGCCTGGCTTCGCTGGTGGAACTAGTTCATACACACCCTATGCCTCAGTGGTTGGTTTTAGAACATACCTTCATTCCCGGACATACTTTAGCCGAGCTATTATTTATACCACGGGAGCAAAGACCTCGTCTGCCGGTGGCCCTACCCTCCACGATTTTATATACCACGGCATGGGACCGCCATGCCCACTTGTTTTTAAATTACAATCCGTTATCCATGGCCACTCCACTCACATCCATGTCTTATTTACTACCACAATTTAGGGCACGGCCCTGGATTCAATATGGGGTCACGCACCTCCACCATCTGTTGTCGCTGCCTGACATGTTGCCCTTCCAATCTTTACAATTGAAATTTCAAGTGCCATCCTCATTGTTTTTATCATATATGCAACTATTTTCTTATTTGAAATCTTGTGTAGTTATCTCTAGTTTATGCACCACGTTGCTGCTTCTATCAGACACTGAACTATTTTGGCTAGACCCGCACTCCACCACAAAACCCATTTCGTTGTTTTATCGACTACTCAATACCCCATCTGGAGCCACGCGCTGGACATTTCACAACACATGGGAAAATGATCTCTCCCTGAAATTTACACCTTCGCAATGGGCATTGACGCATATGTTCTCATCTGGAGCCTCAAAATGTGCAACACTGATTGAAACACAACGAAAGGTCCTGTATTGCTGGTACCTTACACCTTCAAAGATGCGTCATTTTGCCCCACAATCTTCAGACGTGTGCTGGAGGTGTTCGTTAGCCACTGGTACAATGGGCCACATCTGGTGGCATTGTCCGATGATTGCACAGCTCTGGAAATATATTTCTCTCCTTGCATCGGAGGTTTTGAATAGCCCGATACAATGTGCTCCAGAAATACTACTATTGGGAATGATTCATCTCCCTCGTCAACACCTCAAAATGTTGTTTATTATAGTAGCTTCTACTATGTTACTTATTGCTGCTAGGAACTGGAAGTCAACTGTTGTCCCAACGCAACGCCATTTAGTTACTCTACTAGACCAGTACCGCTCCTTTGACTCGAAAGCTAACACGGCATGGGGCTTGCGTCCCCCTAAACTAGACCCATGGGCGATCTGGGACAGTCATAAAATTTACAAGGCGTGTGGTCTCTAATCATCGAGACATTAGACGGAGATTTCCCATTCACTTTTCCTAGAGGTATGAGAAGAGTTCCTCCAACACTATTTACCGTAGATCGAATACATTTCCCCTGATAACCCTGAGATTCCCCTTCCCTTATCCTTGCCTGGTTTACTGTGTTTATTTTTCTTTTCCCGCTTTCCTTTATATGGTTTTAGAAAAATATTTGAGAGGTGCCGCGGCATTCACTCTCGTCCTTGATCGGATGATAAGGTATATAGTTATAAATACTGTAGAGATATGTTGTATAAACTGTTGCTGCTATGAACCACTCTCAATAAAAAATATATATTTACAAAAAAAGAGACTTTTTGCTGCAAATTAAAACAATAGTTAATAGTGAATAAAACCGGGAATATTTTTAACATTGAAATCAATGGGATTCGCCTGTTTAAACCTGTCGATGAAACCACCGCAAATCTGGGCATTTCGCCAAACTATTCTCTGCTGTACGGCACTCTCTGAATAGATTAGCCTTTGCTTCTCTGTGGGGATTTCACTGCCGCCAAATTGCACCATATGTTGCTGGCAATTCGCCAATATCTGCCATATCGCCGGCTTTTTGGATAGGCGAATTAGCACGAAATTGCACCGTACGGTGAAATACACTGTTCGGTGCAATTCAGTGGCATGTTTGACTCTCTTTGAATAAGCCCTTTAGTGTCAAAATGACACAGTAGCCTCCTGAAAAATCTCACATTTTTGCAGGTTCGACACTTACAGGGTTATTCAAAGAGAATCGAAAGTCACCGCATGTTCGGTAACTTTTCGTTCTCTTCAATTCGGGCCGATTCGGCAATCCCATTTCGGCGACCCTGCAGAGTATTCAGCAAGCACCACAGGGCCGTCGAAGCGCAGGGAGAAGCTGCCGCAAACCCGACGAACACTCACCGTAAAAACCCGGCGAATGCACGCCGAAACCCGCAAAAACATCTGGATTAACCCGCCGAAGACGCCGGAAAAACCCGAGCAGGAGCCGATCACACACAGCGCAGCCGCCGGAAAAAGCCGACACCGCAGATGAAGGAGGTGAATAAATTAGAAAAACAGTACGCTTGAATGTTTGAAAAGTGAAACGCTGTTTGCAAAGAAACTACTGAGCGAAAATTTCTGAAATTTACATATTACACACAGAAGCATTGCTTTTTTATGGGGATTTCACTGCCCTCGAACAGGCACCGAATGTGCAGGCAATTCGCCAGGATTTGGCGTATTGCCTGCTCTCTGGATAGCCAAATGGCCAGGAAAGGTAACCGTACGCTGATTTTCAGCGTTCGGTTACTTTTCTCCAGCAATTCGGATCTCTTTGAATAACCCTGTTAATCTAACATTTCTGTGGTTGTAACCCTTGTGCATAAATTGTAACATGATGCAAAAAGGATATAAAGTGATCAAATTTACATTCAAAACCAATGGGTACCTTTTAAAAACAAAATGGAATAAAAATCTCGAATTTTGGTTTTTTATGAAAATGAAGTAAAGCTAAAAGTGAAATCATAAAATGTGTACTTGAAAAACTTCTAGGACGTTCACTTTCAAAAACAAACTGAAAAATCATACATTTTAGATATTAAATTGTGATGTTTTATATTTGGGTAATTGTACAAATGAAGTTACTGTGTTACTAATTAAGTGTAAGCACATTATGGAAAAAAAAGCTAAAACACAGCTTTAACCCAAGGTTTTAAAGTATTTCAGCACCGAAATGGTTAGGCTGGGGCCACACGGGCGCAGTAAGGGCGTCCGTTGTAACGGACATACGTTTGCATGGACGTACATGTGGACACCACACAATATGCATGAATTTTGTCATTTGGACAAAAAAAAATTGAGAAATATGGAAGCTGAAGAAGTTGTTGCATTTTGTAGTCTCAGTTCTCTACACACACAACGAATGTCAAATGAGCGCTCGTCTAATGTCTTGTACTCCTGTCTATAGGAAGCATCATGTCCGTAGACATGTCTGTATGCTCATCCGAGCGGTTTGACGCCAACCAAAAATCTGTGTTCCTTCTCACTTGGGTGAAAAAGTGCACATGTACATTGTGTGTTGTTCTCTATATAATTAGCAAAATATTATGATGGACGTCACGTTGCGTTTAAAAATGGATTCTTGTATTGCACTCATATGGTCCCAGCCTTAATGTGTTTCGTGTAGTTTCATCACATCTGTATTTTACACATTGCATGTGTTTATTTCATATGAAAATCTGTTTTGTTTTTAGCCTAACTTTTCATTGTCAAGTTTCTGTTAAAAGAACTCTCTGCAAAGCCTGACCATTTTATCTTATTAAAGTGGTCCCACTGCGTGGAATGCCGTCCCCTTTCCACCAGCCCCTTTTTACAGGTATGGCTGTGTGAATCAGACAAGAGTCTCCCACCTCCACACAGTTTGTTTTTTTGAGGAAGTAGTTTACCAGGAAGGATACATTGAGATTTCTCTCGTTTTCAAGTATGTCCTGGGTGGCGAGTATGTACCGTTGGGTGTCTTGCCCAAGGACACTTACTGGAGATGTGCTCTTGCAGGGATTCAAACCTGTGTCTCCACAGTTGAGAGCAGTGATGTTACCTCAACTCCACCCAGCCGGTACTCACATCTCAGACAGGATTTGTGTTTCGTCCTGCCATCCTGGGGAGCCTCAAGCCGCTCTAGGGGATGCCTGGCACCTGGCAGCACCTTCCACGCTGTTACCTGGATGGGTGCCAAGCTAAGCGCGGGCTGGAAGAGGTTGCGCGGCTGATCCAGGGCGGGGCGGGGCGCAGTGTGATGACGCGGAGCTGCCGGGTTTAAATTCAGACAGCGCGATCCGACTCATTGCCCTGTCATGGAGTTACTTCCCCCAGTGCTGAGTGATTCGGCTCTTTGATTCACAGATTCACTTGCTATTATCGCTATTGTTACTGACCCAGATTGTATGATTACCACTCTTGTTGCTGACCTGGCCTGTCTGAGAACCGCTCCTGTTACTGACCCGGATTGTATGAGAACCACACTTGTTGCTGTCCTGGCTTGTCTAAGAACCAGTCCTGTTACTGACTCAGTGTGTCTGAGAACCAGTCCTGACTCCAACTCGGTGTGTATGCGAAGCAGTCCTGTTATTGACCTTGCCTGTCAGAAGACCAGTCCTGTTACGAACTCGGTGACACGGTGTGTGTGAGGACAACTTTGTACGCTCCGTTGTTCCTTATCTGTTGTGGTTATATTGAGTCCCTGAAGGAAGCTTCTATTAGAGCAAGAAGTGCCGACCATTCAAGGATCGGAAGAGTAGAGAAGGCTCTGTGTACAGGGACCAATATCTGGTTTGTGGGGGGCTCTTGTGACAATTTGAATATTCGGTCTGCCGGGGACCATCTCTGGGACTGATGATGTCAGCATAGTTCTGTGCTGATCGATTTGGGACTTGTGTATAAAATTTACACAATTTCCATTGCATACACTGCACTATACTCAATACACAATAACCGTGGAAACCCAGGTTCGAATCCTGCCAAGAGCACCTCTCCAGTAAGTATCCTTGGGCAAGACACCTAACGGTACATACTCGCCACCCAGGACATACTTGAAAACGAGAGAAATCTCAATGTATCCTTCCTGGTAAAATACTTTAGAAAAATAAAAAAAAATAAAAAAATTGCATAAAAGGTTGAAAGATGTTGACATTTCGGAAGCCTGTAGACAGAGGGGAGTAGCCCAGCGCCGAGGGAGACAAGGTGAGTATTTTCACCTAAATTAAAAAAATAATTGGGCAGATGCTGATAATTATTTAAGAGGATCAAATGGAGGAAGATGGTATTTTTAAGAGTGTCCATTTAAGTTGCACTAGGCCAACGTAAACTCTACATTGAGTTTGCACACCTATTTTTATAAAGGTTGAGAAGAACGTTGCTTTTGTTTTACGTTGTGGATCTTAGAAATTGCCTTGTCTTGCCGAGCGCTGTGGAATCTGTTGGTGGTATATAAAGAGTAATAATAATAAAGAAATATGTATTTCCAAGCTGTGATTTCCTCAGTAGTATTGGCAGCTTGATACCAAAACCATCAGTGATATAAAGTGACCCTAGGCTGTTGTCACTCACTGGTACAACATTAGCATATAAGAGTATTCACATAGTGCAGTGTTTCCCAAACCTGTCCTCAGGACCCCCCTAACAGGAAAGATATTAAGGATCACCTTGGTGAAACACAAACTGAATCCTCCAATCACTGAGCAGCAAATCATATCAACTGTGCTGTGCTTCACATATCTGGCAAACCTGACCTGTTAGGGGGTCCTCCCGAGGACAGGTTTGAGAACCACTGACATACAGGTCTATTCAAAGAAAGGTGAAACTCGGGAGAATTGGCAGGAGAAGTGAAAATTCTAGGTCAAAATAGCCCAACCAGAAAAATTCTCCCATTTATCTCACTTTACAAATCGTCTATTTGGTCAGATTGTTCTCTTCTCCTGCCAGTTCTCCTTGTTTTCACCATTCTTTGAATAGACCTGATAGTGTATGTAGTCCACGGTGCAGCAGACCCTTGTATTGGCTAAAAAGTTGCCACAACTCTCCCATAAATAACATTTCTAAGGATTTCATGTGAGCTGGGTCCCTGTTGTTATTTTTCAAAATATCGATGTTACATCATGAGTATAAAGCACCTGAGTCGACTTATATACAGATATACAAATTAACTTTTTTTTTTGGTCTAGTCAGCGATGACCCTTGAATGTAAAAATACAGCAGAAAGTAAGACATCCGTTTTTATGTTTTGAGAACCCTAGCTATTTGAAATTCAAATACTTGGTACAATTCTTCTCTTTAATTTAGGATGATCGTTTTCATGTTAAATAATTACCAAGCCGAGGGAAATATGGTAAACTAATTGCGTTTGCGGATTGCAAACTCTAGAGGCTTGTTAGAAACACTATAAAATGTGTGTGTTCCCTATAATGCATACCTTTGTACCACAAGCTAAATGCCAAGTTGTAAAAATATTTTGGTGGATAGAAATGAAGCAAGTAATGGCAAAAAAAAAATTACATGACTGCTTCCATTAGAATAAATCTTTCATGGCTGCTATACATAGGTTTCTCCAATTTAATTGACAATTTAGAAGAAATATATGACAATATATGACTATTAGCCTTGATCAACATCCGCAGCTTAGCTCTTCATCCAAAATCTTGTCATAAACAAGTATTAGGTTCCTTATGCTGCTGTAAATGGCCATAAATACTTGCAAATGTATTTTTTATCTAGATTTTTTTATGTTTGTTAATGTATAATAAAAACTAAATAAAAATGAATGGAAATCCTTAAAATTGAAGTTACAATGGCAAAAAAACTAAAATGTATCTGAAATTAACAAAGCTGATAAAATACTGCTCCAAAAGCAGTAAAAGCAAAGTGACCTCATATATTTTATTTGATAAACCCCTTAATGACTCACAGGTTTACATTGTTCCATACGTTAATGACCTAAGAAATTTTGGTGCTTTTGATCTCTCCTAGTTCCACCTTAATTGTCAGCTTTTTTTTTAAATGAAACAAAAAATCTTTATTTGAAATTTAACTTGGAATAATTTCTGCTAAACTACTGTATCCAGGACTGGATTTATAATTAGGCAGAGTAGGCATGTGTCTACAGGCGCCTACCATAAGGGGGGTGCCTTGCTCTGTAAAAAAAAGGAAAAACTTTCGATCATTAAGGCTGGGGTCAGACTAGCGCATTTTTAATGTGCGTTTAGGCGCACTTAATCACGGCCGCAGTAGCAGCAAATGACGCACAATGACGGCCAATATACGAAGTACGGTCGCGCAACGCAAGTGGAAAATGAACGCATTTTTTCGAGAACACAGAACCTCTAGTACTGACGTACAGAGTGCACTGCGGCGGCATAGTGGCGTGTATGCGTGATTAGGAGACGTCAGACGCTGCTCCTGTCCGGCCAACATAACGTCCAGACACCCAAAGTTTCCTGGTTTGGATCCGTAACAAATCACGCATCAAAATGCGCATCGTATGATCGTTTTTGCGCATTCCGTGAAAAAATACATCAATGCGTTCGGCGCACTTTTTGATGGTCGCTGCAAATAATGCACTCATTTGACCCTAGCCTTAGACCCCTGTATCTCTGTAGAGGGACATGTAAGGTATTACTTGAAAGGCCAGAGTATGGCCTTTTCTATGATACCAAACATGATCAGATCTATGTAAAAATTAAATAAGAAAATATATGTATATATATTTTTAAAAGCGGCACTATTTTTCACTGTACAATTCTAATGTGAACAGTGATGCTACACTAACTCACCTTCTCATTTCCCACACCACCAGCAAGTGTGGATGTGGTGGCACAACGCAGTGTTTCATCGCAACCTTAAGGCTAGGGTCAGACAAACACATTTTTCGCATCGTCTGTAAAAAAGTGCGTCCGAACGCATGGACGTACTTTTTCACGGACTACGCGATAGCGGTCATACGATGCACATTTTCGGCCGTGATTTCATACGCATCCAAATCAGGAAACTTTGGGTATCTGGACGTTATGTTGGCCGGACATGAGCAGCGTTTGACGTCTCCTAATCAAGCACACATGCCGCTATGCGGACGCAGTACACTCTGTACGTCAATACGAGCGGTTCGACGTTCTTGCGAAAATGCATTCGTTTGCAGCTTGTGTTGCGCGGCCGAACTTTCGTGCGGCCGTACTTCGTGTGTGGGCCTGCATTGGACGTCATTTGCTGCTACCACGGCCGGAATAAAGTGCGGGTAAACGTTTGCACTGCGTTCATCTGACCCCAGCCTAAACCATCACACTGCAGTTAGGAGAGACAGGGGGACTTTAGAACTCAACATCTCTGATTTTTATACCCCACATGTTCAAGTCAGATGTTATTGGAAAGGTCGGAGTCTGGTCTTTACAATGATACCAAACATGACCATGTAATATGTGAAAAATTGAAATTAAATTAAAAAACCTAAATGCAAAGTATATTTTTTTCCCTGTTCTAAGGCAATGTCATTATGTGCTTTAATGTTTAAAAAAAAAAAATAGTGCAGTAGCATTAATCTCACCTTCTCATTTCCCAAACCGGGAGCAAATGTAGAGATGGTATTGCAATGCAGTGGCGTATCAAGGGGGCAGAGGGGGGCGCCTCAAGCAGTGGCCGACCGATGCTCTGCCTCAGTTCGGCTGTACCAGCAGCAAGTGCAGGGTTCCGGTATCGGCGCTCTGTGACAAAATCTGAAGCTTCCCCGGGCCCTACAGGAGGAAGCACTGCCTAATTCCACTTTTAGCATGTCACTTCCCTACGGCTCAAGCGCCGTGCTTAGCTTAGCGTCCAGGTTGTGATCAGGCCTCTGAAAGGCCAAAGCTGCTGACCCCTGCCATAGTGCAACCCCGTTTTGTGAAAGGTATTTTTTTGCGTTATGTCTTCGGTATTTGATTAGTTAAATGGCTTTTAAGAGCAACTGGATGTGTGTTCTCTCTTTAGAATTTCACCAGGGTACTTGTTCTCACAAATGAGTCAGTTATAATGAGTTACACAGAGGCTTTTTATTGAAGCTGAAACAAAAGGCATTGTATTGTAATTTCCTCTACCTATGACTTCACTCTTTGCTGTAGGCAAACCTGTTATTGTCTCATTATGTAATGCATTGGTAGTTTCATCACTCGTTAAATATATATCCACTAATAATGGGTGTTTAATGTAATTATTTTCGTGATATTCTGTGAGCGCAATATTAAAGTATGATTAATATGTCATATTGCGCAAATTATTCCTTCAATCCAGGACTGACAGAGGAAGAGCGATTCAGTCATGGTATAGTGTTACCACCCAATGATAATTCATAGCAGCGTTATATAATACTTTTTCTCACTTTTCTTTAGGTGGGATTGGAAATTGGTTGTCATTACTGTGAGTTTTATTATTGTGGAGCTCTGTGATAGGCTCATACACATTACTGTGGACCCTATTCCATAGTTGTCGGTAAAATGGATGGAGATGATAAGCAGGAAAATCTTTGCCTGCATTACTTCCTTTCCATCTTCCTTTTACCAACTTATTCCAGGGTAGGCGCTTTATTAGCGCCTAGCTGTGGAACGAAGCGCAAAGCTGGATGATACCAGAAGCAGCGCAGTACACCACCACAAGTATCGACTCGTGGAGTCCATTGAACTCCATGGAGCCATGCACTTCACAGTGTGACCTTTCCAACAATGCCTCTCTTTAACCCCTGAGGTGCCGGTATGTGATTAGGCGCCGGATCGCAGACCTCTCCAAGAGGAGGCTGACATCTTGGATATCAGCCAAGCCTCTGGGGCCTCTCCTCGCCCACTGACCTGCTTTGGACCCCCGTATCTCCAGATCGATGGCAGCTAGAGGGTCATGTTTGGTATCATTGGAAATGCCAGAGCATGAACAAGTAGTAAACATGTTACAAGTAAAAAATAATAATAAATAAATAAAACCATAGTTTTTTTTTTAATGCAGCACTATTGTTCACATTTCAGTTTTAACCCCTTCGCTGCTGAGCCATTTCACGCCTGTGTGCTGAGCTAATTTTTACCGCTTTTGCTCATCATGTTTAAACGCGATTTGAAGCCACGTTTTATTATATGACCCAGACATATTATATAACGTTCTTTCCGGTAGACCCTGCAGATTCATAATATATCATTATTATATATATATACGTCATGTCCTGCCTGTATATTATAACAAAAATTCTATAAAATTTGAATTTTCAATCATCTACAGTGTGTAAGTGGTTTTTTTCACATTTTTATCATGCGAGCCTTTGCGGTTCTATTTTCTATGGGGTGCGCTTGTTAAAAAAATTAGAAATTGGGACTCGTTAAATTTTTTTGGGGGAATTACGTGATTTTTAGCAAACGTACCCCATAGAAAAAAATCATTAGTGCAGCATCATTGTTCACATTATAATTGAAATGTGAACAATATTGCTGCACTAATAAAAAGCACACCAAAAAAAAAAGTGTTTTTTTTTTTAGTATTTTCTTCTTTAAATTATTTAGAATTTTTTTCCTTTACTTTAAACATGGTCATGTTTGGTATCATTTAGGCCTTTCAAATGATACCAAACATGACCCCCCTAGCTGCCACTGTTTGGGAGACATGGGGGTTCAAAGGAACCCCCTATCTCCACCAGGGGATTTCCTTGGGAAATCCCTGGCAGCTCGGGGTTCCCTGGCTAACTGACGTGATTGCGGGGGGACCCGGAGGTGGAGCCGCAATCCAAAAATCCAAGATGACAGCCCCCACCGGATCTAGGCCGCGATCTGGTGCCAGATTGCGGTCCGGCATTTAAAGGGTTAAAGCCAGGCACCGCTTTGAGGGGCAGACACTGCCCTTCAAAGCGGTGCCTGTCTATTTTTGTAGACTTCTCTGGAGGGAGAGGGATCCGAAAGGACCCCCCCTCTCAGGTGATCTACCGGCTTTGCCAGGGGGGTCACCTGAAAATGACGTTATCGCGTCTGATGCGATGACATCATTACGGCGGGGGGTCTATAAAAGCGGCGTCTGACTTCAAGGAAGTCAGAACGCCGTGGGACCCCGGACCAGAGAGATGAGTATCTCTCTGGCCCCCCGCTGAGCGGAAGATGTGTGGGGAACATCCTCCGCATACAGCGGGAGGCAATGAGGACATTCCCCACACGTCTTCTGCAGTGAAAGGGTTAATGTAAACAAAGATGCTGCATTAACGATTTTTCCGGTTTTAGCTAAAATAACGTAATTTCGCAGGAAAATAGCTTTTAAACATGGTAAGCAAAAATGGTAAAAATTAGCTCAGCAGCAAAGGGGATAAATGATTGAATTAATATAAACAAGCAGCGGTTTACAATGTAGCAGCTGGGCCCGGGGCCCCATTATCCATTGCTCTCTGCTCTGTTTGTGCCAAGCCTCTTCTTTCCCATATGAGGCCACCCTTTCCATGGCTAGGAGCAAATGATCGTGGCAGCTGTAATGAGTGGACCTTTAGCGCAGACGTCCTTATGGCTGGGGGCGTGGGAGAACCCTCTTAGGCCCGTGTCAGACGAACACAGTGATCACGTCCGTGTTGCCGCACAGTTTAATGTCCGTCGTAGCATAGAATCATGAGCAATAGAGACCAACACACTAAGCACGTCCGCACCGAACTGCGCAGGCACACCACACGGAGCAAATGGACGCAAGTTAGGCAAGAACGTAAAACCGCTAGGACGGATGCGCAGAGTGCGCCACGTCTGCATAGCCTTCTGTGTGAGTGATGAAGAGATGTCAGATGGACCGCATTTGCGAATTGCGACGTCCAGCACCTTGACGCACAAAATGGCTTATCATATAATTTTCAACTTTTTTATCATTTTTCATATTAATTTTGTTTCCCATAATTCCCTTGTTTGTTCAATGTCTGTCAAAAACAACTGACCGTGTGGTGTCTACAGCATCTTCCGTCAGAACGTACGTCCGTTGTGCACAGACCCAGACTGCGCTCGTCTGACATTAGCCTTAAAGGAACAGAGCACATGAGAAATGTTCTCTGGTAGGACAGAGGACCAAAATGTCTTAATCTGACATGCTTAGTTGCTACCTTGAATATGCCGTGCAATTTTGGGCACCTGTCTTAAAAAAGGATATTATAGCGCTAGAAAAAGTGCAGAGACGGGTGATTAAATTAATAATGGGAATGGAAGGGTTAAGTTATGAGGAAAAGCTAACAAGCTTAAATCTGTTTAGTTTAGAGAAACGGCGCCTTAGAGGGGATCTGATAACCTTATATAAATATATACGGGGCCATTATCAACCATTGTCTGATAACCTATTCATTAACAGGACTATACACAGGACAAGGGGTCACGCATTTAGACTGGAAGAAAGAAAATTCAGCCTAAAGCATAGGAAGGGTTATTTTACAGTGAGAACAATAAAGCTGTGGAATTATCTGCCTGTTGAGGTGGTTGGGTCAGAGACTGTACAGACTTTTAAAAAGCGACTGGATGACTTCCTGCAGACACAGAATATTAAGGGGGTTATAATATTTAATATGTGGGTAAAAGCTTCTTGATCCAAGGAGAAATCTGACGCCATTCTGGGGTCAAGAAGGAATTTTTTCCCAGTGTGTTGCATATTGGCGAGCATTTCAGACTGGGTTTTTTGCCTTCTCTTGGATCAACAGCAGTAGGTGATGTGTGAGAGGCTGAACCCGATGGACGCATGTCTTTTTTCAGCCTATGTAACTATGTAACTATGTACTGTAACCCTGCAGACATTATCCAGATGGGAGAAAATAAATCTACAGCTTCCCTTCATTACCTGTAACTCTCATTCCCTATTCCCATCGAATTGCATTACAATTACTGTGAATTTCACAGTAGATTCAAATTTCTGTGCATTTCATCTCTTCACTAAGATGTAATTTCCCTTATAAAGGTAACCCCCTAAAGAGTTCCCAGAGGCACTTCATACTAGAGCCGGCTACCAGGGCTCTAAACCAAGTGAGCAGGAATTTACATTTTGTAGACTATACAGTCCAATAGAGGATGCATTAACATACTGCACTATGAGATTGTCTCTTTCACCATTTCTCCCTGAGGGACATCGAAATAGACTTCCCAGAATAGAGGACGGTGTCACTCCTTATCCTTAATAAGCTGACACCCTACGCTACCTACAGAGCCAACAGAAGGGCTCCACCATTGTGAGTTGGATACCATATGGTTTTTTTTGACTCACTGGCTTGAACTGTCTGGGCAATACTGCACTATATTTTGTTTTCTGCTCTTTTTGAGCTAAACGGATCCCAGAGACACCCAAACATGGACAATTATACCTACAAGAGTTAAAGGTTCACCTGCTCAGAAAATACATCACCGAGTACCCTTTCGCCACTATATATGGTGCTATGCACACTTTGGACTACTTCTATGCAACAATTATTGTAGGCTTTAACTGTCTTTTATATATATATCACCAAATATGTGTTATATGCAATCCTGTTTCAAGAAATTTTCCATAAAGTGAGATCAATAACATCCATTGTTCTGTTTGTAGATAGACAACTATCCTACCTTATAGGTACCCGTTTGCGCTTTAGAGTAGGTACCCGTTTGCACTAAAGTTTAGATGGTGTGTTTTGGGGATTGACTCCGTCAACACATTCACCTATTAGCAGCATTCGCTAAGGCAGCCAGCGCTCCAGATATAGGTGGTTGTGCACTTTGTTCTGCTGTAAGTCATATTAGGTGTCATTGGACAGGTCAGAGTCTGGCTTTTCTAATGATACTAAACATGATGAAGTAAAGTATTATGTAAAAAGAATAACAGAAACAAAATCATTTTTTTAATTTTTTTATTCATTTATTTGTTCCAAAGCGATGGCATTGTCCATTTGTCACGCATAAAATGAGCAATACCACTGCTGTTACTCACCTATCTTCTCATTTCCCACGCTGTGAGCAAGGTCAGTGTCATATCATAGTCATATTATTCATAAAACTCAATGCGCCAAAATACAAGTAAAAAATGTTGAGGTTTTTTCAGTTTTAGTTAAATTTGTGTATTTTCTCAGAAAATTCAGTAACAGGTTCCCATTTCTAATATATTTAACAAGAGTGTTCAATGGAATATATAACCACAACGGTTTGGATGATAAAATGTGAAAAAAAAACATTTTTACACGTTGTAAGGCTGGGGTCAGACCAGCGCACTTTTAACGTGCGTTCTGGCGCACATAATTACGGCCGCACTAGCAGCAGATGACGGGCAATGACGGCCAATATACGATGTACGGCCGCACAAAAGTCCGGCCGTGCAACGCAAGTGGAATTTGAACGCATTTTTCTGAGAACGCAGAACCGCTAGTACTGACGTACTGAGTGCGCAGCTGCAGCATAGCGGCGTGTTTGCGTGATTAGGAGATGTCAGACACTGCTAATGTCCGGCCTACATAACGTCCAGACGCAAAAAGAGTTTTATTGACGATCCGTACAAAATCACGCCCGAAAATGCGCGTCGTCTGACCGTTTTTGCGCATTCCGTGAAAAAATACGTCAATGCGTTCGGACGCACTTTTTCACGTTCGCGGGGAAAAATGCTTTCGTCTGACCCTAGCCTTAATGATTGAACTCTGAATCAAAATTGACATTTATTTACATTTTCTGTTATAATATTCTGACAGAACATGATGTATACACATAATTATGATATATTAGGAATCTGCCGAGTCTGCTGAAAACAAGGATATATAATTTGTCTGGGTCGTATAAAACATGGCTTCAAAACACGTTTAAACATGATGAGCCCAAAGGTCAAAATGTGCTCACAGTGAAGGGGTTAAAGACCATTTATTCTTTATAATTTTTGAAACACATTTTACTTTTCAAAAGACCTTTTTTGGATTTTTTAAGAGATTTTTTTCTTCTTTTTAACAGACCTTTATATTATTTTTTTTAACCACTCGGCTGCTATGGACGCGCTCAGCTCGTCCAGCCAAGTGGTTCTCCTGTGCTACGGACGCGCTGGCCCCCTTGGTGCAGGCTGACAGCCCAGCACTCCGGCGGGGACATTAGATGTCATTGCGGCGGCGCGTGTGCGGAGGAGGCGCCTGAAAGGGAGGGGGGAGGTCCTTCGGACCTCTCTCCCTCCTGATCCCCGGGGGCCACAGGGTTAAGGCAGGCACCGTTTGGAAGGGCACAGCCTGCTGTTCCAAACGGTTGCTGACATTATCCCCTGGGGAGCCGGATCACGATTTGGCGCAGAAAAGCACCGGATCGTAATCCTCTCCCAGAGCTGGCCGACATCTTGGATGTCATCCATCGCTCCAGGCAGCACAGTGTCTTGGGCCGGCCCTGGTCATCGTGCATAACACGATGACGCCAGTCCTGGAGTTAACCCCTAGCTGCCAGCAATGGTGGAGATAGGGGGTTCCAATGAACCCCCTATCTCCCGATCCGTGGCAGCTAGGGGTTAATGTTTGATATCGTTGGATCGGGCAGAGCATGGCCTTTCCAACGATACCAAACACGACCATGTAAAAAGTTTTTTTAAAAAAATTATAAATAAAAATAAACAAGTTTTTTTTTGTTTTGTTAATGCAGCAATATTGTTACCATTTCAATTATAATGTGAACAATGATGCTGCACTAACGATTTTTGGTTGAGGTGCATTTGTTAAAAATCGCGTAATTTTTCCCCAAAAAGAATGTAACGAGACCCCATTTCTAATTTTTTTAACAAGCGCACCCCATAGAAAATATAACCGCAAATGCTTGCATGGTAAAATGTGTAAAAAAACACTTTACACGTTGGAAATTATTGAAAATTCAAATTTTATTGCATTTTTTGTTATAATATACAGGCAGGACATGACGAATACATATAATAATGATATATTATGAATCTGCCGAGTCTGCCGGAAAGAACGATATATAATATGTCTGGGTTATATAATAAAATAAGCCTTCAAAACGCGTTTAAACAGAGTGAGCGAAACAGGTAAAAATTAGCTCAGCACAGAGGCGTGAAATGCCTCAGCAGCGAAAAGGTTAAAGGACCTTTTTTTTTTATTATCATTCTCAGGGCTATTCAGAGAGAGGAGAAAACCAGGAGAATGACTGGAGAAGTGAAAATTCTAGGTCAAAATAGCCAAACCAAAGAATTCACCCATTGATCTCACTTTCCAAATTGGCTATTTGGTCTAGATTGTTCTCTTATCCTGCAGGTTCTCTTGGTTTTCACCTTTCCCTGAATAAGCCTGATAGTGAGTTAACCTCCTATTAGGAGAAAAGTAGACTTCCTGTTTTTTTCTCTCACTTCAATGGAATTTGTTTATGCAATTTCAGCACAATTTCAAAGCTTTTCACCAATGTCCAATTACTGCTACAGCCACCCCATTTTCAGTAAAATACAGTGAACATTCGCTAATCAGTGAATTCACAGAATTTTCTATCAGGGTTAGATAGAAACATAGAAAAATGTCGGCAGATAAGAACCTTTCGGCCCATCTAGTCTGCCCAATTACATGGATACTTTATTTATTCAGAGAGAGGTGAAAAGCAGGAGAATGACTGGAGAATGGAAAATTCTAGGTCAAAATAGCCAAACCAGAAAAACTCTCCCATTTATCTCACTTTCCAAATCAGCTATTTTGACCTAGAATTTTCCATTCTCCAGTCATTCTCCTGCTTTTCACCTCTCTCTGAATAAACCTGTATGAAATGAAAGGCACCGAAACTGACTTCAATTTGGCTGCTTTGTGAATAGACCCCACATGCTGCCTGTACAGTGTCTTTAACCACTTCAATGCTGGTATGCGGAGGACGCGCTGAGCGCGTCCTCCCATTGGGGTCAGCGTTCGGCCGGGTTCCGGCCGATCGCTGGCCCCTCCGGTGCGGGCTGACATCCTCGATGTCAGCCCGGCATCCGGAACCGCAGCCGCCGGAATTAGGTGTCATCGCGGCAGCGCGATGACACCTAATTCAGGCGCCCCCCCACATGTGCGGAGGAGGCGCCTGAAAGGGAGGGGGGGAGGTCCTTCGGACCTCTCTCCCTCCCGATCGGCGGCGTTGCGGGGGTTAACCCAGGCACCATTTGGAAGGGCACAGCCTTAACCCCTGGGGAGCTGGATCGCGAATCGGCGCTGAAAAGCGCCGATTCGCGATCCTTTCCCGGAGCTGGCCGACATCTTGGATGTCGGCCAAGCCTCCGGGAACTCCCCCTGAGGACTGGCGTCATCGTGCTACGCACGATGACGCCAGTCCTGGACTTAACCCCTAACTGCCACCAACGGTGGAGATAGGGAGTTCCAATGAACTCCCTATCTCCCGATCCGTGGCAGCTAGGGGTTAAAGTTTGGTATGATTGGATCGGCCAGAGCATGGCCGTTCCAACGATACCAAACACTACTGTGAAAAATGTTGTTAAAAAAAAAAAAAATTAAAAATAAAAAAAAAATTAAAAAAAATTATAAAAAAAAAAATAAACACTTTTTGTTAATGCAGCAATATTGTTCCCATTTCATTTATAATGTGAACAATGATGCTGCACTAACGATTTTTGTATGCGGTGCGTTTGTTAAAAATCGCGTAATTTTCCCCAAAAAAAAAATGTAACGAGACCCCATCTCTAATTTTTTTAACAAGCGCACCCCATACAAAATATAACCGCAATTGCTCGCATGTTAAAACGTGAAAAAAAACACTTTACACGTTGTAAATTATTGAAAATACATATTTTATTGCATTTTTTGTTATAATATACAGACATGACATAACGTATACATATAATAATGACATATTATGAATCTACTGAGTCTGACGGAAAGAACGATATATAATATGTCTGGGTCATATACTAAAATAAGGCTTCAAAACGCGTTTAAACATGATGAGCAAAACCGGTAAAAATGACCTCAGCACAGAGGCGGGAAAAGCCTCAGCAGCGAAAGGGTTAAGTTGCAACATTGTATTTTGAAACAATGTATACAAGTGAACAACAGCAGCTGTGAATTTATCTGCCACAGGGGATAAAATATACTAAAATATGAAATGACCTATTAAGGATATATTTCTGAGGTGTGTGTAGATATACTCATATATATATATATATATATACAATCATTTATTAGCTCTTCCAGTTTGTTTACCTTCCAGTCTTCATATCCCTAATACATGGATTTGCCATCCAGATGTTTTGCAACTACATTTCCAGTGAGGGGCTGGCAATCTGTGTACCATGGGAGATGTAGTTTCCAAACATCTGGAGGGCTAAAGCTGCTATACCCTGCGTCTAATATCTATATCCATGTGATCTGTGTCACACATTACGTGCTGGGTATAAGCGATACAGGCCCTTTAAGAGCTGCTTTCCCTGTCTATACTGTCAGAGAGCTGTTTTTCCTCTTTCCCTGTTTGCAGGCAGACACACAGCTCGGTGCACGGGTTGCCATGCCACCCCAAACCTAGGCGTGCTCTTCGCCCATCACAAAGATGTCTGCTCTGGCTTTGGCGCCTCCCCCCTGGGCTGGTCATGTGAGAACCTATGAACTGTGCATGAAGGCTGTATTCTCGCGAGAGGAGCTGTTCTCTCGAGATTTGGGACTGCAACCCGGATGTACAGCTTCTGATGGCGTTTTCACATGGAATTTGTTTGGGACATGCAGGGCATTGTGGGTATTTAAGGGTGAGTGGGTTTTGTTTGTTTGGAGCCCTGTTCATTGAAGAACCGACTATTAGTTTATATGTTGCTTCTCCCTTAGTAAACTGCGGTCACACAGTGAAGCTTAATGTGAGAGCAGCACTTGTTTAATGGCTTTATTATTTTTTGTGTGTCAGATTTCACTGCCTGCCAGACACACTATTGCAGCAGCTAGTGTATGGCTATATTTATTGTGTGTGTGTGTCTCCAAAAACACGCTGCGAAAGGCCAGTGCACCAAAACCAACCTGAGATTGCTGATTGTGCAAACTATATATATATATATATTACATTAAAAATCTAATAGTTTGTTCAGAAAGAGTTAATAGGTTATCCCTGTATTTTTTTCTTTTCAAATGCTTCCCTTTTTTTGCCAACAGTGTGCCTTTTAACCCTTTAATGGAATCCTTTTTTTTCTCTTTTTGGCTGCGCACAGATGACAAAAGCAAGTTTGTATTGATTTGCTATTTTGTTTTTTTATTTTATTTTTAACAATTTCTCACTTTTGGGGTACCCAGACATTTTCTGTATTGTTTTGTTTTTATGGTCAGTCAGGGCTTTTTTTTTTTTTTTGCGGTACTCTAACAATAATGTGTGCTTAACTCCTTCAATGTTTAAAAAAAAAATATATATAAAAATGACGTGCGTTTTTTAACATTTTATTATGAATTACAGAATCCTAATCCTGCCGCCCAATCTCTCCTCAATAGCTTGCTGTAAGAATATGTAACTTCAATGTATGATGGAGCGGTGAATTAATTTTTATTAACTGTTAATTTTATAACCCTTTGAGGCAAAAAATGCATCTGATCACTGTGACAATGATCAGATGCTAACAAATACTTCATGGGTGATATTTATTTTGGGGCCCTTTTTTAGGGTGCTTGGGGCATTTGTGGACACCCTGCTTGCAAGAACACTGAGGCATGTGATGTCCTTTTATTTTGCCAGCTGACTTGCAGCCTGACCATAGCACTGCAATGTTCGAGCGCTGCGGCTCCTGATCCTCATATGGACGTACCTGTACAATCACATTCGTCACTAATGGTAGTTAACCTGCGATGTTGTGGGAGTCAGGAAGGGATTAAGAGCATTCCATTAAGAATTTAGGAATATGTATGTTATAATAACACCTGGAAATTGTAAATTCTGGCCATTCTTAAACGAACATGTTTACGTTTCACGTATTTCTATGTAGAGTCTCTGTGCTTGCTTGTATGTAGGTATTATAGCCCGGCATAATTTCCATTCTAGTTTCCACAATTCTCCTTGATGACGCTGTGCACACACGGATCCACAAACTGATTGGACGATTACTCCGATTGTTGGGGCAAAGTACGCAAATTTGGCAGATTGACCACAGGGGCTAGCGGAAACCACTCACGTGACCCTGCCGACAGAAGCCGTACTCCAGGTATGCAGTCCATGTTGTGCTGCTGGACAGCTGGGGTTATGACTGACTGGGGGGGGATTTCTAAATACAGGTTGAGTACCCCTTATCTAGACCCCAAGTTCTAGTTATCCGATTCTTCCAGTATATGAAATCCGGGATACTCTGTTGTCTGAGCTGCTGTGCCATTGCTCCTGCATGCTGAGAGAGCTGTGTAGCCCCGTTTGAGGGACATGCTGGCACTGTGCAGCATGTCACACGCTGGAGCTGCACACAATCTCTCATGTTCTGCGCTGTGCAGCAAGACACCCATTTGAAGCATCAGTGAAATAATTATGAGATTTAGGAGTCTTCCAAATTACAGGGTTCTGGATAGGGGTTGCCCCCCTGTATCTGCACCTGTATGCTGTTATGTCTCCCTCACTCTGTCACTCGTCCCTGTGTCCCGAATGTGCAAAGCGGGGGGGGGGGCATTTGACTATCCAGTTGTGTGCCTAGGGCATTGTTCCCAACCGTGGTCCTCAAGTACCCCCAACAGGTCAGGTTTTCCAGATATGTGAAGCACAGCACAGGGGATGTGATTTGCTGCTCAGTGATTTGCAGGATTCAGTCTGCATTTCCCCAAAGCCAGGGGTCAACAACCTTGGCTCCCTGATGCTTTGGGAACTACATTTCCCTTGTGGCTCAGTCTGCCTAATGGATGATTGAGTATTGTGGGAGATTTAGTTCCTAAAACATCAGGGAGCCAAGGTTGTTGACCCCTGCCCAAGTCAGTCCTTAAAACCTAGCCTGTTAAGGGAACCTGAAGACCGCGGTTGGGACCCACTGGCCTAGGACACTTGTCCTGCGCATCATGGGAGTCGTGGTCCAGACCAACTCTTTAACTTAAACAAGGTGGTCAAACTTCAGCTGCCCAACAGTTTTACAACTACAACTCCCTTTGATTCCCTGGCCATCTATTGCATTGAAAGGATTCTGGGAATTGTAGGCATTAACATCTGGCAGGCTGTGAGTTTGACAGCCCTGCACTAAAAGGTTGCATTTACTGGCTGCCTTACAGAGAGCAAGCAGCGCTCAGTATATCCTGAAACGGGTAGGACTATGTAGTTGATTTGTAATATTGTTATTATCGGCATGTAATATATATATATATATATATAATTACTTCTGCATGGTCTGTTTTTATACCCTTTTATTTTTTTTATTTTAAGATTTCACCTTTTTAGATTACTGTGTATTAGCTATCAGTGCGCTACAGAATCAGTAATATGATGTGATGTATCATAAACGCTCACCCTTTAAATTTGAAATCGTTTAATATCCACATACACAGAACTTGCCTTTTTGTTGAGGCCCAGACCTAAAGGCAGAACAAGTGCTGAGGGTTTATTCCCAAAACGGCCAATAGTGATGCAGTAATTTGAAAAATTTTAATAATGGCCCACGAGCTCCCCTAATCGCTGGTGAATTCAACATAAATTCAGCCAATAAACCTCCTTACATTGAGGCTGGATAGGCTGCTTTTCACGTGGATTGATGCAGCTTTTTAATGGTTAAAATAGTTCTCGAGACTCCTTGAAACACTGTAATGAAAAGTGGATTTGACACTGCAAGAAAATTAGGTTACGATTCATTATACAAAGTACACTTGTGTGAGGTCACTTGGGGCAGCATTAGCGTAGGTTGCTGGAGGGTGTCGTACTGAGCTGTCATCCAGTATCATCGCCCAGGTTAGGATTTGTAACCATGCCCACTGCGTCTGACACCAGAGGGGCAAGCAACACATTGCTCTGTAATGCAATGCAAATCCCTCTGGCATGACATACTAAAGTAAATATCTGTCTCGTTTTGCTTAGTTAGAAACTGGAAAGAAGGGGGGGAAAAAAAGGATTTCTTTAGGGGTTTGGTGTTTGTTTCAATCCTCCATATGTTTTCTTGCCATCCATTAGCAATGAGTTGAGGGGGGGCGGTGGTGAGGGTACAGTTGGTTGTATCAATATAAAATAAGTGTTAAAAACATTGGAAGGAAAAAAGCCTTGGATTATTTTCTTTTCATTTTAAACAGTTTGCCACCTAGCTTGGATTTCTCCCCCTTTTTTTTTCTTTTCAATGGACTGTTTTAACAAAACTGCCAGTAAATGTAAAAGGAGTTATTGTTATAAAACATATATTTGTGTGAATGTATTATTATTACTAAAAGTAATAGTATACATACCTTTAAATAAACCCTATTCCTTAGGCTGAGCTGGTTATAGGGAGCCACTAATTGGAAATTCTGCATTGGCCATTAATCTTTAGTAGCTTCCTATTGCCGGCTCTGTGATGAGTGAACCTTTATATTGGTAACTTGTCTCCTAATATGCCAGGTACTGGCAGTGGTGTCACCACTGGTATTGTGTACTGGAATCCAATAGAGACCAAAGAAAGCCCTGAGAGAGAATGCGTCTATGCGATTTTTGAAGGGCCAGCTGAAGGACACTGGGAACTAGGGCTGCAACTAACGATTATTCTCATCGATTAGTTGACCGACCTATTATTTCGATTTAATCGGATAAAAAAAAATTGGTTTACTTGAAAGGAATTTTATGTAAAAAAAAAATAACCACAACCCCTCCCCCTTTATTCATAAGCAATTTGCATAGTGTACATAACTTTCGTACGTACATACGAAAATTGTGTATCATCTTGCGTACTTTTCACACAAGGTTTGCGAGTGCTTGGTCAGAGGGATGGGTTGATGCCGCATGCGCAGCTTAAACCCATGTTTATTTTCTCAAATGAGCGCGACTACGAGCACTTGGTCATAGTGCTTGATGTCAGCATGAAATCGGGGTTAATTGGCTAAAGTGGTCAGGGTGCCTAGAGTGTCCCTTTTTAAATAATTTTGTGAACAGAGTGGGAGGAGAGATTGGAGGTGGAAGGGAGTGTCTTTGCTCAAGCGACTTGACCTGAGTGTGAGAGGGAGTGGGTATGAACAAAAGACCGGATCTGAGTGTGGGAGGGAATTTGAGGAAAGGGACATGACCAGAGTGTGGGAATGGCAGTTCCTGACCAAAGAGGGTGTGGCAGGGAGGGTGGGGTGGTGGCACAGGATTCCAGCTTCAAGTAAGGATAAAAGACAGGTACAGCTCATTCACCCAGTGGCGGTATCCTATTGTTTGTGTTTTAGTTCTGCTACTGTTGTAAACGGCATAAAAACAAACTGGTTATGTCTGACATAACCCTAGAACTAAATCATACCTAGTAAAGCGGCGGCGCGTCTTCTCAATTGAGCTCCGACGCTGAGGTTCTCTATGTTTAACTCCGTCTGACTCTAAACAGTGTGTGCTGTACACAGGACGATTAATCGATATTGGAAATAGTTGACAACTATTTTAATAATCGATTAGTAGTTTCAGCCCTACTGGGAACTATTTGTTTCTTTTGTTTGCAGCGAGAGGAGGTGGTGGATTTAATGACTTACTTTCAGCTGGTACACAACTGGAGTTGTTCTGATTTTAAAAAGTGTGGAGTTTAGCTTGCCATTATACAGACGTTCAGCTTGTGTTTCAGGATACACTGAGGAGATTTGATGCATTATGACTATTGATTACGTAGGAGGCACCAGATTCCTATGTACCCTACGTCGTAAATTGTTAGCAATCTGTGCATTTTCACCAAACCTCATTCTCTTTCCACAGCATACTCCCACAGACTGACCCCCATCCCTCTCCCTCTGTTGTCCCAACCCACCCTCCCCATCCACCTGCCCACTCAGGCCCGGTCCCTAATTTCATCTCTCCTTTCCAGCTGTCTAAGCCCAAGCTTCTAGTCCTTCCCATGCAATCCCTACGATATTCTTCTGGTCACCAGCTTCACCTTCTCTCTGGTTCCATTTGTTTCACTTACCCCTGTCCCATAGATTGTAAGCTCACGGGATGTCTGCCTGAGCACTTTGTTTAAAGTGTTGTATTACTTGGACAGTTATCCTACGGGCAGAGTTGTCTTTCCTCTTGTATCATGTACGTCTCCTGTTTGTGCTTCTCAATTGTAAAGCGCTACAGAATCTGTTTGCACTCTATAAGTACTTGTAAATGTTGCACTTATTACACTTCTTTAGGTCAGTGTTTGTGCGTAAGGTCCATTCCCAAAAAAGCAGCTGTTAATATATATGGCTTTAGTTATTACCAAGTGTCTCCAACCCAGGGAGGCCAACGTTTAAGCCATTGCCTTTTCACTGGGACCAAAGCTTGCAGATTATAAAAATGTGGGGCTTTTCAAGAGGCATGCCAGCGGATAGAGCATGAAGGTGGTTTGAACAGGGTTAGAGAAACGGGACCACATATGGAGGCGTAGTAAATGGGTCAGTCTCCCACCAAATGCTTAATCTCAAACACTAGAAGCCTTTATTCCCGCACTGCTCGTATAACACTGCAAAGCATTGTGTGGCTGTATGCTTCATGCAAAGGTTATGATTTTACCATGTTCACAACATGCTGGGAGCAGAGGGGTAGTTCATAAAGTGTTCCCTTTAGTATTTGATGGAAAGTGTTTCAGCAAGTTCCTGGTTGAGACCTGGGTCCCTATTCCAGCTGGATGTTAATGTAGAGATGCTAAAGGGTAAATGCGGCCTGAGCTGGTAACCCGGCTCCCAATTAGCAGCTGTGTTTTATAAGTGCGCGACTAGTTTAGCATCTCGACGTGTAATATGAGGGAGCTGCCAATAGATACAAGCAACTCCACCGTTGATGTAGGTTCCTGAAGTCCTTAGGACTCTGTATGAATGTGCTAGTGCAAGTCTCCCAGAGTCAGCCGAAGGACACTGGGAACTATTTGTTCCCAGTTTCTCTCTGCTGCTGGCGAGAGGAGACGGCACATCATGTCATCCTCTGCAGAGTGTGGCAAGATGACACCAGTGTGTCTGACCAGAATAACAAGCAACTTTGCAATTACTTGAAAATGAGCGAAATCGCGATGTATCCTTCCTGGTAAAATACTTTGCAAATAAATAAATTAACCGTTAGTCTGTGGCTGCAAGCAAACTAACGCTTCTTATACAAAGTAATCCGCCGTAACAGCCCACCCACAATGATGAGTGAGGCTCGGCAGGATTCGCAGCGGAGCTCTTATGGTTAATGAGTGAGCCGTTAAATGTAATGGCCCCCCTTCCTTCCTTAACGGCTCGCTTACAACAGGGCCCATGTTTTCCATTCTTATATGGAATAACAGTAGTTTATGCATCTACACACAATTTTTCTTGTTTTATTTTCTTGAGTAATGAAATATAATCCATACTCTTCCAGTCCCTAGTCATGTTCTAGTTTTATTAATTTTTTTTTACTTTTCAAGCAGGAATGGAAATCCTCCAAATGGCTATAGTGGGGTCACTGGCACGTTTTACGAATCTGCAGTGTAGCTGTTTGGCTTTTCTTTTTGTTCGAGCCCTGACCTCGAGAGAAGGAACTTCTCTTTGTTCTCCGTTTTGTGTGTGGATGCAGGGTCATTCTTTGTTGAAATGCGATGTTCATGTGATGTTCTCCAAGTGTCAGTAGGTAGCGGAGAGGAAGGCATTTTTATGAATAGTCCCTGGGTTATTTCAATTTTCATCCCCCCCCCCCCTATTCAACTTCTTCTTTTTGTCTGTTAATCACAATGAAGCCCACCTGCAGGATCTGTCCTTTTGTTGTCTATTTCTCGCTTCCTATTATATATTTAGACAAGCCTGGTACACATTAGGACTGAGGTTAGGAAAGTACCGTGTATTTGACAAACCTGAAAGTTCCTGAAAAAGTTTAAAACAAACCTCGACAAATATCTGTATGTTGTGTGAATGCATGTTTATACACTTTTCACCACACATGTCTTTATATCTCTTTTAACTACACAGTTTCTGCATCATCCTTTATTGTGTTCTATAATGGTATAGGTCAATACAGTCAGTGTGTCTTAATTGATTCCTGTAATATTTTAGCAGGCTCTGGCAAGATATTTCTAATAGGTCAGGTTGTTTTAAAATGTTGGAATTGCCCTGGGATTTATTCTTGGATTTATATTCTTGTTCTTTTTCAATTGATGTTAAAATCCTGTCCTTGGCTCTGTAGTCAATATAAATTAAAGTCTGGTGACCATACTAAAGGGGTTATTCATGACATACTGTTTTTTGCAACCTCAATAAGCCAGAGAGGGAAATTCAAACAGCGGTAGGAGGAGCTTCTTTGATGAAACAAACTTCTCCTGCCATTGCTTAACCCTTTCCCACTGTAGGGCGTACTATGCCATCCCTGCGGTGGGTGGGCCTTGAAGCCTAGTTCGCCCTGCCGACTTCAAAGGACCTCTCTGCGGCGCGCCCTCGGCTGCTGTGGGACTGATGGTAAGCGATATCGCTTACCCTAGGGTGGTACAGTTCGGATCCTCTTGGACAGATATAACCGGTATCAGGAGTAATAAACAGATATTGCCATGCGATTAGGCTTGATACAATTTCCTATGGGGTGCACAGACAGTATACCCAAACGCCTTGTGATTAGGCCTCTGCAAAGTACCTATTCTGTACAAACAAACAGAGTGGATGGAACACCTTGTGATTATGCTTCAGCAAAAATACCTCTTCGGTATTAACAGTAGGGCTGCAACTAACGATTATGAGAATAATCGATTAGTTGGCCGATTTATTATTTCGATTAATTGATTCTTTGGAATAGAAAAAAAATTGTTTACTTAAAAGGAATTTTATGTAAATAAATAACCACAACCCCCTTCCCTTTTGATGGTGTCAGCATGAAATCGGGGTTAATAAGCTAAAGTGGTCAGGGTGCGTAGAGTGTCCCTTTGAACAAACTGAGTGGGAGGAGGGACTGGAGGTGGAAGGGAGTGGCTTTGTTCAAGTGACTTGACCTGAGTGTTAGAGGGAGTGGGTGGGTATGGACAAAAGACTGGATCTGAGTGTGGGAGTGAGTTTGGGGAAAGGGACCAGACCAAAAGGAGGGAATGGCAGTTCCCAACCAAAGAGGGTGTGACAGGGAGGGTTGGGGTGGTGGCACAGGACTCCAGCTTCAAGTAAGGATAAAACACAGGCATACAGCTCCTTCACCCAGTGGCAGTATCCTATTGTTTGTGTTATTGTTCTGCTACTGTTGTAAATGGAATAAAAACAAACTGGTTGTGTCTGACATAACCTTAGAACTGAATCATACCTAGTAAAGCAGCGGTGCATCTTCTCCAATCAGCTCCGAAGCAGAGGTTCTATACGTTTAACTCAGTCTGACTCTAAACAGTGTGTGTGCTGCACACAGGACGATTAATCGACCCCGACTAATCGATAATGGAAATAGTTGACAACCAATTTAATAATCGATTAGTTGTTTCATCCCTAATTAACAGACAGACTGAACTAAACACCTTGTGATTAGGCTTCAGCACAAATACCTGGAGACTAGGGCTGTGCAATTAATTGCAATCGCAATCGAATCGCGATTTCCGACCCTGCAATTTCTAAATCGCATAAGGCTGCAATTTTCGGCTCCCTGTTAACTTCCGGCGGCATGGTGCTTTGGGCGCTCGCAGGGGGAACCACGTGACGAGCCACGTTCTCACGGCTCGTCACCTGGTTCCCTCAGGCGAGCGCCCAAGCTCCATGCCGCCAGAAGTTAACGGGGAGCCGAACAAGTGGCGCACAGAGGTGAGCTGGGGTGATATCCATGTGCTGGGCAGTATATCCATGAGCTGGGGCAGTATATCCATGTGCTGGGGCAGTATATCCATGTGCTGGGGCAGTATATCCATGTGCTGGGGCAGTATATCCATGTGCTGGGGCAGTATATCCATGTGCTGGATACTGAATACATTTAGAATGTATGTAGCATGTTTGAAAAAGCAAAAACAATTGTCTAAATCGCAAATAAAATCGCAATCGCAATATTCATTCAAGAAATCGCAATATGATTATTTTGTCAATATTGCACAGCCCTACTGGAGACCCACAGATACACACAATTTGGGGTCAAGCGAATGAAGAGTCAATTGGAAAGCCGGATTCGTTAACGGTACGGGTCCTCGTACAAGCCAGAATAAGTCAAAACTATTATTAATGAATTTGTTCAAGAGCAGCGATGCAGGAAAATCACTCCACGTCAGCGCGCTGAGGACTCTGTGCACTCACTTTTTAAACCCGGCGGGCACACCTCACTGGGACGCGCTCCTCCTCTCAGTACCTGAACCTGCTGTGGGAGGTGCTTGGCTCCACCTTGTCGGCAACTGTTCCCAAGACGCAACCGGCTGGTGCGCGTCCGGCCTGCCCTGCTGCCGGGGATCCAGGCTCCACCCCGGGCTGTAACTGTTGCCAGGGACGCAACAGGCAGGTGCGCATCATCAATACGTGCCCTGCCTCCCAGATGCCGCGGCGACTCCCCTCGTATGGCCCGCGATGCCTGTGGGGGTCTGGGCTCCCCCCCCCCCGGATGGCATCAGGCGCCGAGGACGTGACAGGGACATCCTGAACTCAGGCCGTCCCCCTGCAGCCAATGACGTGCATCAGCTGCTAGGCGTGCTGGCGGTGGGGTCTGCTGCAGTGCCCAGCAAGCGGGGCATGCTAGTATGCACTGCCTGCGTTGACTCCCTCCTGCCGGGCACAGTCGAGCCGTATTGGGTCAGATGTGAAATTTTCTACTTGTATTGTCATATCAAAGCCGGGGGGAGGGGGTTTGATGAGTTTGGATAATGAACATGCAATCTGTAATGATCTTTGAAACCACATATAGTAGGACATGCATACTGCTTTCTTTCTTCAGAGTAACCCCATTCAATATTCGTATATGGCATTCCAAATTAGACCTTTCATTTGTGATAGGGTTGCACCGATACCGATACTAGTATCGATATTGGTGCCGATACCGGGTACTGCAGGAGTACTTGGTACTCGTGCAGTACCCCGATATTTTTTTCCGATACCGGAAGCCGGCATCCTAGGGGCTGGGGCGGCTGTCCGAATGCTCTATCAGCATTCGGACAGGCCCTGGAGCTGCTCTCCTAACTTTGTTTATACTTACCTTCCTTTAGCGACGCCGGGAAAGTCGTCGCGCGCGCGCTCCTTGGAAGGTCCCCAGCCGCGACCACGTGGGACCATGTGATCGCGGCTGGGGTCCTTCCAACGAGCGCACGCGCGGAGACTTTCCCGGCGTCGCTCAGGAAGGTAAGTATAAACAAAGTGAGCAGCTGCAGGGCCTGTCCGAATGCAAATAGAGCATTCGGACAGGCCCTGCAGCTTCTCTCCGCTCATACTTACCTTCCTTTTAGTGACGCCGGGAAAGTTTCCCCGCGTGTGCTCGTTGGAAGGACCCCAGCCGCGATCACATGGTCCCACGTGGTCGCGGCTGGGGATCTTCCAAGGAGAGAGCGTGCGCGCGAAGACTTTCCCGGCGTCGCTAAAGGAAGGTAAGTATGAGCGGAGAGTGAGCTGGGGGGGGCATTTCTATGAGCTGGGGGCAAATCCATGTGCTGGGGGGCATTATCCATGAGCTGGGGGGGGCATTATCCATGAGCTGGGGCATATTTCCACGAGCGGGGGCAATATCCACGAGCTGGGGGGCAGTATCCACGAGCTGGGGGGCAGTATCCACGAGCTGGGGGGGCAGTATCCACGAGCTGGGGGGGCAGTATCCACGAGCTGGGGGGGCATATTTCCACGAGCTGGGGGGCATTATCCACGAGCTGGGGGGCATTATCCACGAGCTGGGGGGCAGTATCCATGAGACCTGGGGGCTTTATATGAGGTCTGTTCTTATTGGAAAGCGGTCAAATGACATAAGATAAAAGTATCGGTACTCGGTATCTGTGAGTACTTGAACAAAAGTATCTGTACTCGTACTCGGTCTTAAAAAAGTGGTATCGGTGCATCCCTAATTTGTGATGTTTCTTTTTGTTCATCAGGTAATTTGGCTTTTATAGCAGTACTTTAAATATGTTGTTTTTGTATTAGACCTGCAGTTAAACATCGTAAAGAGTTCTGAAAACAATATAGTGTAGTAATGAAAGTTTGGACCAGGGATATGAAACTCTGCTGACCTTGTTGTTTCTGAACTTCTACTCCCATGTATCTCTGGCCATCTGTTGCATTCAAAGAATTCTGGGAATTGTATGCTATCAACTGGTGTGGGGAGTTTGAGATCTCTGATTTTAAACAAAGTAATAAACAAGGATTAAAGAAAATCCTTTCGAATTTGTAGAACTCAATGCTGAATTCGTAATGTCTAAAAATCCATCAGGGACATTTTTATTTTGGTGGGGTGCACCTGTAGACTTTTACTTTCAAAGCCAGAATTTCCAAGTAAATGAGCATTGTTCACAGTATATAACTTTCCCACAATTTTTTTTTCTTCTTCTTTTTGTCTTTCCTTTAGGCAAAATGGCAGTGACGGAAAACAATATGGAAGACATAAATCCTGTGCTGCGAATAAGTCAACTGGATGCAATTGAATTAAACAAGGCGTTGGAGCAATTAATCTGGTCCCAATTTACCAGTTGTTTTCAAGGATTTAAACCAGGACTCTTGATTCGCTTTGAACCAGAGATTAAAGCGTTTTTATGGTTTTTCTTGTGGAGATATACGGTCTACTCTAGCAATGCGACTGTTGGCCAGGCAATTTTGAATATCCAGTACAAAAATGATTTATCGCAAACAAAAATGTACCGACCACTGAATAAGCAACAGAAAGTGTGGTTTGCTCTCTTCACGGTTGGAGGCAAATGGCTGGCAGAGAGGTCCTACGACATATTCAGTAACCACCCACTTGGGTCATCTTTTCAGAAGACAAGACACTTAATCAATGCTGCCGCTGGTTTCCTGAAGGTTTGTGAACTCTTGAATTTTGTAATATTTCTGCAGCAAGGGAGTTTCGCGACACTGACCGAACGCCTTCTCCGTATCCGCTCTGTGTTCACCAAGCCTCAAAACGTGCGCCATGTCGGATTTGAATACATGAACAGAGAAATCCTGTGGCATGGATTTGCAGAATTTCTTATCTTTCTTCTGCCTCTCATCAACACACAAAAGCTCAAGCTGAAATTGTTTTCGTGGTTCAAACCAGTCAAAGGACATGGCCACAGTGATCCCTCCTTAACTGTCCACTGCAAAGAGTGCTGTTTGTGTGGAGAATGGCCGACTATGCCTCATACCATCGGCTGCTCCCATGTCTTCTGCTACTACTGCATCAAAAGTAACATTATGTCTGATGTATATTTCACGTGTCCAAAATGCAGCTCACAGGTACACAACCTGCAGCCACTGGAATTCAAAGTTGAAATTTCTGAAGTACACACCCTATAAATTTCTGTCTAAAAATCACAATGCACGAAATGGACTGGCCACCCGTGTTCACCATATAATCGAGCCTTATTTTGGACATTAACAAATACTATGTTTCGCGTCCTGCAAACTGAGGTTTTATCAAGTGTAGCAAGGTTTCTTAAACCGCGAGTGCACGCTTCATACTATATAAAAGCGTGTCGAACAGGCCTTGACAAATCCAGGGGCCATGTAGCCACATTTCTTACAACGTTATCTCTTACTTTCAAAGTGAATCTGGTATGCCCACGTTTGACTAGCTGATTTGATAGGGACTTAAAAAAAATTCTATACATCCATGCTGTTGAAAATGCTAACAAATATGGAGAGTTTTTTTAGAAGTCCCTCACCTGTCCCTAACAGGAGACTGATACATTTACAGTGAACCTAGGTTTTCTTCTCTGGCAAATTTATTTCACTTAAGTGTTTAATTATTTGTTGCTTATAGTGCTGAAGTGACTAATTGTGATGCGGAATACTGATAAAATTCTGCCTATTAATAATGTGTATAATTTTGACAAACAAATATTTTTTTGTATGATAATTGGCATAATTATGCTGTATGCGTTTTTATTGTCAAACTGTAACTGTTACCTCCTTTATATAAGTCTAAGTGGGGAGTATGTTTAACTTTGGTAGATGCTGTATCCTTTTACGCCTAATCCTAACTCCTACCCTCAATCTTAATCCAACCTTTACTCTAATCCCCTAAATCAAATCCTATCCTTGTCCTACCACTAAATGTAATCCTAACTCTTAGGAAGTTTAGGGTTGGTGATGTGGCAGAGAGGGTACCAACCCCTCTGTGGGTGTCTTCCGTACAGGATCTGTAACGACACAGTTGCCATTTAGCAACAGTGTGGTGCCCCTGCTGAGCTCCAGCATCTGTGTAATGCCAGCGCCTCTATGGAGATTGGATGTCCAGCATTACTGTATTGGGTTCCCATGCAGCTGTGGGCTCAATCCCCAGTTTAAAAGCCCTTGAAATCCCGATTTGGGATGGTGCCATCACAATAACAGGCCAAGGTTGGGTTTTAATAATTGAACCCACCATATGGTGGGCTCCTTTTTTTTTTTTAATTTATTTATTTACACAGCAGCAGCAGGGCCCCAATTTACTAAACAACCTTCTGAGCAATGGAGGGTTAGCCCTGCCCGGGAATCTTAAACCTGCAAGTGCTAATCAGGCTTCCTGTAAAAAGGTCATGAAAACTAGTACATACCTGCCTCTAGCCAATAGCTCCTGGGGTCTGGTATTCAGAGCCATTGGATTGGCTGGACATTCGCTTGAGCATTAACCTTTCCCACATGACCGTTGTGTAATCCCATTTGTCACCCCCGTCCAGTTATCACCCTGGAGCAGGTTTTAACCTCGGCCCTCCTAGATGTTTTGCAATTTGCCAAGAGCCTCCGCCTATCTAATGCGTAGCATAGAATCATGGGAGATGGTGTTCCAATACATCTGAAGGGCAAGGTTGCTGTCCCCAGCCCTATAGTATCCCCATAAGACTTGCAGAGGGCTTGTTAATTGTTGCTAGGCCTCGGTGTTAAAGCTCCTTTGCTAATCAGCTTTGAGTGATAACTAGTGTTACACCCCCCCCCCGAAAAGTACAGCAAACGCCTGTAAAAGCTGTACAGTCAATGTTTAGAAAGGAAGGTACAGTAGTGACAGAATCCAAAACTCATTAATAGGGATTTTGCATAGACTGTATCCGGTTACTGAGTGTTGGTCATCCTTGAGCACTAGTTCACAAATCTCCACTCATCCTCTAGTTGGGACAACCGCCCTCACACCCTGTTGCTCCTACGTGGTCTGTTTTGCCAAATCTGTAAGACACGTTTTGGCATTTAAAGGGTAGAGACTTTAAACACGCTTTCATATGTTGAAAAGTGCTACAGAATATTTTATGTTTTAAGAAGTAACTTCACGATACATAAAATAGGACTCTAATGTGTGTCTTTGAACGTTTAACCGCGCTGTAACCTCTGATTTCTAAACTAGATCTTCAGAATATATGGACAGTGCCTCATCGGATGTGGGACAAGTGCTAAAGGTGACTGATTTGGCAGGTCAATGGGATTTAAAAAGAAAAAGTAATAGTGCTTCTATATAAGGGCACATTCGATTTAGTACTTCTAAAGGTTCATTTTTAATTTTGGTCCTCTTAGTCCCCTAATTAACGAGCTGCAGCTTACACAGAATGTATTAATTGCTGTTAATGCACTTTAAATTGATATTTTGGAATAAGAATATGAAGTATGTAGAAAATTGTGCCAATGGTGCACTTGATTTTGTAATCGGAATGCGTTTTGTGGTTTGAGTAGAAATAATAAAACTAAAATTTAAAATGTATGATTTTTATTTTGTGGTCTTGGTGCTGTGTTACTCTCAAACCCAACTCCTATGCGCGCTCTTCCAGACTAAGGTGTGAAATCTGTTGTCTGGATAAATTATGATCTCAATGGTTCTGGTGATATTGATCTGTTTCTAGTGGTTTGACTTACACTGGAGATTCCCCTGAGCCATGTGAACTTGGCACGACTTCATCACAAACCTGTACAATTCTTTGCAGGAGTAACAGAGGGAGTGCGACTTCCTCCTCCTCACTTCCTGTGCAGAGGGGCTGGACTGACATTGCATTGACTGGTGGGACGACACAGAGTGACTCCAGGCATTGTAACCTTTGCAATCTTTTGTCCTGGCTAGGTAACTTTACATAGCCCACTTTATGGCGGAGTCTGCTGTTTCTGGAGATGTCTTCATTTTACCTTTTTTTTAATAGCTGCACATTATCATCTCTCGGAGCCAGAGATGACATTCTGAATAAATCTGCGCACATCTTACAAAAGATATTAATTGTGGAGGACGGTAATTGAAGGTGTTCTGTTTTCACCGTGGATAATGTTGCTAATTAGTGGCATTTAGTCTATTATATTATTTTTTTTTATTTTTTTTTTTCCACGGTCACGTCCCTTATGAACTGGATTCCTGTTTCCGTCGTGAACTGACTGTAGCTGTTTTAATTTTATTTTCATTTTTCAGTGTTGCTCAAGACTTGTAAGAGTTCTTAATTTTGTTACAGGAGCAAATAATGTTTGGCAGTGTGCCTTTTTATGCAGGCATTCCAGTATAGCATTTTAAATTCATCTGTACGAGCTTTACTTGTACTTTTTATATATGATATATATATATATATATTACACCTCATAAAAATTCATTACATAAGGGCATAAACAAGTACTTCTCCTTCCAGTCAGTGGCAGTAAGTGATTCATCAGTTTTCTGCAGAAAACCAATTTCTTCGCAGATGTCCTATAATTTCCAATCTCCCCGAATTGTAGAACCGTATCAGACCATCCCGATGCAAAGGATGTGAGATTTTTTGTGTGTGTGTGTAAAGGAATAAGAGGGGAGGGGGCTGCTGTTCTTAGTCTTTTAATGGGATTGAATATCATTTGCTGTCTCATCAGTTTCGCAAAAGAACCCTAAACTAATCACATGACTTCTTTTCATCCTTACCCAGCCATCAATTTAAACCATGACGCTGAATTTGTTACATGTATGTGTGTGCGCAAAAGTCTAAGATTAATCTTTATTCCCCCCCCCCCCTGTTATACTGTGAGCCTTTTAATGTAAAAGTTAGATTTCCATATGCTTTTGGCTAATAAATAGCGATTTAAGTCAAAAATAGATTTGCCTCACGTTTGTTTAAAGGGGAGAAAAAAAAAATCTAAATTTATTTTTCACTGGGGAAATATGCATTGGATTCATGCAAAGATTTTAAATCTATTATAAGCTATAAAAACAGGAAGGGGGGTGGGTCTTTCCAAAATTATTTGAGTGGAAATTAAAATACGGCTTTATTTTTCTGCTCCTATAAAAATGGTCATCTGACCTTTACTCAAACAAACATAGACCTTGTATAAAAGTATTTTTTGTGTATTCCAGTTTAGAGCGCAGCACTTACCGTATATACTCGGGTATAAGCTGACCCCCCCCCCTACTTTTTCCCAAAAAACCTGTGAAAACTTATTGACTCGCGTATAAGCCTAAGTGGGAAATGCAGCAGCCACTGGTAAATTTCAACTGCGGGGAGGGGCTGAGGTGGCCCATTGAAGTCAGCAGGGAGTACTTGTACGCCCTGCGTCTTCAAGGCCCACCCGCCACATGGACATCATAGCACGTCCTGTGGTGTTAAGGATATTCTCCTGGTATATTTTTATAAATAATCCCTGGTTTGATAGGAAGCTGTGAGCACGTTGAAAGAAATATCGATATAGTTCTGAATGCAACTTCGGTCTTCCATTGGTATCCAAAACATGCAGCCACCACATAGCAGCACACCCAGAAACCTAGGATTCCCATCATCCTTCTAAGTGTAAAACCAAATAAGCCACAGCACCTCCCTTTAATACTATGTTTAAAAACCTGACCACAATGACACAAATGTGCATTAGTAGAACCATGTGAAAATTACTTTTGTAGCAATGTAAAAAAATTAAATAAATCTCTGAATGTAACTTACCAGGCTGTAACCTTCAACCAGCTAATTCCAGGGAGTGTCGGAAACAGGCGGCCAAGAGCTTTAAGAGGCAGTGACACGCACCCCTTTTAACCCTGCACTGTCTGTCGCACGGTAACAACGCTGGAGGACTAGCGGACCTGGCCTGCGGTGGCGGACTGTGCAAGGGCTGCAGACACCTTGCCCCAGCCATCCCTGCATGTCACCCAAGCATGCACTGCCCGCTGCCGATTCCTTAGTCTTCCATTACGAAGGTCCAGCCTGCTGCTGTAGCATGCCTCCCAGCTACATATCTCGAGGCTGGGAACGGCACGCTGCACTGGCGCCGCCCCCTCCAGCATGATGACATCACCGTGCGTCGCACACAGCCGCGGCCGTTTCCAGCCTCGTGATAAGTAGCTGGGAGGCCAGTCCGGCCCTGTCCTTGACTCGCGTATAAGCCGAATCGCGTTTTTTTGACTCAAAATCTGAGTAAAAAAACTCAGCTTATACGCGAGTATATACGGTAAATGAAATTTCTAGACTTGCCTATAGCACACACAGAGTAATACATTTTCTTTCTATTAGCTAAAGAGCACCCAATGGGGTTTTGTTATTTTATGGGGCGGAGTACGCTGAGGAATATTGTTCTATATAATTCATGCACTTTTGACTCCAGAATAACCTTCTGTTTGACTTCTCATATTTGAGAGGAAAATCTGTTTCCCTCTCCTTACAGCTATCCTTTTAGGCTTCCCTTATGCCATAAAAGTGTTTGAGATAACGTCTACTTCAGTGTTGCATTAAAGTAGCGATTTATTTATTTTTTTGCAACAGTTTTCTAAAAAAAATTGTTTGAATTTAAAAACTATTAATATTGTGTTTGAAATTCTATTCAGTTATTCACTCAGTCATTTTGCCAGTGCACAATCACACTTCCATTATGGTGCTGTCCTATTACCCATGCACCTCCTATTTTGCTAATGTGCATCAAAGCCATGTAGCATACCACTATACCTTGCAACATAAGTTGGAAATCACTGCATTTTAAATGGTCTTCCTAGTGAAAATATTGCATGCCCTTTTTTCCTCCTTTCCTTACGGATCTGTTCCCATTCTATATGCCATGCGCAGTGACGAGGGGGGACCCAGAGGTGGAGCTGCCATCCAAGACGGCGGTCCCCACCGGAGCTAGGCCACGATCCGGTGCCTCGGGTTAAAGTCAGGCATCGCTTAAAACAGGAGACTCTCCCCTTTGAAGCGGTGCTTGCCTTCTCCCTCTAGGTCCTCCCGAGAGAGAGGGATTCCTTCCCCCCCTCCTTTCAAGTGATCTCCCGGCTTTGCCAGTGGGTCACCTGAAAATGACATCGTGTCTGACGCGATGACATCATTTACGTTGGGAGGGCTTTAAAAGCTGCATCTGACTTCAGGGAAGTCAGAACATCGCCGGACCCCGGAGGAGAGAGGTGAGTACCTCTCTGGGCTACTACCACCAAGCGGATGACGTGTGGGGAGCGTCCTCCGCATACAGCAGGAGTCTGAGGACATTCCCTACATGTCATCCGCAGTGAAGGGGGTTAATAAATTGGATTTTTTTTTTCTTTGCCTTGAAACCTATAGGATCCGGCTGTTTAAACCTGTCACAAGAAACGAGCGCAAATCCGATCATTTCACTGATATTTCCTTGCATTCTCTGAATAAATTAACTGTTACAGTTACAAGTTTTTATAAATCGCTAACCAGTTCCGTAGCACTGTACAATGGGAGATACAGATGAACAAATATGCATACAACTTAAACCCATACAACAGTAGGAGAGTGGACCCTGCCTGAGAGCTTACAATCTAAGAGGAGGAAGGTGATACACTAGGTGAGGGTAAAGAATATGAAGTAGTGGTTGTGCAAGAAATGAACAGTGGGGGACTATGGAGTGAGCTGATAGTCTTTTCGAAAGTAATGTTTTCAAAGACTTCTTGAAGTACTGGAGAGATGGGGGGAGGAGACCAGACCCCCACTTGCCTACCGATTTGCCACCCTGTACCAACCCCTTGAACACGGATCATCTGGCTTTTCTCCCTGGATAACCCTCTTGTACTGCGCCTTGACTCTCCCAGTGTTTGTCTACCCTAAGGTACCACCTTTGTCCCTGCACACTGGGCTCTGACCCCCTGAACTTGGGTCCCGCCAAGGGACATGCCAGGTGCCACACTGGCACAGGCATTCATAACAGACTGCAGAGAGAGAATCTGGGTTCTCTTAAGGCCAGAGAGAAGGATGTTACAATAGTTTAGGCGGGAGATAAGAGTTGGGTGAGCATTTTAGCAGTCCTGATTAAGACAGGGACGGACACGTGCAATGTTGTTTAGTTGGAAGTGGCAGGATTTGGTTAGCGACTGAATGTGAGGAGGGAAGGAGAGATCCAAGAGGACACAGAAACAATGAGCCTTTGAAGTTGAAGTAATAGTGGCACTATTCACCTGAAGGGAAATGGACGCAGGAATGTTGGTTTTGGAGGGAGGGAAGATGAGAAGTTCAGTTTTAGAGAGGTTAAGCTTTAGGAAGCGGGAAGTCATCCATTTGGAGACAGCTGACTGGCAGGCAGTAACACGTTCCAACACCGGAGGAGAGCGATCTGGAGAGGAAAGGTAGATGCGGGTGTTGTCGACATAGAGATGAATATTGGAAACCATAGGAAGAGGATGAGGTTATCCAGAGAGGCGGTAGAGATCGAGAACAGTAGGGGACCCAGAACAGAGCCTTAAGGTGCCCCAACAGAGAGAGGAACCAGTGAAGGAGACACTGAAGGAGCGAAGAGAGAGATAGGAAGAGAACAAGGTGTCAACGAGGCCAAGTTGACACAGAGTGAGGAGCAGGAGAGGGAGGTCAACCATGTCAAATGCTGTGAAACTATCAAGAAGAATAAGGAGGGAGAAAGGACCATTGCTTTTCTATAGGGAATTTCACTGCCGCCATATCGCACCAAACGACACCATATGTCACTGTCCATGGCCTGTGCTGCTAAATACAAGATTCAGCACCACGGCCAGTGGGCACGGATGCAGTACTGAGTCTAACAAATCGATTCTAAAAAAATAAATAAATTCGTTATATACCGTTCCGTTACAGACAAAATCAATTTCGTTATTTTGGAACTTGTTCTGAAATACGAATTGGTATAATTTCATCCGAATTGCGATTCGGGTATAAAGGCAAAATTCTACAGTACATATTGAAAACAAAATACATCTTAATGTTTCCGTCCAGGTAAAACATTTTATAAAGAAATTTATTTATTTATTTGCAAAGTATTTTACCAGGAAGGATACATTGAGATTGCTCTTGTTTTCAAGTATGTCCTAGGTTCAAGAACATTGAAATTTTACAGTTGTTACAGAAATACAAAGTAATAAATGCAAGATATTAAAAACAAAACACAAATATACAGATTAACACAGAACATAAATATGTAAGTAATATAGTCACTATGTTACATGTTTACAGGTGCATTCTGTATTGAGGTATGTTAACAGGAAGCTCTTAAGGGACTTTAGACTGGGGGAAGATTTGATGGCGTCTGGGAGGTTATTCCATAATTGCGGTGCTCTGTAGGAAAATGAGGATCGCGCCACTTTCTTTTTGTATTGTGGTATTGCAAGTAAGGTGCTGGTCCTGGATCGGAGGTTATAGGATGAGGGAACTGCTGGGGGAAGCAGTCTATTCAGGTAGGGTGGTAGCTTATATACAGGTGTAAACAGAGAAAATAAAGGTTGTATGAATGGGAATAATTAGCATACATGTAAACCCACCAATCTAGTGGTGAGAAAAGGATGATAATCCAGTAGACGAGGATCGGGGGTACCCGTAACAATAACCAATAAGAAATATTTTACCTAGTAAAGTGAGGTACTGAATAGATTTTAGCAGTACCATAGACTCGGACAACAGTTGATTGAAAAAGAGTTCAATTATTACAGCCTTATAAGGGCGGTTGCGCACAGGAATGTGCTAAATTCACAGCATAATTTATATCGCGAACAAGCCATAATACACAAAATCAGAAGAAAAGAAAAAGGTGAAAAACAAATGAATGAAGAAACGACAGTGAGATTAAAAAAACATTTGAAAATTGGAATACATCCACATTCCCCTGCTGAGTGACACATGAGTTCTAAAGCCAATGTAGTTCAACACAACGTTGTGAAGGCTACCTTCTATGATGAAGGTGAACACAGGAAGTTGCACACTAGCAAGATCAAAGGTGCTAGCAGGTGTATCAGAAAAACCCAATTCAAACATATTGCCACACTAAATGTATCAGACAATAGTATAGATGGGACCCATATAGGTCTACACATATATAGATGCAGAAGTGGACAAATTTGTCCCAAGTTTGAGTGCAGCAGATAATAAGAACACACTCCAAATTAATTGGAAGGGGTTTTCACTGTACATATAATTCAAACTGCATAGGGCTACAGCAGGCAAAAAAAGAGAACTCTGAGGTTCTGCCTGTGCATAACATTCAGGATAGGCAGATGCGCAATAGGGAATTTAATTTGTGGCTTCGGGAATGGTGTCGGGAGCAAGGATTTGGCTTTGTGTCCCATGATAGCTCTAATTGGAGCAGAAAGGAACTGTATAAAAAAGATGGTTTGCATCTTACTCATAGGGGAACATATGTTCTCAGTGAGAAGTTCAAAGGTTTCACAAAGGAATATTTAAACTAGGAGGGGGTGACAAAAGGGTAAAAAACAATCTGCCCGATTGTCCCCCAAAACTAAATCGGAGGGTGCAAGCAACATGCGGGGTAAAAAATGACAAGCTCAGAGTCGTGTCTATAAATGCTCGCAGTTTAGTCAATAAAATCAAGGAACTGGAGGCAATGATGGCAGCTGAAAACTTAGATTTAGTGGCGGTTACTGAGACATGGTTCAGTGAGAACAATAACTGGGGCATAACAATACCGGGGTACTCTTTTTATATAGAAAGACAGAGAAGGTAGGAAAGGAGGAGGAGTGGCCCTGTATGTGAAAAACAACATAAAAACGAACCAAATAAAAGTGAGCGAGGTGAACATAGAGTCAGTTTGGGTTACTCTAACATTTGGCAATCATACAGTAGCTCGTGTAGGTGTGATCTATAGACCCCCTGGACAAGCAGAAGAGCTAGATAATCTGCTGTTTGTGGAAATAGCCAAAATGGCAATGAAGGGGGAAGTTATTATCATGGGGGATTTTAATCTTCCTGATGTGAACTGGAAAACCAAAATAGCTGGGTGCACCAGGAGTACAAATATTATAAACTCCCTACTGGGATTATCTCTAACACAAGTAGTTGAGGAGCTGACCTGTAAAGAGGCCATATTGGATTTAATACTCACAAATGGAGGTTTGGAATCAGACGTTGTTGTAGGTGAAAATTTGGGATCTAGTGATCACCAGTCAGTGTGGTTTAATATAAGAACAGGGATGGAGCCGCATCACACAAAAACAAAAGTTTTAGACTTTAAAAAAACAGATTTTTCTAAAATGAGATTTTGTGTTGAATGAGTCATTATCAGACTGGAGGAGTTTAAAGAGAGTCCATGAGAAATAGGATTATTTAAAGGAAGCATTATTGAAGGCCACAGGCAATTGCTTTCGGCTTGTTAGCAAAAGCAAAAAAGGGAAGAAACCACTGTGGTACTCTGCAGAAGTGGCCAAAATAGTGAAGAACAAAAAGATAGCATTCAATAATTATAAAAAAACTGAGATTGAAGAAGATAGGCAAACCTATAAGATTAGGCAGAAAGAGACAAAGCAATTTATAAGAGCTTCCAGGGCACACGCAGAAGAGAAAACAGCTCAGTCAGTAAAAAAGGGGGACAAAACATTTTTTAGATACATGAACGAGAAAAGTAAAACAAGGATTAGTTAGATTAAAAACAAAGGAAGGAAGGTATGTAGAAGAGGATAAAAGTCTCGCTGACTGCCTCAATGAATATTTTTGTTCAGTCTTTGCAGAAGAAAAGGAAGGAAAGGGACCTCAGTTAGGAGGAAACACTAACGAGACATTTACATATCAGTTTACAGAGGAGGAGGTTCTACAGCAGCTGTCTAAAGTAAAGACAAATAAATCAATGGGGCCTGATGGGATCCACCCTAAATTATTAAAAGAGCTCAGTGGTGTAATAGCAAAACCGTTAACAGATTTATTTAACCAATCCTTGTTAACGGGAGTCGTCCCAGAAGACTGGAAATTAGCAAATGTTGTGCCCATTTACAAGAAGGGTAGTAGGGAGGAATCGGGGAACTATAGGCCAGTTAGTCTTACGTCAGTAGTGGGGAAATTAATGGAAACCATGTTAAAGGAAAGGAATGTTGAACATCTAAAAACACATAGATTACAGGATCAGAAACAACATGGGTTTACCTCAGGGAGATCATGCCAAACTAATCTTATTGATTTTTTTGATTGGGTAACAAAAATAATAGACATAGGTGGTGCAGTAGACATTGCTTATTTAGATTTCAGTAAGGCTTTTGATACTGTTCCGTATAGAAGGTTTATCAATAAATTGCAATCTTTGAGCTTGGATTCCAATATTGTTGAATGGATTAGGCAGTGGCTGAGTGACAGGCAACAGAGGGTTGTGGTAAATTGAGTTTATTCGGCGCAAGGTCTTGTTACCAGTGGGGTTCCTCAGGGGTCAGTACTTGGACCCATTCTCTTTAATATTTTTATTAGTGATATTGCAGAAGGTATTAATAGTAAAGTATGTCTTTTTGCTGATGACACAAAGATTTGCTACAGGGATGACGTTCCTGGAGGGATCAGCCAAATGACAAATGATTTAGGTAAACTAAAAAAATGGTCGGAGCTGTGGCAATTGAGTTTTAATGTGGATAAGTGCAAGATAATGCATCTGGGGCATAAAAACCCAAGGGCTGAATATAGAATATTTGATACAGTCCTAACCTCAACATCTGAGGGTTGGGATTTAGGGGTTATTATTTCAGAGGATCTAAGGGTAAGTAGTCAATGTAATAGAGCAGCAGGAAATGCTAGCAGAATTCTTGGTTGTGTAGGGAGAGGTATTAGCAGTAGGAAAAGGGAAGTGCTCATGCCACTGTACAGAGCACTGGTGAGACCTCACTTGGAGTACTGTGTGCAGTACTGGAGACCGTATCTCCAGAAGGATATAGACATCTTAGAGAGAGTTCAGAGAAGGGCTACTAAAATGGTGTACGGCTTGAAGGAGAAAAGTTACCAGGAAAGGCTTAATGATTTTAACATGTAGAGCTTGGAAAAAAGACGAAACAGAGGAGATATGATAGAAACATTTAAATACGTAAAGGGAATCCACAAGGTAGAGGTAGGGAGTATATTTAAAAGGAAACAAAGTAGCAAAACAAGAGGACATAGTCTTAGATTAGAGGGGCAAAGGTTTAAAAGTAACATCAGGAAGCATTATTTTACTGAGAGGGTGGTGGATACATGGAACAGCCTTCCAGTTGAAGTGGTAGAGGCCAAAACAGTGATTGAATTTAAGCAAGCATGGGATAGGCATAAGGCTATCCTAAACAAAAGATAAATCCAGGTAAAGTATCCATGTAATTGGGCAGACTAGATGGGCCGAAAGGTTCTTATCTGCCGACATTTTTCTATGTTTCTATGAATACAAGCGTGTGTGGAGTTCAAAGCCCCACAGCATACCACTGTATGTTCAGTGCTTGAGGGCCAACCTGCCCCATACCTTATTGTCAATAGGCGCAGTTGATTAAGCAGCACATATGTGGAGAAAATTAAAAACAAAATTCATTCATTAGCTCATCAATTCCGCTCAAAACGCATTTAGAAGAAAACCTAAATGGGTTTAGTGTGAAAGACGCTATATAGACTATATCACTGGCAGAATAATATACTTTAAAGCAGCTCACTAGTTGAGTGTATCCTTCACTCCAGAAATAGAATGCAAAAAGAAAACACTTTACAGTGAAAAAGGAGCGCTTGGAGGTTAGACAGAAACACACACATGTTGAACGGAAAGAGGAAAACAGAAGAGCTCTATTTTTCTTTCTTTCCCTTTTCTTATTTCTTTCAGTAGAGTTATGAATCTGTTGGATACAATCAAATTCTAAAAGAAACAAGGGGAGAATCTCATTGCATAGTATTATATATACACCAAATATATCAGAAAAAAATGAGATTTCCACTCACAGACATGGAGTCTGCAAGACTCCAAATGTGTGCCTTTAAGCCTCTTCTGGGGGGCTCCACCCATCAACAGGAAAAGAGATTTTCAATACTTTTTCTTCCAGGCTTGATAGTAGCTTTAGGCCGGAAGTAGGTTATGATCTCAAAACAAAAATCAATAATAGTATAATTCTGTAGGTTAAATGGAGAATAAAAATCAAAATGGATTGCACTCACGTGTTGCAGAGCCTCTATTGAAAGTGGCTCTGTATAGACGCCTGGGACCACTTATCAGAGGGGGTCCATCCTCAGCCTTTAGTTGTCGTTGAAACACAGCTCCGTTGCAGAATGATGTAGCCCAAATGTACAAAGGTGCAAATAGGTAAAGAATGGATTAAAAATTATTAAAAAATTGTTAAAAAGGGGCCAATTAAAAAATAATATAAATTTATTGTAAACAAAACACCAAATTAGAGTGTATATAAATCGAGACGCATTTCACCTACTACTGTAGGCTTCCTCAGTCAAAATTGTTCCCCAGGGGCCACCTTTCCCCTTATATAGTCTGTGTCCATTTAGTAAAAAACCGCATGTGTCCGGCGTGCGGTTCACCTGCGTTCCATACGCGATTGGTTAACTTCCGTGTGACATATTTCCGCTTCCGGGTCTTCAACCGGATGTTTACGATTTCACTTTCGTTTTCGTCATAAAGTCGTCGGATCTCCGATTTCAACTGTCACAACGGCACTTTCTCTTTTAGGCATGAAATCGTTCGGATCTTAGATTTCAGCTGTCAGAACGACAGACGCTCGAAAGAAACATCGGAAGAGGCCAAACACACATATAAAGGAAACATCAATTGAAACACTTATACCCAGCACATAACTTGAGCTTATTGTGATCCTAACTGGCCAATCCTCATAACGGCAGCCTCTTATTGCCAAGATCAAAATTCTATGATTATATCTTCACTAATCAGCATAAGATCATAGAAATTCTATGTTTATACATCAAATGATTAAAAAATGCATACAACAGGGTTATTTGGCCAGAGCGAGTCATGTTGCAAGAGTATTAGAAAGAAGAGAAATAAACAAAGATTAAAAGGACAGCCTATATCTAGCAACATTACCTAAAATTAGTCTCCAATTAATTATCAGGAGAGTAAATATACTCTAATTGTGCATATTGATACTCAAAGAACATAAAAATAAAAATAAAAAATAGAATCATAAAAAATGACAGACTTCGAAGTCTACATTCATTCCTCTAGGGATCATAGTATCTAAAACGAAAATCCATCTCATCTCTGTTTTGATTAATTTTTCAGTCAGATTATCTCCTCGCCAGTTCTTTCTAACTTTTTCGATTGCCCAGAATTTAATCCCTCTTGGGTTGCATTGATGAGTGTCTCTAAAATGTACTGAAACATTATGTTTCGCATATCCTCTCGCAATATTGCATAAATGTTCATTAATTCTGATGTAAAGAGCTCTCGAGGTCTGACCTACGTACTGTAATCCACATGGGCATTCCAGCACATATATCACATGGGTGGATAGGCAAGTAATGAGTTCTTTAATTTTATATTGTGTTTTTTCTGAAGATTCAAAATTCTTAATTAGTCTCTTATTATTACCAGTTTTTCTACATGAAATACAATGTCCACAACCATAGAAACCTGGGAGTAGACCAAACAAATTCTTGTCTTTAGTTGTTTTATCATATCTCTGATGATTATGGACCAACTCCATTTTAATTGGTTTACTTCCTCTATAGATAATTCGAGGTTTCTCCGGTAGAATTTTACTGAGGATAGGGTCCCTTTTTAAAATGGGCCAATATTTTTCTATTGATTTTTTAATTTTCCTATTATTAGTATTATAGTCCAAAATGAGAGGGACATCTTCTCCTAAATCTTTTTCTCGTTTTTTATATGTCAGGAGAGTTGCTCTATCCATCTTTTGAATTTCTTTTCGAGTGTTATTCAGGATATCCTCTCCATAACCCCTTTCTTTAAAGTCTTTAATCAATTTCTCTGATTGGATGAGGAATTGTTCAGTATCAGTACAATTTCTCATAACTCGCAACATCTGGCCTTTCGGTATCGCCTTTAGCCAAGGTAAATAGTGGTCGCTTTCTATAGGTATGTAACTATTTACATTTACCTCTTTAAAGTAGGTCTTGGTCTTAATATTCCCTCCATCAACATAGATACTAAGATCTAGAAAATTAACCTGTTGTTTGCTAATAACTGAATCCAGTTTTATTCCCAATGAATTCTGATTAAGATAAGCAATAAACTGTGAGAGGTTATCTTCATCACCCTTCCACACAATCAGAATGTCATCTATATAACGCCTATAGAGGACGAGGCTCTGCCCCCAGCCATGCCCCGCCCAGACCACACTGCATTCCCAGTGGGCCATAAAGAGTTTGGCATAGCTGGGGGCAAACCTCGTCCCCATGGCCATACCTTTTAACTGTAAGAAGAAATTCCCATCATACCAAAAGTAGTTATTATTCAAAATTAGTTGTATACCCTCTATTGTGAATTCTAATTGTTCCACTGAAAAATTACCTGAATTACGTAAAAAGAATTCTACTGCTTCGCATCCCTCTTTATAGGGAATGATAGTATACAGTGAATTCACGTCACATGTCGCAAAAAGATAGTCACTTTCCCACTTAAGCTCCTGTAACAGCTGGAGTACTGAAATAGTGTCTTTTAAGTGTGCCTTAGTTTGTACCACCAAAGGCTGTAACAGATGATCTATATATTCGGACGTTCTACAGGAAATGGAATTAATTCCAGATACTATAGGACGTCCAGGTGGATTATATCTGTCCTTATGGACTTTCGGCAGATAATAAAAAACGGGAATGCGCGGACATTTAATATTCAAATATTTAAATTCTTGCTCATTCAGAATGCCACTGTCCTTCCCCTTCTGTATGTATTCGAAAAAAGTTTCTTTAATCCTATTTGTAGGGTCACTCTCTAGTTTACGGTAAGTAAGGGGGTCGTTTAGGAGTCTCGTAGTTTCGTTATGGTATTGTTCTTGATTGAGAACCACAATTCCCCCCCCCTTTATCTGCGGGCTTAATTATTAGCGTATCATCCCTTTTTAGTTGTTTTAACCCTGCGAACTCAGATTTACTCAGATTCTTGGGTTTAGGATCTATGTATTTATGTTTATTCAATCTTTTAATATCTAGCGCAATTAGTTGTTCAAAAGTTTCTATTTCTTTAGAAGCCATATGTCTGGGGAAGAAATGAGATTTATCTTTAAGTTGAGTGTGAATATATTGGTCATTAGTCGTTAATTGTCGTTCTAGAGGAGTTTTGGAAAAAAAACTTTTTTTGCACCGTTTCCTTTTAAATTTCTGTAAGTCGATATACGTACTGAAGGGATCTCCTCTCGCCGTAGGGACAAATTTCAGTCCTTTATTAAGGACGCTAACCTGACCCTCGGCAAGAGGCCTCCCACTGAGATTAAAAATCCCTAGTGGTTCCAAAACCTTCCTCTTTTTTCTTGTCTGAGTCGTCTTTCCTCCTCTGCATCCTCTTCTCTTAAATATCTCTTCCCTGGGGTGGAACCCCAACTTTGTTAGTCCCGAGACTCCCTGTGGGTGCCTTTGGTAGATATCTTGATACGGGATATTTTTGTCTCTCTCTTCTAATCTGACTCAGCCAGACTAGAAAAAGAGTTCTTCAATGTAATTGGCTGACGGTGGTCATACGAACTTCGTCTTCTACTGTGAGTAGCTGGAGCTGGTCTCCCTATTCTCTGCCATTCCGTAGTTGGATAGATATCATTATTTCTCTTATAAGAGGATTGATAATTAGAAGTTCTTGAAGCGTATACCTCTCTATTGGGACCAGCGGGGTTCCAAACGGCAGGTTCTTTATATATCTGTCCCCTGGACCTAACATTGTTCCTTCTGGGAGGGTATACCTTTCTCCTTACCACCATCTCGTCTCCAGAGTTCAGGTTTCCTTTAAACACTGGTCTAACAGAGTTGGTAAAATTTCTATTGGAATGGGGCTGTTCTACAGAGGATTTGATTGTATTTTCTTCAATCTGAGTCTCAGAGATAGGGGGATGGAATAGCCATATCTTTTTGTTTGTATAATCTCTAGCATATTTGCTTTTCTTTTTACTGATAACATCTTTTTCCAGTTTTTGTAAACTGGTTTCAATTCTAGCAAACAATTCATGTTTCTCCTGTTCATTTATCATAGTGCTTATCTTTTCATGTAATAGCTCTATCTCAACATTCAAATCATTTAGGAGGCCTTTTCTTCTTTGTATAATGGTCTCAATCATTTGAAAGGAGAAATTCTCCAGCATATTACACCATACTTGCATAAATTCATCGCTTGTCATGTCGGGCGATGGATCTTTTTGCCACCTTAGACCCCGTGGTGTGATCTTATCCTTAAGATATTGATCCAAGGTAATAATATCCCACTTTAATCTAATTTCTTTTTTAAGTAGATATTCTAATTTGTTCGTCATTTTTTTAATTTCTCTGGGGTCAGTGAAATTAGTTGTATCTATTGTTCCTGATGATACATTAGAGAATATCATGCCGGTATTAATACCAAATTTATTTCTAAATTCCATATTTATCAAATAAGCTGCCCACAATAGATAGGATATAAGGTATAACAGATAGAATAAGAAAACCCAAATGGGTTTAGTGTGAAAGGCGCTATATAGACTATATCACTGGCAGAATAATATACTTTAAAGCAGCTCACTAGTTGAGTGTATCCTTCACTCCAGAAATAGAATGCAAAAAGAAAACACTTTACAAATAAAAAGGAGCGCTTGGAGGTTAGACAGAAACACACATATGTTGAACGGAAAGAGGAAAACAGAAGAGCTCTATTTTTCATTCTTTCCCTTTTCTTATTTCTTTCAGTAGAGTTATGAATCTGTTGGATACCATCAAATTCTAAAAGAAACAAGGGGAGATTCTCATTGCATTTTTTCAGGAAGTCAGATTAGAAGAGAGAGACAAAAATATCTCGTATCAAGATATCTACCAAAGGCACCCACAGGGAGTCTCGGGACTAACAAAGGAAGGTTCAACCCCAGGGAAGAGATATTTAAGAGAAGAGGATGCAGAGGAGGATAGACGACTCAGACAAGAAAAAAGAGGAAGGTTTTGGAATCACTATAGATTTTTAATCTCAGTGGGAGGCCTCTTGCCGAGGGTCAGGTTAGCGTCCTTAATAAAGGACTGAAATTTGTCCCTACGGCGAGAGGAGATCCCTTCAGTACGTATATCGACTTACAGAAATTTAAAAGGAAACGGTGCATAAAAAGGTTTTTTTCCAAAACTCCTCTAGAACGACAATTAACGACTAATGACCAATATATTCACACTCAACTTAAAGATAAATCTCATTTCTTCCCCAGACATATGGCTTCTAAAGAAATAGAAACTTTTGAACAACTAATTGCGCTAGATATTAAAAGATTGAATAAACATAAATACATAGATCCTAAACCCAAGAATCTGAGTAAATCTGAGTTAGAAGGGTTAAAACAACTAAAAAGGGATGATACGCTAATAATTAAGCCCGCAGATAAAGGGGGGGGGGATTGTGGTTCTCAATCAAGAACAATACCATAACGAAACTACGAGACTCCTAAACGACCCCCTTACTTACCGTAAACTAGAGAGTGACCCTACAAATAGGATTAAAGAAACTTTTTTCGAATACATACAGAAGGGGAAGGACAGTGGCATTCTGAATGAGCAAGAATTTAAATATTTGAATATTAAATGTCCGCGCATTCCCGTTTTTTATTATCTGCCGAAAGTCCATAAGGACAGATATAATCCACCTGGACGTCCTATAGTATCTGGAATTAATTCCATTTCCTGTAGAACGTCCGAATATATAGATCATCTGTTACAGCCTTTGGTGGTACAAACTAAGGCACACTTAAAAGACACTATTTCAGTACTCCAGCTGTTACAGGAGCTTAAGTGGGAAAGTGACTATCTTTTTGCGACATGTGACGTGAATTCACTGTATACTATCATTCCCTATAAAGAGGGATGCGAAGCAGTAGAATTCTTTTTACGTAATTCAGGTAATTTTTCAGTGGAACAATTAGAATTCACAATAGAGGGTATACAACTAATTTTGAATAATAACTACTTTTGGTATGATGGGAATTTCTTCTTACAGTTAAAAGGTATGGCCATGGGGACGAGGTTTGCCCCAGCTATGCCAACCTCTTTATGGCCCACTGGGAATGCAGTGTGGTCTGGGCGGGGCATGGCTGGGGGCAGAGCCTCGTCCTCTATAGGCATTATATAGATGACATTCTGATTGTGTGGAAGGGTGATGAAGATAACCTCTCACAGTTTATTGCTCATCTTAATCAGAATTCATTGGGAATAAAACTGGATTCAGTTATTAGCAAACAACAGGTTAATTTTCTAGATCTTAGTATCTATGTTGATGGAGGGAATATTAAGACCAAGACCTACTTTAAAGAGGTAAATGTAAATAGTTACATACCTATAGAAAGAGAGCACTATTCACCTTGGCTAAAGGCGATACCGAAAGGCCAGATGTTGCGAGTTATGAGAAATTGTACTGATACTGAACAATTCCTCATCCAATCAGAGAAATTGATTAAAGACTTTAAAGAAAGGGGTTATGGAGAGGATATCCTGAATAACACTCGAAAAGAAATTCAAAAGATGGATAGAGCAACTCTCCTGACATATAAAAAACGAGAAAAAGATTTAGGAGAAGATGTCCCTCTCATTTTGGACTATAATACTAATAATAGGAAAATTAAAAAATCAATAGAAAAATATTGGCCCATTTTAAAAAGGGACCCTATCCTCAGTAAAATTCTACCAGAGAAACCTCGAATTATCTATAGAGGAAGTAAACCAATTAAAATGGAGTTGGTCCATAATCATCAGAGATATGATAAAACAACTAAAGACAAGAATTTGTTTGGTCTACTCCCAGGTTTCTATGGTTGTGGACATTGTATTTCATGTAGAAAAACTGGTAATAATAAGAGACTAATTAAGAACTTTGAATCTTCAGAAAAAACACAATATAAAATTAAAGAACTCATTACTTGCCTATCCACCCATGTGATATATGTGCTGGAATGCCCATGTGGATTACAGTACGTAGGTCAGTCCTCGAGAGCTCTTTACATCAGAATTAATGAACATTTATGCAATATTGCGAGAGGATATGCGAAACATAATGTTTCAGTACATTTTAGAGATACTCATCAATGCAACCCAAGAGGGATTCAATTCTGGGCAATCGAAAAAGTTAGAAAGAACTGGCGAGGAGATAATCTGACTGAAAAATTAATCAAAACAGAGATGAGATGGATTTTCGTTTTAGATACTATGATCCCTAGAGGAATGAATGTAGACTTCGAAGTCTGTCATTTTTTATGATTCTATTTTTTATTTTTATTTTTATGTTCTTTGAGTATCAATATGCACAATTAGAGTATATTTACTCTCCTGATAATTAATTGGAGACTAATTTTAGGTAATGTTGCTAGATATAGGCTGTCCTTTTAATCTTTGTTTATTTCTCTTCTTTCTAATACTCTTGCAACATGACTCGTTCTGGCCAAATAACCCTGTTGTATGCATTTTTTAATCATTTGATGTATAAACATAGAATTTCTATGATCTTATGCTGATTAGTGAAGATATAATCATAGAATTTTGATCTTGGCAATAAGAGGCTGCCGTTATGAGGATTGGCCAGTTAGGATCACAATAAGCTCAAGTTATGTGCTGGGTATAAGTGTTTCAATTGATGTTTCCTTTATATGTGTGTTTGGCCTCTTCCGATGTTTCTTTCGAGCGTCTGTCGTTCTGACAGCTGAAATCTAAGATCCGAACGATTTCATGCCTAAAAGAGAAAGTGCCGTTGTGACAGTTGAAATCGGAGATCCGAACGACTTTATGACGAAAACTAAAGTGAAATCGTAAACATCCGGTTGAAGACCCGGAAGCGGAAATATGTCACACGGAAGTTAACCAATCGCGTATGGAACGCAGGTGAACCGCACGCCGGACACATGCGTTTTTTTACTAAATGGACACAGACTATATAAGGGGAAAGGTGGCCCCTGGGGAACAATTTTGACTGAGGAAGCCTACAGTAGTAGGTGAAACGCGTCTCGATTTATATACACTCTAATTTGGTGTTTTGTTTACAATAAATTTATATTATTTTTTAATTGGCCCCTTTTTAACAATTTTTTAATAATTTTTAATCCATCCTTTACCTATTTGCACCTTTGTACATTTGGGCTACATCATTCTGCAATGGAGCTGTGTTTCAACGACAACTAAAGGATGGACACCCTCTGATAAGTGGTCCCAGGCGTCTATACAGAGCCACTTTCAATAGAGGCTCTGCAACATGTGAGTGCAATCCATTTTGATTTTTATTCTCCATTTAACCTACAGAATTATACTATTATTGATTTTTGTTTTGAGATCATAACCTACTTCCGGCCTAAAGCTACTATCAAGCCTGGAAGAAAAAGTATTGAAAATCTCTTTTCCTGTTGATGGGTGGAGCCCCCCAGAAGAGGCTTAAAGGCACACATTTGGAGTCTTGCAGACTCCCTGTCTGTGAGTGGAAATCTCATTTTTTTCTGATATATTTGGTGTATATATAATACTATGCAATGAGATTCTCCCCTTGTTTCTTTTAGAATTTGATGTTATCCAACAGATTCATAACTCTACTGAAAGAAATAAGAAAAGGGAAAGAAAGAAAAATAGAGCTCTTCTGTTTTCCTCTTTCCGTTCAACATATGTGTGTTTCTGTCTAACCTCCAAGCGCTCCTTTTTCACTGTAAAGTGTTTTCTTTTTGCATTCAAAACGCATTTCCCTGCATATAGCCGTGTCATCAGGAGCAGAACAATTGTAATATAGCAGATTATGCTGCTGAGAAGAAAAAGCCTTAAGTGACTTAAAACTGTGGAAAGATTTGATGGCGTCTGGGAGGTTATTCCATATTTGCGGTGCTCTGTAGGAAAATGAGGATCGAGCCACTTTCTTTTTGTATTGTGGTGCTGCAAGTAAGGTGCAGGTCCTGGATCGGAGGTTATAGGATGAGGGAACTGCTGGGAGAAGCAGCCTATTGAGGTAGGGTGGTAGCTTCCATGAAAATCTCTTAAACACCAGCTTGGAAAGGTGAAGTGCGTCTAGATTCCAGTGACGGGCAGTTTAGCTCTTTTAACATGTCACAATGGTGCGTCATCTAGTTACATTGTAGCACAAAGCGGCAGAATGCATTATACAATGTAGTAAATTTATCAAGGTGTGTTTGCGGGGTATCTGCATATACTACATCTCCATATTCAATAGCCGGCATAAGCATTTGTTGCACAATCTGCTTTCTTACCGCGGGGCTCAGGCAAGATTTGTTTCTGTACAGAGCACCTAGTTTGGGGTAAAGTTTAGATGAGAGTTTTTCTATGTGGGGGCCAAAGGATAGATTTGGGTCTAACCACATACCTAGATATTTGAGAGAAGTGACTGTGGTCAGCGTGCCATTTGATCTTGTCCTGAGACATAGATGGGGTGTTTGCAATTTATGTAGTTTAGGTGCTGTGCCAAAGAGCATCGTTATAGTTTTGTCAACATTTAAGAAAAGTTTGTTATCTTTGATCCACTTTTCTACCTCTGTGAATTGTTCTTGCAGCACGGCCTCCAGCTGCGGGAGAGTTGGTTTGCTGGTATAGATTACGGTGTCGTCTGCGTACATGTGTACAGTTGAGGCTTTGCAGATATTGGGCAGATCATTTATAAATATCGTGAATAGCAGGGGGCCGAGTATCGAGCCTTGGGGTACTCCGCATGTGACTGGGAGGGGGAGGGAGGAGCTGCCAGAAATGGACACATGTTGCGATCGGTTGGATACATACGATTGAAACCAGGTTAGTGTGTGATCGCTAATACCAGAGTTTTTAAGTTTTTGTAATAGGATGCCATGGTCTACTGTGTCAAAGGCCTTGGCAAAATCAAGGAAGATGGCTCCAGTTAGGTTTCCTTGTTCCATGCCATCTTGGGTATCATTGCAAACTTTTAAAAGGGCGCTTGTAGTTGAGTGATTTGGATGAAAGCCGGATTGATCTGTGGTTAAATAGTTTGAAGATTGATAAAAATCACGTAATTGCGTGTACACGCATTTTTCCATAATTTTTAACATTACAGGGAGCAATGATATCGGACGGTAGTTGGATGCTTTTAAAAGCTGAGTCTGTTTGATGTGATAAGTCAGCTGTTAATATACAAACATTGGTGGGATACGTCCACTTCTACCAGTCAAGGATTTATCTATTACTGAAATAATGTGGCCTAGATTCATATCTAAACTTACCGACTCCTTAGACTTCAATTTCTCTGAACTCTTTACATTAGTTCTGGTTAACCTTGCTGCAATCAAGTTGTTTTTGTTGGGATATATAACATTTGAAATAGGGATGCCTGATACCAGCAGGGTTATTCAGAGAGAGGTGAAAACCAGGAGAATGACTGGAGAAGTGAAAATTCTATGTCAAAATGGCCAAACCAGAAAATTTTTCCCATTTATCTCACCTTCCAAATCGGCTGTTTGGTCTAGATTGTTCTCTTCTCCTGGTTTTCACCTTTCTCTGAATAACCCTGTAAGTAGGAGTACCAATTATTTTTTCAGGTACTTACCAATACTTTTATTTAATGCCATGTGACCGCTTTACAATAAATAATTTAGGATTTTGCTGAACGCCTTTTCAATTTATGGAAATATTAGAATGTTTGGCCAGACACCCTATTTGAACACTGTGTACACACACACGCTCTCAGATACATATATATGCACACCAGACCTCAGATACATGTATAGGCACACCAGACCTCAGATACATATCGAGTGAACGCAGGGACATGTATGTATCAGCCCGAGTGTGGCTCGGGGTTACCGTTTTCAGCATTGAAATTTAACCCCGAGCCACACTCGGGAATACCGCCAGGGGGCTGATTAAGGCTAGGGTCAGACGAACGCATTTTTATGTTGTCTGTGAAAAAGTGCGTTCGAACGAATGGACGCATTTTTTCACAGAATACGTGATAGTGGTCATACTATGCGCATTTTCGTCCGTGATTTTGTACGGATCATCAATAAAACACTTTTTGTGTCTGGACGTTATGTTGGCCGGACATTAGCAGCGTCTGACGTCTCCTAATCACGCAACACACGCCGCTAGCGGACGCAGCGCACTCTGTACGTCAGTACCTGCGGTTTCACGTTCTCGAAAAAATGCGTTCATTTTCCACTTGCGTTGCGCAGCCGGACTTTTGTGCGACCGTACTTCGTATATTGGCCGTCATTGCCCGGCATCTGCTGCTAGTGCGGCCGTGATTAAGTGCGGCTGCACGCGCGTTCGCACTGCCTCAGTCTGACCCTAGCCTTAATGTACCGATTTTGACATTTTTATATGTCAAAATCGGACTAACAGGGAGGGGTTAATAGTAAAATTAGCTTGTTCTTCGTGATCTGAAACATCTTCACTGAACCTGCTTCCTGTAGTCTAGGGGATATCTATAGCATTGGGACAGCAGCGGTGTTACAGTTTCTTCTCATTTTTAAAGGGATGCCTTTTAAAGTTTCCTTTTTCTCCCCTCGACTCAAATTACTAGTTTATTTGCATGTTATGAACTGATTGTTTTTAATCTACTTGCCACCAAGACCATGCACTACATAGGGTACACGAGTAAATGGTATGACAATATAAGAAGGCAAAATGGCCCATTACAGCAGAAAGCTTACAGTCTAGATATTCAGGATGATATATGGAATGTCGTGTTCATCTCGCAGACTTCTCTGACTATTATGTAGTTAAAAGCTTTTTAAAATTTACTGAATCAGGAAGAAACCGATAAGTCACTTGGCAAGAGTGGTGATGCCAAAAAACATAAAAATAATTTAACGTAAGACAAACATATTTTAACACATAAATATAAATCAAACCCTCTACCTTTGTAGTAAATCAGATTATTCACACAGTGGGACAACTGTAAATGTTAAAACAATACAGAAAACACATTTGTAGCTACATATAAAATATACACATCAATGCCGAACTAGTTCAGCATTGTCTTATCAGTGCAGGATCTCTACTCAAAATATATATAAAAAATAACATTACTTCATCAGATGACCATATGGTTTACTCACACATAACACACAAAGCATCATTAAATAACTTTAAATCTGTTTATTTTAAACTGTATTCATATGACAAAGCACCAGATGCTGAACCCTCAATGTGTTACCCATTCTAAAACAGTTTTTTCTTTTTTAATGAAATGTGACTGAATAAAGCCATTTAGACCTAGACCAGTAACAATGAAATAGATAAATGTTTTTAATCTACAACATCCAGATGTTCTTGTTTAAATATTTTATAAAGATCCTATGACAATTCAGTTTTGTGCTATGGTGTACAAATTGTATTGTTACTGTGACTAGTATTAAGAGACAAATGTTAACAAAACAAAACAATGTCCAATACCCATTCTTCATTATAGGGATGTACCACGGCCCGAGGTGTCCCAGGCCTCAATGGGAGCCACACTTTGGGCACACTCATCTGTCCTAAGCTAAAACAGGGACGCTAAGAGGAAAAGTTTACACTCACAAATTTCCCCTTCGCGTTCCCTTTTTACAAGTGGATTACGGTGTAGGCGCTGAATCCAGCAGCCTGCCCCAAAGAGGCTGCTAGCCTCCAAGATGCTCGAGGCAGCGCTAACACACCGTCATGAGCATCTCCTCCTTGAGTCCATAGGACTCCATGTAGGCTTGTGTTGCTGGGTTTCATGACCAGCAGGATCTCGCCTCTCACAAGATCCTGCAGGTTGCAGATACAAGTAATTATAAAGCGCCAACAATTCTTTAGTGCTGTACAATGGGAGAAACAGAATAACAAATATACATACGCGTTACACACATGGAACAGAAGGAGGGAGGACCCTGCTCGAGAGATAAAAATCTTGGAGGAGAGGGGTGACACATTAGGTGAGGGTGAATGGGGTAAGCGAAGTAGCGGGTTGCATGAGGACTGACTGGGAAGAGGAGCAAGAAATGTGCAGTAGGGGATCATGGAGTGAGGCTTCTCTAAAGTAATGCATTTTCAGAGACTTGTGTGGAGTAAAGGATTAGAGTTCAAGAGGTAGTAGTAATGGTGGCACCATTCACCTGATGGGAAATGGGTACAGGAATGGAGGTTTTAGAGGAAGGGAAGATTAGAAGTTCAGTTTTCGAGAGGTTGAGCGTTAGGAAACCGTAAGTCATCCAGTCTTAGACCACTGACATCAGGCTGTAACACGGTCCAACACAGGAGGAGAGCGATCTGTAGAGGAAAGGAAGATTTTGGTGTTGTCAGCTGGTAATTGAATCCAAAGGAAGAGCTGAGGTTGCCCAGAGAGGCAGTATAGATCGAAAAGAGTATGGGACCCAGAACAGAGCCTTGAGGTGGTACCCCAACTGAAAGAGGAACTGGTGGTGAAGAGGCACCAGCAAAGGCGCAAAAACAGTGATAGGAAGAGAACCAGAGGAGCAGGAGAGGGTGGTCAACAGTGTTGAATTCTGCAGAAAGGTCAAGAAGAATAAGGAGAGAGAAGTGAACTTAGCAGTAAGAAAACTGGTGAGCTGGTTATAGACCAGGTGTTGTAGGATTTTGGAGGCAATGGGGAGCAAAGAGATGGGACAGTAGTTCGAGAGGGAGGTAGGATCAAGCGCGATGACTTTTTTAGAATGGCTGTGATCATAGCATGTTTAAATGCAGAGGGGAAGACTCCAGAGGAGAGGCAGAGGTTGAAAATATGAGTCAAAGCAGGGACAATGACCGGTAGAACAGACCAAATAAGGTGTGAGGGGTTGGGATGAAGTGGACAGGTGGTCAGGAAATGATGAATTCTATATTTTCAGATTTGATGTTACTCCAGAGCATATGATGAGTTTGGAAATTCTAGTGAAATGCTTAAATAATGCATATTACACTGTAAACACATTCGATTTTAGTTGCTAAATCTCCTCTAGATTTAGTCGACTAAAACTAGACTACAAATAAAGCAATTCAGACGACTAAAATATGACACATTTTAGCCAGAAGACTATGACTAAAACTAAATTAAAATTTCCTGTCAAAATTAACATTGATCATGATTTGCTTTATTATCTTTCAAGAATGACATGTAGTGATAGCTGTGTGAGAACATTGCATGGATCATGAAAGACCCATAAGCAGCAGGTAATCCCCAACCATAGGTGAGTGCAGAAGGATCAACCTGCTTTGTAAATTGCTCCTGCTTTTGAAGTTCTTTGTTCCCGTTTACACTTTTTGGGTCTTTCTTAATTTTCATGTTCTTTATCATGAACCAAATAACAGTTTGTGACAATTTATAGTTTGGAAGTAATACATGCAACATTGTACACATGAAATATGAGATATGCAAGCCTATGTTACCTCCCAGCACCATTCCCAGCCAGATGGTTCCCACTGCCAGCTGTAGCAATTCAAGCACCATGTTCCTTATGAAAAAATAGAGAGCAGGAGCATATATGGGACCAAACATGTCTACATTCTCTGCTGCTGGAAGCTAGAGATCACCTCATAAACCACAGACCATTTTGTGTTTAAAAACTCAATTTTTTAATACATATTTGTATTGAGTGTCTAATGTATACTTTAATAGTCCAGAGACCCTTAAGTATCAATTAAACAGAGTATTTTGTTGAAAAGAAATTGTATTAAGTGACACTAATCTGCAAATGATTTAATTGCCCACACTCCATTGTGCGGTGCGTAACAGCTCTTGACAGACCTCACTGAAACTACCCATTTGTAAAATGCTTCATCTTTTGAATATTGGAAAGCAAATAACAAATAAAAGAGGCCGTAACTATGAAAAGTTGTGCTTTGTTACTATCTTGATATTAATCATTTGATCAATTGATTCACTTTCAAAACACATGAAATATCGAAACCAAATCCACATCGATCTTCCAATGAAGACACTCCAAATAGAGCGTTTGAGATCCAAAAATATATGATAAACTAAAAGTTAATATTGGATTCTGAATATCTACTGGTACAAAAACACTGGATTTTTTGTGATTATTAAATATTGAAATTCAAGGCCACCAAAGGTTAGTATTCAACTGTTCATTCTAGGCTGAAAATGACATGTACTATTACTTTGTTTGACTTTGTATGTTGTCTGGGCACTAGTATATTTGCTCTCCTTTCAGCACACAGTCATCCTGCTGCAGCCAGGGCTTTTGGGTGACAATTAAGAGTTCTGTCGAAGTAGGGCATGTCATTTTTTTGGACAAAAATGCCCTTTTAAGAGTCGACAATGACCCATTGCATGACCTTTCATTTGCAGATTCTCCTAGTTTCATGCTATGAAAGAAAGGATGTTATAGATAGCATCAACCAAAAATGGGGCAAATTAAAATATCATGGTCACTAATCAATGGGTACCAGCTTTCACAAACCACATGTCTCCTGGAATAGACAAAAACACTTGCAGGGTGTGCCGAGATAATTGTAGGAAGCAATCTATTGAACATATCAGTTATTTTATGAGAAGTCTTAAACTATTTTATATGAGCGGTCTTTAGCCCTTAACTATTATATAAGTTTTTAATGAGGTTCACAATTATTTTTCTTTTTCATAATGTTTTTTTGTATATGTGAGATTTTGTACAATAGCAGTTACAGTCAGGTCCAGAAATATTGGGACACCGACACAATTCTAACATCTTTGGCTCTATACACCACCACAATGGAGTTGGAATGAAACAAACACAATGTGCTTTAACTGCAGACTGTCAGCTTTAATTTGAGGGTATGTACATCCAACTCAGGTGAACGGTGTAGGACTTACAGCAGTTTGCAGATGTGCCTCCCACTTGTTAAGGGACTAAAGGTAATGGGACAGAATAATAATCATAAATCAAACTTTCCCTTCTTAATACTTGGTTGCAAATCCTTTGCAGTCAATCACAGCCTGAAGTCTGGAACGCATAGACATCACCAGACGCTGGGTTTCATCCCTGGTGATGCTCTGCCAGGCCTCTACTGCAACTGTCTTCAGTTCCTGCTTGTTCTTGGGGCATTTTCCCTTCAGTTTTCTCTTCAGCAAGTGAAATACATGCTCAATGGGATTCGGGTCAGAAGATTGACTTGGCCATTGCATAACATTCCACTTCTGTCCCTTCAAAAACTCTTTGGTTGCTTTTGCAGTATGCTTTGAGTCATTGTCCATCTGCACTGTGAAGCGCCGTCCAATGAGTTCTGCAGCATTTGGTTGAATGTGAGCAGATAATATTGCCCGAAACATTTCAGAATTCATCCTGCTGCTTTTGTCCACAGTCACATCATCAATAAATACAAGAGAACCAGTTCCATTGGCAGCCATACATGCCCACGCCATGAAACTACCACCACCATGCTTCACTGATGAGGTGGTATGCTTAGGATCATGAGCAGTTCCTTTCCTTCTCCATACTCTTCTCTTCCCATCACTCTGGTACAAGTTGATCTTAGTCTCATCTGTCCATAGGATCTTGTTCCAGAACTGTGAAGGCTTTGTTAGTTGTTGTTTGGCAAACTCTAATCTGGCCTTCCTGTTTTTGAGGCTCACCAATGGTTTACATCTTGTGGTGAACCCTCTGTATTCACTCTGGTGAAGTCTTCTCTTGATTGTTGACTTTGACACACATACACCTACCTCCTGGAGAGTGTTCTTGATCTGGCCAACTGTTGTGAAGGGTGTTTTCTTCACCAGGGAAAGAATTCTTCGGTCATCCACCACAGTTGTTTTCCGTGGTCTCCTGGGTCTTTTGGTGTTGCTGAGCTCACCGGTGCGTTCCTTCTTTTTGAGACTGTTCCAAACAGTTGTTTTGGCCACACCTAATGTTCTTGCTATCTCTCGGATGGGTTAATTTTGTTTCTTCAGCCTAATGATGGCTTGCTTCACTGATAGTGACAGCTTTTTGGATCTCATCTTGAGAGATGACAGCAACAGATTCCAAATGCCAATAGCACACTTGAAATGAGCTCTGGGCCTTTTATCTGCACATTGTAATTGGGGTAATGAGGGAATATCACACACCTGGCCATGGAACAGCTGAGAAGCCAATTGTCCCATTACCTTTGGTCCCTTAACAAGTGGGAGGCACATCTGCAAACTGCTGTAAGTCCTACACCGTTCACCTAAGTTGGATGTACATACCCTCAAATTAAAGCTGACAGTCTGCAGTTAAAGCACATTGTGTTTGTTTCATTCCAACTCCATTGTGGTGGTGTATAGAGCCAAAGATGTTAGAATTGTGTCGATGTCCCAATATTTCTGGACCTGACTGTATTTTATATGTTTTTCCTCTTCTCTATTTGAACCCTGTTTTTTATGGAATACATGATCTCCACTGACGGGATTGATATTATTATTATTACAGTATTATTAATAATCTTTATAAAGCGCCAGCATATTCCGCAGCGCTGTACAATGGTCACAGGGTTACATTTACAATGAGGGAGTACAGACAGGAGACATAATAAAAACATAAGGAACAGACCGCCTTGCCCTTAGGATAATTGCCCTACTGATACAGCACTTTATACAAGTGCTCAGCCAGACATCCCATGAGCTTACAATCTAAAGTACAAAGGTAAGTGAAACAAAATTGGAGCAGGTGGAGTGTGGAGCTGGTGGCTAGAGGATGAAAAGCAAGGATTGCATAGGAATGACAAGAAGCTTGTACTTAGGAGGTTAATTATAAGAAACTTGCAGCAGCTGGAAGGGAAGCAATGAGCTTGGAGCCAGGACTGGGTGGCCACAGTATGTATCGGAATCGGAATCTAAGCTGATTGATCTCTGAGTGAAAATTAGAGAAGGCCACGCGAGTGCAACTTATCCGGTCGCCAGAACACGCATAAAATGAAACCAACTACAAATGACACGTGTGTCATTGAGAAGCACCCCCAGTACATGACGGCGGACGTGATGACATCATCAAAAGGAGACGGAAATGGATGATCCTTTCCACATGGCAGCCAGACAGTAATTGGATTACACGGAAGCTGGACAGTATATGAACTCGCCGGATAATATAGGACCTTTACACCACTGATGAAGCTCGCTGGAACTATAAATGCGTTTGGTTTTTATTGTTTTCTTTGTTTTTTTTCTTTTGTTTTAATAATAAGTACCGTTTTACTCCTTTTTAATTGGGCACCTTGGTATTTTCTGGATACAAAGAATGAGAGGAAGGATACACCACCGTTGAAGGGCTTTTGTAATGGTTGTGCCATCTAAACAATTTGCAGGTGATCCAGTTCGGGTCCATATTAGGACCCCATAAAGGGTGAGTGTATTTCCATTCCCCCCATACAGTATTTTAAGATATTGCACAGATTGCTACACCAAATTTTGGTTGCCTGTGTCATGCCCGGATACCAGGGTGGCACCGGGATGTAGGGAATATGAACCCAGTATGCAGTTTCCTGCAGAGATGACCAGATGGGTAAGGTTAGGAAGGGGATGACAGATGGAAACTGACCGGATGAATTCTGCAGGATGGTGGGAAGCGTGGTGGAAACAAATGCAGGAACCAGGAAAACAAGATGAACGAATAGGTTTTTTGCAGAGCAGCAGGTAACAGAACTTCTCTCATTGAACACAAGAGCTGTAATGAACCAGCAATTGGTCAGTGTGGGGCGGAGTACTTTATTTCGTGTGTGTGTGGTGTGACGTGCTTTGGTGTTAACCGTTTAACTGCTGGTTGCTGGATGTAGGATGCAGGTTACAGGGCAGGAACGACGCAGGGAATGCACCACCAGGGTGGGTGTCAGGATGGTTGCAGCCATGGGCATGACAGTACCCCCGTCCCAACGGTCACACTCCGTGCGAGCAAAGACTGGCAGCAGCTGGGCATCAGCGTACAGGCTGCAGTGTCCACTCTCCTGATACAGGGTCCTGGACAGGAATGACAAAAGTCCCCTTCACTGTATAACAGCCTGGTACTTCGGGTGACGGGTCTGAATGAGCAGGAATGCCACAGCCCCGTAGACTCTTCGATACGGAGTGGCACAGGTAAGATGCAGCGTTGCCCGAGAACACAGTGCCCACATAGGAGGATGGCATCGGAGCAGGAGTCAGGTGAAGACCATCCTGGGCCTCTCCAATCTTGGGTCTAGGGACATTGGTTTGGCGACGGCTTCTCCGCTGTTGTCTCCTGGTCCTCGACTTGGACTTCTTGCTGCGGTTGGCATCCAAGGAATTGTTAATAACCGGGTCAGCGGTAAGAATGGGCATCTTCTCTTCTCCTCCAGGTTCGCTTTCATCACTAAAGGAGGAAAAGAGATTAAGACGGGATGTATGGTCCTCTTCATCATCCTCTTTGCCGCACTCTCCCTCTGATACAGAGTCCTCGCTGTAAGAGGAACAGAATCCTCGCGATGCCTTCATAGGGGTGTCAGACCCCGGAGATCCCGCACGATGACTTGGGGGCATTTTGGAGACCACGGTGTCCTCTGGATCTGATTCCTCAGAGGGTATACAACCAAATGGGAGAAAGTCATACAGAGGGTCATAACCAGCTTCTCCCAACTCACTGATGGTGGAATCTTGCTGGCTGTGAGTGATGGGAGTCATCACGTCTGGAACCTGTGTGCACAGAATCTCCATCAGCTCTGGTTCCACAGATGCAGCTTCCACCTCCATGGGATGGATAGGCTCGAGCTCCCTAGGCAAGGGCATGGAATCCTCCATATCCATGGAACTGTCAGACTCTTTAGAGCTGGACTTCGGCGACGCCTTTGTTTTGGGCACAGCTCTCCTAGGAGTGGGTCTGGGTACTGGAGGTTTTCTGGGTGTGGGTTCAGGTGGGGGTGCTGGTTTTGGAGACCTCATGGGCACAGGAGGTTTTCTGGGTGCAGTCTCTCATGCAACAGACCCCTTGGGGGCCGGTTTAGGTGCTGCTGGTCTCTTTGAAGCTGACTTCACATTAGGGACTTGCTTGGAGACAGCAGTAGGCCTGGGAGCCCGGGGTTGCTGCCGAGTTCTAAGCACTGGAGCCTGCATGGAGGTAGTAGCAGACTTAGACACAGCAGTAGGTTTCTGGGGTCTTTGTGGGCAGTCCACGAGCCAATGGGTGGGGTCCCCACAATAGAGGCACAGGTTGGCAGTCTGTCTCTTGGCCTGTTCCTCGGGAGACAGGGGGTCTCTGTATCTGCTGGTCGTAGGTGCACATTCCTTGGGTGCGGTTGTCTGCAGATTGTGCAGCAAACTCCCCACCAGAGTAGCAAAGCTTTTCAGCATCTCCTGGAGACACAGCAAGGTGGATTGCAGGGCTGCGGGTTCATTTAAATTTGTCTGGTTCATTCTGTCATGCCCGGATACCAGGGTGGCACCGGGATGTAGGGAATATGAACCCAGTATGCAGTTTCCTTGTCACGGATCCCTCTGATTACCAGAAGTGTGGTCCCTTTACGCAGACCGCTCTCTACCCTTCCGATCCTTGAATGGTCGGCGAAACTAGAAAGACAATTAACCAGACAATAGATAGACAAGGGGTAACACCAGACAGAGGTATGGAATAGAGTATCGTCACGAATCCTTCTGACTACCAAGATATATATCTCTTTCTGTAGCTCCCTTTCTACTCTTCCGATCCTTGAATGGTCGGCAAAGCTATGTAGACAATGAAGCAGGAAACAGACAAAGAAAGGGAAATACCAGACAGGGGTACAGAACGGATCACAAGTCCTCCCTAGGACTTTAGTAATAGCAGAGGTAATCTGATGCGTGCTTAGGATGCCACATAGACTGACCTCAGTACCAACGTTAAGGGCAGAACCTAGAGCAGAGTAAATGCCAATACCAGGGGTCATACACAGAAGGGTTCGTTTGCCAATACCAGGAGTCATACACAGGAGGGTTCGTTTGCCAATGCCAAGGGTCATACACAGGAGGGTTCGTTTGCCAATGCCAAGGGTCATACACAGGAGGGTTCGTTTGCCAATGCCAAGGGTTATACACAAGAGGGTTCGTTTGCCAATGCCAAGGGTCATACACAAGAGGATTCGTTTGCCAATGCCAAGGGTCATACACAGGAGAATAGCCAAAAATCACAAGAGCTCTGCGGGAGGTGAATACCACGTCAGGGCACCGGTGTATGGGAGAGACTGGGTTTTAAACCCGGCGGGTCCGCGTCACAGCGCCAGGCCCCGCCCCTCGGCGTCCCACGTGAGCGGGCCCGGAAGCGCTTACATTCGGCGCCTGGCCAGCGAGCAGCGAGGAAGCTGCTGCCAGGCGCCCCATCCCCTGAGCCACCGTGACATTCCTGCAGAGATGACCAGATGGGTAAGGTTAGGAAGGGGATGAAAGATGGAAACTGACCGGATGAATTCTGCAGGATGGTGGGAAGCGTGGTGGAAACAAATGCAGGAACCAGGAAAACAAGATGAACGAATAGGTTTTTTGCAGAGCAGCAAGTAACAGAACTTCTCTCATTGAACACAAGAGCTGTAATGAACCAGAAATTGGTCAGTGTGGGGCAGAGTACTTTATTTTGTGTGTGTGTGGTGTGACGTGCTTTGGTGTTAACTGTATAACTGCTGGTTGCTGGATGTAGGATGCAGGTTACAGGGCAGGAACAACGCAGGGAATGCACCGCCAGGGTGGGTGTCAGGATGGTTGCAGCCATGGGCATGACAGCCTGTCTTTCTTTTCGAGGGTTCAGGAGAGAGAGGTGATTGGGGAGGCCCGTTAACGACCCAGAGGCGCATCCTATTAGAGCTTTATAAGCTCCATATGTTCTGAGTGTATACATTTCGGATGCTGTAGAAAAGATTTTATGACGTAAAACACCATACATCTTCAATGCATTGGCATAAGAATAAGTTCCTTTATAATATTGAATATATGTATGGGATCACGTTATAGGTCACTGCATGAATTTGCTATCACCACAGTGTGTATTGTAGCACGTGAGCGCTCCACTCTATTCCACTTTTTCTTTGTCTTAAATTTGAGGTACTTCAGGGATTACCTAAGAGTGTAGAGCGCCAAAAATATCATTGTTGAGCGCTTTAAGGCTAAAAATTCAATTTTATTTGAATCACTCCCCTACAGAATCTATAATGCTAACCTACCAAACCAGTGTGATTAAGTGACATAAAACATTATTGTACCGTATTGTAATAATCGTGATGGATAGGAGCTTTGTTGCTGACAACTGACATATCACAGAATAGAGGAGTGCATTGTTATTAACAAACCATAGGAACAGGATAAACAATAACACTTTTGCATTGAAAAATTAACAGACATGTCATTCTGCTATGGGATATCAGAAGAATTGAGAGAAGGATTAACCATTTAGGCCCACAGAGTTTCTTAAAAAATCTACATTTAAAAAGAAAAATCTATTTTATAGATATATATTTTATATGCTCAACTCTATTGAATCATAGACCTTCATAATTGTTATTTAGGTACATTTGATTATGTAATAGGTGTTTCCAAGGATCTAATGCCAGGATTATGCTCCATAATTCTACTTTTTAAAGGTATGGTATATTTTGACACATATTTAAGCTAGTCCTAAGGTATTTCACTTGGTCTCTATACAAGTATATATGATGGCATGTCTCAAAAATATCCAGAAACTGAGAAAAGTAGGCATCATTTGCATATTTTAACCAGAATTCCCTGCTACACATGAGGAATGCAACATTGGAGCTTTGTGGACCAAGCAAATAATCATATTCTTTCTATATATACACGGATGACCCAAAACACTAAACCCACTGTTGACAGGAACCCACAGGTGAAGTGAATAACATAGATTATAGCATTACAATGGCACCTGTCAAGGGGTGGGATATTAGGCAGCAATTGAACAGGCAGTCCTTGAATTTCATGTGTTGGATGCAGGAAAAATGGGCAAACGAAATTATCTGAGTGAATTTGAAAGGTCCAAATTGGGATGGCTAGACGTCTGTGTCGGAGCATATCCATAACATGAGAAACCTTACAAGTGTTTGTCTTGGCTCCAAATTCCCCAGATCTTAATCCGATTGAGCATCTGTGAGATGTGCTTGAACAATAAATCTGGTTCGTGGAGTACCCACCTCGCAATTCACAACTTGTAGAATTTAAATTATCTACTGCAAATATCTTGGTCGTAATGAATTACTTAAATAAAGAGTTAAAAAATCACAAGAAAAACAAATATAGAGTTACTCCTATAATGGTAACAAGCTGATAAATAAGCTGATAAATCAAGCATAAACACTTACATAAAATTGTTGTAAAACCACGGACTTTGACCTAATAAATTGAACTGTAAAAATCAAAAAAGGTTCGGATGAAAACCAAATAATCGGTTTTCATCTTCATCCGAACCTTTTTTGAGTTTTACAGTTCAATTTAATATGTCAAAGTCCGTGGTTTTACAACAATTTTATGTAAGTGTTTATGCTTGATTTATCAGCTGATGTCTTGGTGTCAGAAACCACTGGCAATGATCAGAGGTCTTTGGAGTCCATGCCTCGACAAATCAGAGCTGTTTTGGCAGCACATTGGCACCTACACGATATTAAGCAGGTGGTGTCAATGTTGTGTCTGATCAGTGTGTATATATAGATATCCAAGAAACCCCGCACTCCACGTACCGTAGTACTTGCTCTGGTGCAACCAATTCGACTTCCAATAACCGATGGTTGTAGCAGATTAGAGATGGGAGATGTGACAGATTAGACCGGAATATCAACCGCGATATGTATTATATAGGCATATTTATATCTATGGCTATCTATAGATACCAGGCCATTTGGCACAGCTGGCCTAAGAAATCAATGTCTGCGTTTCCAGCCTGCTGGAAGGAAGCAATTAAACAGGTCTGTGACAATTTTCTCTGAAGTCATCAAAGGCGTGAAATAAAGAAATCACCCTTTTGGTTCTACCCAGCAGGCAGGAGGGGCAATTGCTCATGGCAGGGAGAAGACACAGCCGGAGCGGCACCCCAACCGCATATCAAAAGAAGCAATCACATCCTTGGATCACTAGAGGTGGTCTCTGGGAGATGATTGATGGACCAGGGAATTAAGATTAATGACGAAGCGTACTGAGCATGCTCAGGAGAGGGGAATTCTGGGCATTGTAGGCGAAGGCTCTGCCAGCTAGGAGGCTGGACTTAGTAAAAAGGCAGCCCTATATATATTCTAAATCAAGCATGGCTCGGGCTATTTCCTTGGAGGTCAATCGAGAATTGAGGGAATATTGCCAGCTCCTAATAGAACCTCCCTATGGCTGATCGTCTAGTGTGTATTGTAAGTAACTAGGATCTGCTGTTATCTCCCTTTTATTAGTTTTTTGTTTGTGTATAATGTGTAATTAATTGATTTATCATATCCATCTTTTTGTACCAATGCACTGTGATTCTATATCATAAATAAATATAACTTATTTAAGTTTCTGCTTCTGGCTGATGAGATCCACGCTAACTGAAGAGACTGGAGTATTGCTTGTTGTTTTAAGCTCGAGTAGCTACGAAATTGTGAGTTGCGGTTGCTGGGGACAGTTGGGTATGCAAGCGGGGATTGTTGGCTACGCAGTCACTGTCTGGGTCTAGTATAGACAGACAACGCGGTTGCTTAGCCCTGCGACGCACGTAGTGTCCATGAGGACTGGTGGCAGCGTAACTAATAGAATAGGAAAGTCAGCCCAGGGATTGTGGGAGACGTAGTCCGTACCCGATTCAAGAGGAGACTAGTACTGCGTTACACTCCTGGGACCATTGTATCGCTCTCTACGTACCTGTTGCGAGAGAAAGTGTGCGGGGACGGATAGGTAAGAAAGCGCCCGGTGCTTGTGGTCTATGCAGTCATTATCTGGGTCTAGGATAGACGGATAGTGAGCGGCTTAACCCGGCGTCTTTCGCAGAAGCGCACATAGTGGTCGTAACCATGGTAAAAACAAGTTTTCAGACGCACACAGAGACTTCTTGTTGAGATAGAAAAATACTCAGATCCTGAGGAAAGTCCCTGTAGGGACTGAAACGTTGAATTAGGCTGCAATAAAACAATATTTTTTGTATCTCAACAAGAAGTCTCCGAGTGCGTCTGAAAACTTGTTTTATATATATATATATATATATATATATAAACGCCAGGGATCCCCGCACTCCACGTGTAAATGCAGTTAATTGCTCCGGTGCTGGACTCTCGCCGAACCAGCTATATACAATGTACAAAGGAGACCGCTCCACGGAGTCTTCAATTCAAGGAACTTTAATGTGAAAAATTATTCAACGTTTCAGTCTTATCAAAGACTTTCGTCAGGAATACAGAACAAACACAAACACCGACTTTATATAAACCAACATACAAATTGATTACACCTGTAACTGCAAACGTAAACTACGCAGCGCGAGTGCCGTCGAAGCCGGAACTCTGGAAGGGAGCGGTCAGATGACCGCAACCATGGTAACCAGACGCCGGCTCCCAGGGCAGAAGCACCACGGTAAAGGACGAAAATATAAACAAACAAAAAAACTAAAAATGAACCCTAAGAAGAGGGTAAGTTGCATAAATTATTCTCATAACTCAAAAAGAATAACATATTAAATAAACCCAAACAATCAAACCTTAGATATGTACACTAGATGAATAATGCGAAAAATAAATTATAAGCAACGATAGATATAAAATATGTTCATAATCAAATAGTTACTTTTAAACAAAAAAATTGCATGTATAACAAACCCCTCATGCATAAATGGAACACAAATCGCATTAAAGAGCTGTATGCCAGCTCCATAAGTTGACCAGTGAGCTTGTAATATGAAACATTGTATAAAGAGAACAAACACGAAACCTCTTCAATAAGGTATACTCAAAAGATTTTCAAAAAAAATTTATATATTGAACGCCAAAGCCCTTAATAAAGAACAACAGAAAAATACAGAGAATCGAAGCCACTGAAGTTATCTCTATCTTTCTGAGAGGAACGGACCATATGAACTAAACTCATTTAATCCCCTAGGGGCTATGGTATTAAGAGTGAAAATCCAATATGCCTCCCTTCGCAACAGTTCACTCGCCCGATCACCCCCTCGTGGGAGCTCTGGAACATGGTCAATAAGTCGCACTCTCAAAGTCGAGAGTGCATGACCAAACTCTTTAAAATGTCGGGCAACGGGTTGGGGACTTTCACCTCCGCTCAATGCTGCCCTAATGGACGACCGATGATTAGCCATGCGTGTACGGAGATCAGTAGTAGTCTTACCCACATATGCCAAGCCACATGGGCACGTGAGCACATAAATCACAAATCTGGTTGTGCACGTAATCCTAAACTTGATCCTAAAGCTGCGGCCAGTGTGTGGGTGCTGAAAAGATTTACACGGGTTTACAAAGTTGCAGGTGGTGCAACCCAAACAACGGAAACACCCCGGACTTGTTGCTAACGTGTTCTGATTACGTGTGTATTGGTCTGTGTGGACCAATAAGTCTCTCAGGTTTCTATTTCTTTTGTAACACATGATTGGGGGTTGTTTAAACTTGCCTCCCAAACTGCTGTCGCTCTGCAGCATATGCCAGTTACGGCGTATGCAATTATTAATGCGTCTAGATTGAGTGTTAAATTTTTGAGGAAACAGAAACCTAGGGGGTGCCGATCCCGAAGAAATCGAGTCACTGATTTCAAATTTGGATCGTGCATTGGCCAAGGCAGCTATAAGAGTAGGACTAGAGTATCCCCGTTCAAGAAAGCGAAGACGCATTGAATCAATCTGTCTCTCTCGTATATCAGGGTTGGAATTATTACGAAGGACCCTGAGGAACTGGGACACAGGTAAAGAGTCCTTGAGTTTAGGGGGATGGAAACTGTGATTATGCAGAATGGTATTTCGATCAGTTGGTTTGCGGAAAAGCGAGTAAGCTATATGATGTTCTACCCGGAAGATGTCAAGATCCAGGAACTCTGCCCTTTGGGGATCGCACCGATATGTAAATCGTATTGTCGTAGGAAGATTATTCAATGAGGACATTTTCTGCTCAAGCTCTAGCATATCCCCGTCCCAGATGATAAAGATGTCGTCAATAAATCTATGATAGGCTCTCAACCCATCAGAGAATAAAGGCAGAATGTATTTAACCTCATAGAGATACATAAACGCGTTAGCGTACATGGGTGCCATCGGGGCACCCATTGAAGTCCCCCTCCGCTGTCGATAAAACTTGTCTTCGAATCGAAAATAGTTCAGGCGAAGGGAGAGTCTCAATAATTCAATGATGAAATCAATGTCCCACGAAACTCCACTGGTAGCATTCTCTAATACCCATCTAGCAGCCTCGACACCGTCATCATGAGGGATGACGGTGTAGAGGCTGCAGACATCAATAGTAACAAATAGTGATTGATCAGAAAGAGGGACTGTTTTGATCTTATTTATAACATCAGTTGAGTCACGGAGACATGTAGAAAGCATCATCACGGGTGTTTTTAAAGCTTTATCAATAAATTGTCCTAAGGGTTCTAACAAACCACCCACCGCGGAGACTATTGGCCTCCCAGGGGGTCGATGGCTATCCTTGTGGATCTTCGGCAAAGTATATAGAATAGGGATTGTGGGGAATTGAACTATCAAAAAATCTTTGATCTTTTCATCAATAAGATGTCTATCAAAGGCATCCAAAACAACTTCTTTAATGAGACCTTTAAAGGTTTCTGTGGGATCTACAGAACATAACTCATACGTATCGGAATCCTGAAGTTGAGCCCCAATCTCTTCCCTATAATAATTGTAATCTAAAACTACAACGCCACCTCCCTTATCGGCCGGGCGAATAGTTATAGAACGATCAGAGCCTAAGCTCTTAATGGCTTCCCTTTCTGCACCTGTCAGATTACATACAGACCTGTTTTTTTTGTTTTTTTTGGCTAAAATATCATTAGTCTCTTTTTTTACTGTTTGCAAGAACGTTTTAATAGACACATTGCTAGATAAAGGGTCAAATTTACTTCTGAGATGAAGATCAAAATCACTTGAGGCAGTAAGCGGAGGAGATGGACCAAAAAATTCGGCAAGTCTCAAAGACCGGCCAAATTTATATTGATCAATATCCCATTCAAATAAATCAGGTTTAGTAGTCGGCACAAAACTTAGTCCTTTAGATAGAATACTATACTCGGGGGCAGAGAGGCGGCGCTGGGAAAGATTGTAAACAGATGTTATCTTTGGTTCTTGGGAGGTCTCCCCCTGAGACCCTTGGTTCCTCCGCCTCCCCTTGTGCCCCCGACGTATGCGCCCATATCTTCTCCTCCTTGACGGGGAGAGGACCTTGTCTCTCGAATGAGTCCAAGTCCCGGCTCTAAAAAAGATGGAACTGAGGTGTCTGTCGGTTTAGGAGCCATCCTGTGTGGAGGAACAGAAGTTTCCGTTTCTGAGGCTGATTCCCCCGATGTATAATCAATTGTGGCTTGAGGAGGTCTCCTAATATGAAATCTGCGATTCGGTCTCCTGCCAGGTTCAGAGCCAGAGAGCCAGCGATACACTCTATGTTCAGCATAATCAAAATTAACCCGCTCCAATTTATCACGTTTAAAACGTATTAGGTCATTGCGGTATTTGTCAAGATTAATCTTAAATTGGTTCAGGAGATGATCGTTGTCAGAGGCTTTAAGATCAGACTCATATTTAGACTCCAGTTCATTGATCTTAGACTTAATCACTTTGTGCTCTCTCCCAACTTCCTCGATAACTAATAGAATTAAGTCCATTGAACATTTATTTAGGATAGCGATCCACCGCCGGCAAACTTCTGGATTATTTCTGCCGATGGTAGGCTGATTTCGAATTCTGAAACCCCGTGGGATCTTTTTAGACCGGTGGTAATCAGATAAATATGTCCCATGCAATTCAAGATCTATCAATTTTTGTTTAAGTCGTTCTAAGTCTTTGATAATCTTACCAGGATCTGATGATACAGGTAGATCAGCATCTGATTGTGGCCATAAGATATTGGCGGCTTGTTCATCCGAGTAATGCCATGTTTCAGCGTGTTCAACAAGGGCACCAGCCCGAGCTAGAAAATCCTCCATATGGCTTGCAATTCACCTGTGTTCAATACAGGATAGTAAGGAAAACACTGGTGCCGGGGTAGACACGAACGGCAGCGTGTCAGAACAATACACAAACGCCAGGGATCCCCGCACTCCACGTGTAAATGCAGTTAATTGCTCCGGTGCTGGACTCTCGCCGAACCAGCTATATACAATGTACAAAGGAGACCGCTCCACGGAGTCTTCAATTCAAGGAACTTTAATGTGAAAAATTATTCAACGTTTCAGTCTTATCAAAGACTTTCGTCAGGAATACAGAACAAACACAAACACCGACTTTATATAAACCAACATACAAATTGATTACACCTGTAACTGCAAACGTAAACTACGCAGCGCGAGTGCCGTCGAAGCCGGAACTCTGGAAGGGAGCGGTCAGATGACCGCAACCATGATAACCAGACGCCGGCTCCCAGGGCAGAAGCACCACGGTAAAGGACGAAAATATAAACAAACAAAAAAACTAAAAATGAACCCTAAGAAGAGGGTAAGTTGCATAAATTATTCTCATAACTCAAAAAGAATAACATATTAAATAAACCCAAACAATCAAACCTTAGATATGTACAATAGATGAATAATGCGAAAAATAAATTATTTCCATGTTCCAGAGCTCCCACGAGGGGGTGATCGGGCGAGTGAACTGTTGCGAAGGGAGGCATATTGGATTTTCACTCTTAATACCATAGCCCCTAGGGGATTAAATGAGTTTAGTTCATATGGTCCGTTCCTCTCAGAAAGATAGAGATAACTTCAGTGGCTTCGATTCTCTGTATTTTTCTGTTGTTCTTTATTAAGGGCTTTGGCGTTCAATATATAAAAAATTTTTGAAAATCTTTTGAGTATACCTTATTGAAGAGGTTTCGTGTTTGTTCTCTTTATACAATGTTTCATATTACAAGCTCACTGGTCAACTTATGGAGCTGGCATACAGCTCTTTAATGCGATTTGTGTTCCATTTATGCATGAGGGGTTTGTTATACATGCAATTTTTTTGTTTAAAAGTAACTATTTGATTATGAACATATTTTATATCTATCGTTGCTTATAATTTATTTTTCGCATTATTCATCTATTGTACATATCTAAGGTTTGATTGTTTGGGTTTATTTAATATGTTATTCTTTTTGAGTTATGAGAATAATTTATGCAACTTACCCTCTTCTTAGGGTTCATTTTTAGTTTTTTTGTTTGTTTATATTTTCGTCCTTTACCGTGGTGCTTCTGCCCTGGGAGCCGGCGTCTGGTTACCATGGTTGCGGTCATCTGACCGCTCCCTTCCAGAGTTCCGGCTTCGACGGCACTCGCGCTGCGTAGTTTACGTTTGCAGTTACAGGTGTAATCAATTTGTATGTTGGTTTATATAAAGTCGGTGTTTGTGTTTGTTCTGTATTCCTGACGAAAGTCTTTGATAAGACTGAAACGTTGAATAATTTTTCACATTAAAGTTCCTTGAATTGAAGACTCCGTGGAGCGGTCTCCTTTGTACATTGTATATATATATATACATATATATATAAAATCCAAGGAAATCCGCACACTCTCTTTAGGTTGTTCCAGATACTTGCATACAAAACAATCCATTGGCGGAACCGCACTCAAGGTTATTTTAATGTAACTATAATAAACTTTGCTGTTTTATCATACGAAGTCCTCGAGTGCGGTTCCGCCAATGGATTGTTTTATATATATATATATATATACTAGAAATAATCCTGCTACCTATTCAGTAATAAACTTACACTTTCTGCACACACTGGCTTGACAGAAGCTTTGTTTTTCTTTTATTTTGATGGATTAAATTAAAGATTGTTTTAACTGATTTGCTTTATTAATTATCCTTTTCTTCTCCCATCTCAAACCTTTTAATACAGATTATAGAACAAATTTCACACAGTATTGCTCTGATTGTATCAGATAACATCCTGCTTGAAGCTAAATTTACAGATACAGGAAACTATAATATCATAGTGTGTGCCTTATGTGACATAATACACGATGTTAATCTACCTTAAACTTTTCTTTGTATACCAACCCGGGAGTAATGATGTTTTAATGCATGGTATTGGTATCATTGTTTCTAATACTTATCTGTAAAAGGATTTTAATGAGAATTACTGTATATAAATAATAAAATAATTCCAATGGCTATTAGTCTGTAATTTTTAGAAAAAAGTAAAGGCCATCATAACATTGTATATTTCTGAATGTAACATATTTCTCGTTTGAGACGTTTGTTTTGCTGGATCGTTTTCAAGTCAGTTATAAGATTTTCAGTATTTTCAACTTTTTTCATAATAGTGTTCAAAATTAGGAAGTATAACCTTGTAGAATAACCACTTACAACAAGATTACATTGTTAGAAATATTATCCTGTGTGTTAATTCGTTCTTTTGCAAAGAATGTGAGATCTGGTATAATGGTTACTGGAATATTTGCTGTACTACTGAAATTTCATAACACTTAATTACACTCTCCCACCTGCACTAAGCATTTGCAAGCGATATATGATATCTGTTTTTTTTGAGAAGATAGAATGAGAAAAAAACATTGTATTCATCTCTTCGGAAACCGCTTATTCATTAGTTAAGAATAAAAAAAAAAAATAGATTTATATTACTTAAAGAGGCAATCCCTATTCCTTATTTACTCTGTCTCACAAATGTTCCCGTTCATAAGGCGTATGGGATTCATTCCAGTGATGTCCATAACAATAAAACAAAACAACAGAAAAAGCCTAGTACAGGTAATTGTTTATAATACGCTGACGCAGATATTTAACTATTTAATAAATATTAAAAGTAAAAGCTTACAGGGTAATTCGAAGAGAATCAAAACGTCACCGCACGTTCGGTGACTTTTCGTTCTCTTCAATTCGGTGCGATTTGGCGATCCCATTTCGACGATCCTGCTGTGTATTCAGCAAGCACCACAGGGCCATCGTAGTGCAGGGAAAAGTCGCCGCAAACCCGACGAACACTCACCGCAAAACCCGGCGAACGCACACCGAAACCCGCAAAAAAAATCTGGATTAACCTTGCCGAACACGCCGGAGAAACCCGAGCAGGAGCCGAACACAGCGCAGAGCAGCCGCCAGAAAAACCCGACACCGCAGACGAATAGAGTGGAAAAAAAAAACAGTACGCTTGAATGTTTGAAAAGTGAAACTGTTTGCAAAGAAACTACTGAGCAAAAATGTCTGAAATTTACATATAAGATCCAATGAATGATATCCCGAAAAATGCCTTAGGCTGGGTTCACACCTCAGCGCTTTTCATATGTGCATAATATGCGCCTTTTTTGACGCGCGTATTGCGCAAACATGAAAAACGCGCATTGCAGCGTGTTCACGCTGCAGTCTATGGCCGCGAACACGCTGCAATACGCCCCAAATAAGCGCATGTACTTCTTTGGGCGTATGGCGTTTTACAGCGTGTTTCTATGTGATGTAAAACGCCCAGGTGTGAACAGGCCCCATCGGAAATCATGGGATTTCCGTGTTTGAGAGTTTTACAGCACGCAGGAACACACTGTAAAACGCCCAGGTGTGAACGGGCCTAAAAGATTAAAAAAAATCTATAAGTAAAGAAACTTTTTACTGCAGAATATTATTATAAACGGTTTATTAGATATTGAATTAAAACGGGAATATTTTTAACATTGAAGCTTATGGGATTCTCCTGAAAAAATCTGTTGAATTAAACCACCGAACAGCAGGGCAATTTCTCAACTTTTCCCTGCTGGTTTGTGTTCTCTGAATAGCCGAAGCATTGCTTCTCTATGGGGATTTCACTGCCCTCGAACAGGCAACGAACAGGCACCGTATGTGCAGGCAATTCGACAGTTTTTGGCGAACTGCCTGAATAGCTGAATGGCCAGGAAAGGTAACCGTATGCTGAATTTCAGCGTTCAGTTACCTTTCGCCAGCAATTCGGATCTCTTTGAATAACCCTGTTAGAGTTTGAGAAAAAGGCATTCAAACAATATTTATTTTATATAATATCCCTGTATCACTCTATTAATATTATCTATAGTCATATGAGTATTTTCAAGGAAATATAGTTTAATTAATTTTTTTTATTAATTATACACAGATATACATTAGTTTCTGTAAATGTGATTAAGTTACGTTTAAATGTCTCAGGACATTGCAAAAATACATTTGTACTATATAACATGTATATATAAATATATTTGACAGACTCTACACTTGATCTATCCCAAATATTATGTCCCAACCATAGAGAATAGTTTCCAGATAGAAGCGCACTCCAATTAACATGAATGAAATCTTCAGAAGCAAGACCGTAAAGCTTTCAATCTCTCTATGTAAATGTGCATAGGATTTATAGAGCTGAAATGTGTTAATTACCTCTAGGTGGGCACACACTACCCCAGAAAAAAATCTATACCAGGTGTCACCCGGCCAATGGGTGACCAAACATCTTACTTATCTATTAATAGCAGAAAGACCAGGCACTCAAAGGTAAACAGGGAACTTGACTTTTTTATTAACAACATACCATCTCACTAGGTTTGTGCATTTTGTTTAATCTTCGCTTCGTCCAAATAGATTCTCCAAATGAAATATAGGATTGTCGGCAATTTGAGAGCTTCCGAATCACCAAAATGAATGACAGTAATAAAATATTTCTTAATCAATCTAAAATTTTTCATATAATTTCGGGATCATTTTGCTAAATAAAACAAGTGCATTCTATCAGAGAACTTTTGGAGAAGTGAAAATTCTAGGTAAAAAAAAGCTGATTTGGAAAGTGAGATGAACGGGAGACTTTGTCTGGTTTGGCTATTTTGAACTAGAATTTTCACTTCTCCAAACATTCTCCAGGGTTTCACCTTTCTCTGAATAACCCTGTATGTGCAATACTAACCCTAATATTAACAATAACAATAATAAATGCAGAATAATGTAATAATCCTAACAGTAACCCTAATCCTAACACAAACAGAACCAGTAGCCTAACTGTAAACTAATCCTAGAAGTAACCCTAACCCTAAACCTTACCCTAATCTTAACCATAGACCAGCCCTAAGTGTTATACACGCAGAAACAATAACTGTAACTTTAACAGTAACCCTAATCCTAACACAAACAGAACCAGTAGCCTAACTGTAAACTAATCCTAGAAGTAACCCTAACCCTAGACTTTACCCTAATCTTAACCATAGACCAGCCCTAAATGTTATACACGCAGAAACAATAACTGTAACTTTAACAGTAACCCTAATCCTAACACAAACCGCACCAGTAAGATTAATAGTAATCCAACCCTAGGAGTAATCCTAGTTCTAACATAGAGGGGTTATAGAGGGTTGCATAAAGGGGGAGGGTTGAAGGATGTGGAAAGGGGGATATAGAGGGGATAAGGATAAATTGGGAGGAATAGAGAGGGCGTGGGACTAAAAATTTCTCCGCAACACAAATTTCAGACATTTCCGAACCTTTTTGATTGACCTGTGGTGGCAAATTTAGAGAGTTGATAAATCCTAAAATTTGGGAATACGGGATTTCCTGGAATTAAATTTTTGTTTTTGAACATATTTACATCTCATGCATATTTTGGATCCACTCTGGAGACTTTCTGGAGTGCTTATGTAGTGCACAGTTCTTTTGCTATCGATGGACACCAGGGAGCGGCCACCATAAATACAAATTGCAAAAATACATACCAAAAATGTGATGAATAAATAATATCAAGAAAACAACAGGGACTCACTCTGTTTATCAATAGATTACACTGTGTACGTTGACGGAATATTTGATAATTATTGGTATAAAGAGAATGCAATGAATACAAATCGAGCCGTCTATTACTAGATGTGAAATAATAGGTGACATAACTATTCATCCAGCATTTCTTCAAGCAGGGCTTGCTGACCTCTTGATCCGTGATACATACATAACAAATTGATTAAAGCTTTTATTAATTAATTGTACAAACCATTTGAAAATAGCCACATAAAAATCAGGGTTGCTTCGTAATTGTGGATAACCCAGATAGTGTTATAGTGAGCTAAAAATAAAAACCAGACGGCAAATCCGAGCCAAGCTCACTGTAAGTTATACTTTGCAAAGTGAAGTATGATTTAAATTTCGCATTTTCGCCATTTCGTCATACCTTATGTTTAGTGAATAAAGCCCAGTTGTTATGCAAAAGCAAGCCTGGTTTGAATTAAATTTTAAGTTTCTCTGTTTATTGTATATAGAATATTTTATTATTTTCGTGTTATTGCTTACGTTGGAATGTTCAGCGATAACTATTTCCACAGGTTGCAGAACAAAAGGTCAAAAAGTTAAGTATTCTATATTTTAAGTTCCAGCTTGGTAACGTAGAGAATGTAAGTGCCCTTCCAGGTGGAAATACAAACTATTTTATCTGCACGATGTTAAATGTTACGGATTCTCTGCGGCTAATTCATTCTAAGTAATGAACGGGTCTTTCCAATTTTACGCCGTGAAAATATGAACTGATTTCATATTTATTCTCATGTAGTCCAAATCATCGTAAATGCTTATTGATTCGTCATCTTTGCAACTTATTCTTCAGGAATAAATCCGCTCGGGTCCACTAGTCATGATCTATAAAGACACCTTCACTACTTTGTTCTTTCCACCTGTAAATTATAGCAAAATAACTGTCTCTCTCATGTTTTTGGGTTTGTTTTTGATTGGGCATCAAAATCAAACAATCAAAGTTCCTTTAAACCAGCTCTGCTGATGCTGTGAGAAGGTCCATATTGTTTTCTCTTTTTAGATTTTTCTTTGTAGTTTATAACAGTACTATTTTGGTAAAACCTTTAAAATCAGCTTAAACAGTAACTTTATGTATTTTCTCAAATAAAAAGGGCTTGTAAGAAGTGTTCCCAAAACTTGTTTTTAATTTTGTTAGTTTACGTCCCCATTTTTCATTGTAAAGTGCTGCAGAAACTGTAGGCGCAATTTAACCCCTTCTATGCGGAGGACGCGCACAGCGCGTCCTGCCGCATATACACTTGACTGCTGGGGACGCGCTGAGCACTTCCTCCCTTTGTAGCCGCGATTGGCTGGGATTCCGGCTGATCGCTGCGGCCCCCAGGTGCGGGCCGACATCTTGTCAGCCCAGCCTCCCGGACCCAGGTGGGCACAATAGACGTCATCGTCTATTACAGGCACCCCCCCACCAGTGCGGGGAATGTGCCTGAAGGGGAGGGGGAACCTTTCTTCCTCCCGATCGGCTTGGGGCACTGCAAAAAGGCAGGCACCGCTTGGAAGGGCTGGATCGCGGTCCCCTCCCGGAGCTGGCCGACATCTGGGATGTCGGCCAAGCTTCCGGGATCTCCCCCGCCTACAGGCGTCATCGCGTATAGCGCGATGACGCAGTTCAGGAGTTAATCCCTAGCTGCCACCTATGGTGGAGATATGGTGGATCTCCCGATCCGTGGCAGCTAGGGGTTAATGGCATGGCCATTTCCAATGATACCAAACATGACCATGTTATATGTAAACAATAAGTATAAAAAATAAACAGTTTTTTTTTTGTTTTGTTAATGCAGCAATATTGTTCCCATATTCAATTATAATGTGAACAATGATGCTGCACTAACGATTTTTACTATGGGGGGCGTTTGCTAAAAATCACGTAATTCCCCCCCAAAAATGTAACGAGTCCCCATTTCTAATTTTTTTAACAAGGGCACCCCATAGAAAATATAAATACACCACATAAAAAATATAACCGCAAAGGCTCGCAAGATAAAAAAAACACTTTACACACTGTAGATGATTAAACATTCAAATTTTATTTAATTTTTTGTTATAATATACAGGCAGGACATGACGTATACATATAATAATGATATATTATGAATCTGCCGTAAAGAACGATATATAATTTGTCTGGGTCGCATAATAAAATGTGACTTCAAATCGCGTTTAAACATTTTTCTGCAGGAAGCTCTTTTTTTTTTAAATTCTTTATTTTTAGATTTTGCACAGACAATCAAATAAAGCATATGGTGAAAAGTGGCCACACAGGGCCATATGACGTCATCCACAGTGTCACATATGAAAATAAAAATAAAAGTCATCTGAGCACTCTTCATAAGGTAGATAAGGGAAAGAATCTGCGTTATTCATATACAGGCCATAATGACCTTTGTATCAAATACAGTAAATGTGATAAAGATAGATAGTGATGCATGATGGGAAATGTGAAATTCCAGAATTGTACGGCGGAATGTGGACGTCGACGGGATATTACGTATTGGTATGGTCCGTATCACCAATTGAACATCATATATAGAGAACGCCGAAGAGATAACGGGGCCAATGGGAAGCAAGTTAGGACTTTTTAAATGGACTTTGGGTTGGGAGGGTTTGAAGAGATCATATTCTTTGTTTTTATGAAGCCTTTGAGAAAGTCGTAATGACAAAATGCATGGGGGGGGTCCTTTATGGCTTTACCATACCTTATTTTATTCTTTATTAATAAATCCCTTTTTATTGTTTGACCTATATTGCTTCCTGGAAGCTCTTTCTCCGGTCCAGCACAAACTGTGTTCCAACAGAAGGAGGCCGTAGAGTATATTCATATATACAGTTGTGTTCAAAATTATTCAACCCTCAATGCTGTAAAGGGTTTTAGGGAATTTAGTGTACATTTGTAATTGTATTCAGAATGAAATCCTACAAGGACTTTTTAAAGAACCATATGCAACTAAAATGACATCAATTGGTTTTGTAATACAGTAGTAAATGTTTCTTTTGTGAATTCTTCATTGACACAATTATTCAACCCCTTAAAGACTACCACTCTGAAGAACAGAGGTTCATTCAAGTGTTTTCAATCAGGTATTGAAAACACCTGTGGATGTCACGGAGCAGCAATAAAGCATAATAAGCACCAATTAGGCAGCTTTAAAATGACTGTGATACTCAGCTCCTTCTAGACATTTACTGTGTGGTTACAAACATGGTCAAGTCAAGAGAATGGTCCAGGAAGGCAAGAGAAGAGGTGATTACTCTTCACAGGAAGGGCAATGGCTATAAGAAGATTGCAAAGATGTTAAACATACCAAGAGAGACCATAGGAAGCATCATTCGCAAATTCAAGGCAAAGGGCACTGTTGAAACGCTACCTGGTCGTGGCAGAAAGAAGATTCTGACTTCGACTGCTGTGCGCTACCTGAAGCGTAGAGTGGAGAAAAGTCCCCGTGTGACTGCTGAGGAACTGAGAAAAGATTTGTCAGATGTGGGTACTGAAGTTTCAGCTCAGACAATACGGCGCACACTGCGTAATGAAGGCCTCCATGCCAGAACTCCCATGCGCACCCCCTTGCTGTCTCCAAAGAATAAGAAGAGTCGACTGCAGTATGCCAAAAGTCATGTGGACAAACCACAGAAGTTTTGGGATAGTGTTCTGGGGACTGATGAAACAAAATTAGAACTGTTTGGGCCCATGGATCAACGCTATGTTTGGAGGAGGAAGAACAAGGCCTATGAAGAAAAGAACACCTTGCCTACTGTGAAGCATGGCGGGGGTCAATCATGCTTTGGGGCTGTTTTGCTTCTGCAGGTACAGGGAAGCTTCAGCGTGTGCAAGGTACCATGAATTCTCTTCAGTACCAGGAGTTATTGGATGACAATGTGATGCAGTCCGCCACAAACCTGAGGCTTGGGAGACGTTGGACCTTTCAACAGGACAATGATCCCAAGCATACCTCCAAGTCCACTAGAGCATGGTTGCAGATTAAAGGCTGGACCATTTTGGAGTGGCCATCGCAGTCACCTGACTTAAATTCGATTGAGAACCTCTGGTGGGACTTAAAGAAAGCAGTTGCAGTGCGCAAGCCTAAGAATGTGACTGAACTGGAGGCTTTTGCCCATGACGAATGGGCGAAGATACCCGTAGATCGCTGCAAGACACTTGTGTCAAGCTATGCTTCACGTTTAAAAGCTGTTATAACTGTAAAAGGATGTTGTACTAAGTACTAAGATTGAATGTCACTTGGGGGTTGAATAAAACTGATAATGATGTGAGCACAGAAAAGACATTTGTGGTTATTTCATTATAAATGTTATGTTATATTTGTCTGACCTACACGTGCCTCTTTGATTTAATTGTAAGCAAGATGACTGAATGATCAAAATCAATGTCAAACTGGCCAAAACACTCAATTTCAGTGGGGGTTGAATAATTTTGAACACAACTGTACATCATTCACTGTTATCTTGATTATTTTGGCTCCCAATTTGTGTCTTTTAGATAATGAAAATGGTCAGATCTCCTGCTTGGGGTTGTAGTGGTCATAATGAGATTATTAGTAATGCAGCTTCCACAAAATACCGATAGAATATAAAAATAATATCTGTATGTGGCATAATGCCTGTATATGGAAATTACAGTAACACCTTGCATCTATACTGTGCAGGCATTTTCAGTCAATATACCACCCTGAATTTTATCTATGTACAGTAGTGAGTGAACTCAGAGCTCTTCCCATATGCTCCCTTTTCCCTGACTATTGTAATAAAGCAGTATAGTCTGCTGAGCTATTTGTTACCGTGAGGTAGTGAGGGTGAAGGCTGCTCCGTTTAGCTTTACAATAATGCAGGGGGACAGGAGTGATTTTTCACTAGGGGCACATTAATCTTAATATTAAAAAGTTATGCAAAAGGGGTATTATGTGGGTATTTATTGTTAATTTTTAACTCAGCGTCCAAGCTGGTCTTTTTGAGTAGACAACCTAGTTGGAAGAAGAAAGAGGAGAAGGTGCATTTTTTAAAACACAGTCATTAAAGATAAAAAACAGGGTGGGTTCAGTAGACTTATTATTAACCACTCTATTTTCTTTGTCTGTCATAGGTGGATTTTACAGGAGCCGTGGAAATGGTCTGAGGCTGTGCTGCAGCCATTGTGGCTCTCTAGGCTGAAGGCTGGTCGATGATGTTGATGTCTTGACCATACTGATGTTCATAAACCATCTTTGTATGGGCATGGCTCAGAGTAGGATAGCAGGCTGATTTATGCAGGGGTCAAATAGAAAAAAAAAAAGGAAAATAGTCTAGCAAATAACCCATCACACTGGCTTAAACCTTATTTTTAGATTAGATAGCATTAAACATGATTGAATTAAAACTGAAAGGTTACATTATATGAGGTGTATTGGAACTCTGTTCTCTGTGCAAAATTAGCGGTGGACCTATTTTATTTTTGACTTGAACGCTGATTTTATGATGTAGAAAGATAGCACTTAATATGGACACATTTGGAATGGATGAGGCTTGGGAATAGTATGTGTTAAAACAGCAATGGGATACTGAAGTACAGGGGTCTTAAAGTACTGGCTCGCACACTCAGGGCTGGCCTTTGGGGTGTGCGACCTGTGCAATGGCACTGGGTGCCATGGCAACGGGGGGCACCTGGCATGTACTGGCCGTCGCTGAGCCGGCTGTCTGCCTGAGTGCTCTGGTGGCTGCCAGAGAGAGAGATGCAAAAAAATCTGAATTCCGGCCGCTGGATTCGGATTTCTCCCCCCCCTGCGCTCCTTCCCTCTCTGAGCTCCAGCACAGAGTGTATCAGAGAGCAGGATGGTCAGAGCAACGGCCGGCTCACAGTGCACGTGTCAGAGCAGAGTTCACAGTGACAGAGACCAAAACTGCTCTACACGGCACCTTCTTCCTCCTATTGCAGAAGACACATGGGCCTGCAAAACAAACAACAGCAGGAGAGCTCCCTGCTGTGAATAGCAATCAACTATGTCAGACAAGAGGTGAGACAGCAGCTGCCTCCATCATATGTGAAAGGGTTAAAGTGGCTACCTGCAGGAGGCAGAAGGTTAAATGTCTGCCTGTACAGCTAATCTACAAGTATTCACTCCTTGACAGCTGGACCCCCCCCTTCCACCACCTTTAACCCTTGCATCTCTAGTACTCTACCATCCAAACCTCTGACTAACCTCTGCACCTCCAGTACTGTCTACCCCCAACTTTGCTTATAAGCCCCTACATTACCAGATACCATCCCCCGACCCTGCCTGTGGTTAATATTTTACTTTTAATAAATTAATGGATTTCTCTTTTATATATTTAAATAAATGTAAATATTAAAATGATTAGAAAAACATTTTTGATTTGGGTCTTACATTTTTAATCCTTTTATTTTTAAAGACCATTTATTCTTTTTATATTTTGCAAAAACCCTTTATATGTTTTTAAAGACCTTTTTCTATTTTTTTTTACATTTTTGTTTTTTTTATTTTGAAAAGACTTATTTTTTTTTTTTTTTAAACATATTTTTATTCATCTTGGTTCAACATACATCAAAAACAGATAGACGTCTCAGTAAACATCAGTATCAAATATTCAACTAATACATATACATGGCATCCAGTTTCCGAAAAAATTACTGTGCAACTCCCTTTAACACCCATGAGATCCACATGGAGGTCGGTTAAGTGCGGGCATCTACTGGATCTGAGGGGGTGGAAGCCAGAAAACGGGACAAGGAGTGATCAGGGGGACCCTGCGGGATGGGTGGGGCATCTCGCAACATCTGTAGTGAGTACCATGGGGTGCAGAAAAAGGCATGACGTAAGGAGTCCTTAGTTTCGCATGGCAGGGTGCGAATAAGGGTGGTCCAATTGGTAAAGAAAGACTGAGTCTTCTTTTCTTGCTGCATCGCAGCCTCGGTCCAGTCCGCCAAAAATATGGCGTAGATTCTGTCATAAACCATGCGAAAGGAAGGAGGGGTAGCGGAGATCCATTGGACAAGATCGCCTTCTTGCCTGTTGCAGCTAACAGGGTGAGCCAAAATCGATGTGACTTACCAAAAGGTCTGGGGGTGTGAGGGGTCGGACGATTAAAGATGGCCCATTCCGGGGTAAAGGGGATTTCTAGACGCAGAACCTGTGAACCAAAACGTCGTATTGTGTCCCAAAACAGCGTAATAAAAGGACATGACCATAAACAATGCCGCAAGTCAGCATTAGTACCTTGACATTTTAAACAGTTTGCATTTGGTGACAGTCCCGCTCGAGCCATTCTGTCAGGCGCCATATACGCTCGATGAAGTATTCTATAGAACATGTCCCAGTAGTTAGCAGAGGGTAGAGAGTGCCTGGACAGTAAGGTGGTCCCTATCAAATCTTGTACGGAAAGCTCGGGAAAAATTGTGGTCCATCTAGTTATTGCTGCCCAAGGGAGTTTAGTGGGTAACGCGGATTGTAGAAGTGCGTATATAGTAGAGGTAGAGGGAGGGGACAGAGGGCGGGCAAACAGGAGTGTGTCGAGCGAATTAGCTAGGTCATTTGGGGACAATGTGCTCAACTGGGTAAGGAGAAATTGCTTTAATTGCAAGTAAAATACCGGGTGAATATCGAAGGGCATAATTCGGTTTTTCAAGGTCGTGTAGGAAAACGGCAAGCCTGACAGTCCATCAATGTAGTGGTGCATCTGAGTAAAACCGCGGTGGGCCAGAGTATGGAAGATTGGAGCAGGGGGAAAAGACTTATTTTAATTTTGTAACAGATATTTTTATTTTTTAAAGTACTTTTTTATTATTTAGACACATTTTTATTGATTTAATCTATTAGGAGAATGAGACTTTATTATTATTTTTTTGCAATTTAGAGGAATTTGACAATACAGCGTGATTCGACGGTCATTGGTGCAACTTGGCAGTTTTCACTGACGTCCGTTAACGGCTTTGGCGACTCTATTTTAGGCAAAATACGGTTAACATTCACTAGTGAATTCACTGTATTTTCGGCGAAATGGAATCCCTGAAGAGCGCCGAAATGCAGCGAAAATATATATAGAAACATAGAAAATATCGGCAGATAAGAACCTTTCGGCTCATCTAGTCTGCCCAATTACATGGATATTTTACCTGGATTTATCTTTTATATATATTTGTGTGAGTGCCATGTTAGGGCTCCTCTAAGTATTCAAAGTGTGCGTATGCCCTGTTAAGTATTCTTCGTATATTCGGGGTGTAGAACAGAACAATAAATCTCCCTGGAATGAGTCTCTTTATATAAATGCTGTTACAAATTGCTTGGTATATCGCTATGTCGCTATATCGATATGGTAGGGTGTGTGGCTACTGTGGGGCGCTGTGAAGATTTCTCGCACAGGGCACCCAGAGGCCTAAGGCCGGCCCTGCGCACACTGGTTTAAAGTGGCCCGCAGAATTGGGGGAGAGTTTGATAGGGCGAGGAAGTGCATTCTTCCATAGGCTTGGTGCCGCGCGAGAAAAGTTCTGCAATCTGGCATGTGAAAAGATGATGATGGAGGATGCCAGGAGAAGGTCATTGTCAGAACTTAGGGGGCGGGCTGAGGTGCATTTGGTGATTATTGGGGACAGGTAGTCTAGTGCGGAGTTAGTGAGGGCTTTGTAGGTCAGGGTGAGCCTGGTATCCAGTCCTCAGTACACTCAGCCTTGGTTTTCCCTCTCTCATTGCACACACAGTTGACCAATTAAGCACTGACTGGTTTTCAATAAAAGGCTAATCCTCCCATCAGGCAGTGTTTCAGTATTGTGGCCCATTAGCTTGCACAGCTTAATCCTGTGTATTGCTTCTCCTAAAGCCTACGTTCCAGTTCCTCCAGCCATATCTTCAGCATCCAAGTTCCCAGTGACTACTAAGTGTTTGGTGCGTGTATAAATAAAACCCACCATCTTTCTGCCTCTCCTTAGCTGAAAAGCAGCAGGAGGGGCATGGAGCTGCTCAGTAGAGCGGCTTTTGGTACATTGGTTAGGTACTCACTCTACAAAGAGGTGCCTTGAAGGGGCAAGTGAGCTTACGTTGCAATGGCCATTGAAACAAACTAAAACCTCATAGTGTTTTGTTGTACATGGAATACATAGAAACGAGCGCAGATCACACCTTTTTCCTCTTGTTATGTTTTATACATTAACTGGGCTGTTACTCCTGGCTGTTGCAGACGCTCCGGTGAGTATGGGCGCGATGCCATTTTTTCCTGTATGTATGTATTCCTACCAGTGTCTGGTCAGCCCTCTTTGTGTCCTGCCCCTTGTCCTCAGCTTGCTGGTTGTCTCCATCCTGTTTTTCTCCTCCACCCTTTCCTCCGGTTGTGTGTAACACAGCATACTGGGCTCATAAGATGCTTAGCTGGTACGTCCCAGTACTGACCCTTACAGCAGGAACATGTGGGAACTCTGGTCCACCATTACTTTCTCAGAAGGAATGGAGATCCCTCATCTCCCAAACATTTAACAGCTTTCATTATGTTCCAACTATGTTTCCTTTTTACGTCACCACAAATATGATATTTATAACAATTTTCATAGGCTGGGTTTTGGAGAAGCCTTATCTTCATGCTGGGTGGAGTAGAGGTAACATCACTGCTCTGCGTGGAGAGAGCCTGGGGAGACATGGGTTTGATTCCAGCAAGAGCACCTTTCCATAAGTGTCCTTCGGCAAGACACCTAACGGTACATACTCGCCACCCAGGACATACTTGAAAACGAGAGAAGTCTCAATGTATCCTTCCTGGTAAAATCCTTTCTCAAAAAAAATATTAATATCACATTTGCACATGGGCCTGTGGGTTATGTCTGACATGTCAAAGGTCAATTGAGAGTTCCCATGCTTATTGTTTTTAGCACTAGACCACTGGCTATAAAGCTGAGTTTTATCACCAGAAACACAAAACCCTAACCCAGGCCTCAAAATTTCCACTCGCCTGCTCGCATTTGGCGAGTGGAAATTACATGAGGGCGAGTGGAAATGCAGATGCAGGCAGGATAGGGGTTATATGGGGCAACTACTGGCGAGTAACTCTTAAGGCCTGGCTAGTAGCTTGGGACTTGAAATTTAGAGCCCTGCCCTAACCCATTCAACTGGATTTAGGTGTGTAAAAAATACCAATTTCACATTAAAATGAATAAATCCTGTCCGTCTTCTTTAATGTTTCTTTTCTACCTGAGAATCAAAGGATCTGTTTTGTGACTTACATATCACAAGAACCCTCGGATTTTTTGTTATAAGCATTTACATGTCATTTTTTTATGCCCTTTGCATTTTTTTCCCACCGGTAAATGAAATTATGGTCTTTGTCTGCGTACTTATTTTAATTACATTACATCCTGTAACTTCACAGAAGATAATACCATGTGTTCGAAAATACAAATTGTAATAATCTGTAAAATGTCAGTCTCAAAGCAATGTTCTTCCCTACTTTGATAGTTTGCTTTGCCCGCCTGATGATCTTTTATTTTTCATTGACATTGTTTAATAATCCCTTGGCACGACCTATCCAGACCTCCTGCTACTATGTGCCGAGACATATTTCATAATGCTTAAGCTTCCGCTGCTCAATCTTAGGTAATGAAAATATTTTAGATATCATATCCTAATCTGAACAAAAAAAACCTGCATTCCCAAGATCATTTCCACTCATTTGTGGATAGAATTTCTAAATGTTTAATGGTCTTATGCCTGCTGTTGTTTAACTGACTTCACTGTGGGAAAGGCTTGCATGGGCTGTGTCACAGACACTTCGCGGATTTGACTGGGATATTCTTGATGATGTGCAATAGGCATGCACAGCATAGTTATGTTAATAATTATAATCCTTTTTTTTTCCAATTTTTGTAATAAAGCATCTTCTGCTTTATATGAACGGGGCTGCCCGCAAAGTAATCCGGATCGGACTTTGACATCTAATAACACAGGTCTGCCATGAAAAACTTTTTGCAAGCTGTTAGATGTTTTTAATGTACTTTTGACAGCTGAATGTGAAAATTACAATAAAATGTCACATCACACACAGATTTTTCACAATTTCAATGTTTTTTTTACCGAGTACTGATTTTTTTCTACCTACAGTGTTTTGAAAATCTCAAATTTGTTTTGAGCTGATTATTGCGTTTCATATCAGTGAATTATTATTATTGTCATCATTTATATAGCGCCAACAGTTTCCACTGCGCTTTACAATAACCAAAGGGAACAAGATAAACAGACATATGATGGGAACAAGTGGTGTAGAGGGCCCTGCTCATAGGAGTTTACAATCTAGAGGGATTGGGGTTGAGGAAGACCAGAGGAATTTTACTTGATAGCAGGATCATTAGTGCCAGTGGTTTGGGAATGGTGGGGCCATAGAAGCAGCTTCAATCATGTGTGATTAGATTAGCAGAGGGATGAGTTGTTTCAGTGATGTGGTACGCTAATCTGAAGAGATGGGTTTTGAGGGATTTCTTGAAGGCCTGAAGATTAGGGGAGAGTTTGATAGGGCGAGGCAAGTCATTCCACAAGACCGGAGCTGGTCTTGAGAAGTTTTGGAGGAGAAAGTTGGCCGTGCTCGTGTAGACAGATGACTGGAGGTGACCGGGGTTGTCTAGATGGGACGTGCTTGCGGAATTAAAGTATGTTGAATGTCTAATAGAAGATATTCACCCCTTTCTTTCTCTTTTTTGGGATTCTGAAAGGCCAGACTCTTGTGTGTTTGTGGTACCACAATGTCGCTGGGAACTCCTAGCGGCAATGGGTGAAAAAAAACATATACTCACCTTGGATCCCTCGGTGCACGATTTTATCCACCAGGCTCTCTCACACTAGCTGAAGATAACTGGGAACAAACAGCAAGGCTCAAGCACCTCTCTATGGAGTCCTATGGGTTCCTAGACTTTATACAAGTGATGATGCGGTTTGCCACAGTTATCAGCTCTCTTATGTTTCAAGGCTCTAACACAGTAGATCCCAACCCTGTCCTCCACTACACGCCAGGTTTGCCAGATATCTGAAGCACAGCACAGGTGATATGATTTGCTGCTCAGTGATTGCAGGATTCAGTCTGCAGTTCCAATTTAATCCTTAAAACGTGGCCTGTTAGGGGTACTCGAGGACAGGTTTGGGGAAACACTGCTCTAAAATATCAGCTCACTCATTATAGAGCTGGTAATAAGATGCCAATAAAGATTAATGACTCGCCTTGACTTTACCATTTAGCAGCTCCCTATTACCAACTGAACTGGAATACTTGCACAGATCTCTTAGTTTGACAAATAGGAATACACTTTTTAATAGGCATTATAGGTCACATCACATTTGTTATCTGAAGCCTCTAGTTTTTGACTTAGTCTCTGCTTAGAAATCCATTTTGCTGCATACAGTAACTATAAATATAGTGAAAATTTCAGTCCTTATAATCAACTGTACATATGCACGCACATGACACTGTAATCTATACCAGCAAACCAAATCTCCCGCAGCTGGAGGCCGTGCTGCAAGAACAATTCACAGAGGAAGAAAAGTGGATCAAACACAACAAACGTTTTCTAAATACTGACAAAACTATAACGATGCTCTTTGGAACAGAACCTAAACTACATAAATTGCAAACTCGCCATCTATGTTTCAGGACAAAATCAAATGGCACGCTGACCACGGTCACTTCTCTCAAATATCTAGGTATGTGTTTAGACCCAAATCTATCATTTGACCCCACATCGAAAAACTCTCATTTAAACTTTACCTCAAACTAGGTGCCCTGTACAGAAACAAATCCTGCCTGAGCCCCGCGGTAAGAAAGCAGATTGTAAAACAAATGCTTATGCCGGCTATTGAATACGGAGATGTAGTGTATGCAGCTGCCCCGCAAATGCACCTTCATAAACTTACTACATTGTATAACTCATGACTGCTTAAACCTGGATCCTTATTAAATATAGAAACATAGAAAATGTCAGCAGATAAGAACCTTTCGACCCATCTAGTCTGCCCAATTACATGGATACTCTACCTGGATTTATCTTTTGTTTAGGATAGCCTTATGCCTATCCCATGCCTGCTTAAATTCAATCACTGTTTTGGCCTCTACCACTTCTACTGGAACTCTGTTCCATGTATCCACCACCCTCTCAGTAAAATAATGCTTCCTGATGTTACTTTTAAACCTTTGCCCCTCTAATCTAAGACTATGTCCACTTGTTTTGCTACTTTGTTTCCTTTTAAATATACTCCCTTCCTCTACCTTGTTGATTCCCTTTACGTATTTAAATGTTTCTATCATATCTCCTCTGTCTCGTCTTTTTTCCAAGCTGTATATGTTAAGATCATTAAGCCTTTCCTGGTAACTTTTCTCCTTCAAGCCGTACACCATTTTAGTAGCCCTTCTCTGAACTCTCTCTAAAATGTCTATATCCTTCTGGAGATACGGTCTCCAGTACTGCACACAGTACTCCAAGTGAGGTCTCACCAGTGCTCTGTACAGTGGCATGAGCACTTCCCTTTTCCTACTGCTAATACCTCTCCCTACACAACCAAGCATTTCCTGCTGCTCTATTACATTGACTACTTACCCTTAGATCCTCTGCAATAATAACCCCTAAATCCCTTTCCTCAGATGTTGAGGTTAGGACTGTATCAAATATTCTATATTCAGCCTTTGGATTTTTACGTCCCAGGTGCATTATCTTGCACTTATCCACATTAAAATTCAATTGCCACAGCTCCGACCATTTTTTTAGTTTACCTAAATCATTTGTCATTTGGCTGATCCCTCCAGGAATGTTAACCCTGTTGCAAATCTTTGTGTCATCAGCAAAAAGACATACTTTACCATTGATACCTTCTGCAATATCACTAATAAAAATATTAAATATTATTCTTCGCCCATGCCCTTAAATAAACACACCACACCAATATGTATATATGGAAAGGACATAGGCCACAGCTTTTATTTAATTCTTTAACATAACAACTAATTTCACACCCCAATAATACCCCAACATGTCCAATCTGACCCTACTGCAGCAATTAACAGTAGGCAGTTATCACCACCAACCAGAGCTTGTCGCTCTCCTGACTTACACAGGACTGAGGACGCCTCTCTCATCGCCCACCTGCTCCGGCGGCTTATCCATAGGACGTCCTCGCTGGCCATGGTTCACACAAGCTGTGACACAAATATGAAAAATAAATAACAGGGCAAGGAGGGCGGGAACGTGACAACCCTTCCCAGGTCAGAAAGGGAGTGACCAGGTAAGGTTTTTCTCCCTCATTAAATGGGCCTCCTCATTAGCATACACCTGCCGCTTCCCCAATCACTAACTACTGCACACCTGCACTAATCGTCCCAGGCCAGCAGTCATGCCCCCCTTCCTGAATTTTCCAGGGGCTGCTTTCTGCCACTTTGTGCTACAATGTAACTACATGACCCACCATTGTGACATGTTAAAAGAGCTAAACTGGCCGTCTCTGAAATCTAGACGCACCCTTCGCCTTTCCAACCTGGTGTTAAAGAGATTTTCTGGGAAGCTGCCACCCTACCTGAATAGGCTGCTTCCCCAGCAGTTCCCTCATCCTATAACCTCCGATCCAGGACCAGCACCTTACTTGCAATACCACAATACAAAAAGACAGTGGCTCGATCCTCATTTTCCTACAGAGCACCACAAATATGGAATAACCTCCCAGATGCCATCAAATCTTCCCCAGTCTAAAGTCACTTAAGAGATCTCTATTAACATACCTCGATACAGAATGCACCTGTAAACATGTAACATAATGACTATATTTCCTACATATTTATTTTCTGTGTTAATCTGTATATTTGTGTTATTTTTTTTAATATCTTGCATTTATTACTTTGTATTTCTGTAACAACTGTAAATTTTCAATGTTCTTGAACCCCAGACATACGAGAGAAATCTCAATGTATCCTTCATGGTAAAATACTTTATAAATAAATAAACTTCATTATATTGATATGAAACTATAAAGATAATTTTAAAAGTGTTTCAGTGAGACAACTGTATTTAATTTATTGTTTCATTTGCTTTTATTACTTATGTTATCACTGTGTTTATTGCTATTTTATATTTTTATTTAATTCTGCTAATATTATAACACGTATGTGTAATGCTACACATGCATTTAAAATGTTTGCTTATTTGGTTATTGATTTGTTTTATAAATTCTGTTGCATTTATCATTTCTGCCCCAGACATGAAAAAACCAAAACCTAGACGATGGAATCCTTAAAACTCTTTTGCTCCATCACTTGATCATGCTTGACTAAACTGTGATTTGTCTACTAGATTATAGACTTCTACAAATGGGCTAAGCAGCTTGAGCACTTGTAACGTATTGATTGGTTTATTGACACAGAAAACGATCCAGGGTTACTTGTTCCTGAAAACAATACATGGTTAGCTGTAGATGGGTGGTGTGTTTGAATCAAAATCACTTTGACTGTTCGAAGCGACAGGAACCGACAGCAGCTGAGCCCAAAGGACAGAGTGATAAATGTGTATTTGCGTGTGATTGTGCGTATGTGTACTCTACGGGTATTTGCTTAACGAACAAGAGGAAAGAGTAGTTCGCAGTTTGTATAGCAGATTGTCTTTAATTATTTCCCACGATTATTATTGCTATTATGGTTCTGTGTGAAGAGAACTGACTACATGCTTTGAAAAAGACAAATGTCAGACAGGTATCACAGGTCTTGGACGTTGTTTCCATTTAGATGTTACTTAACCACCTTGTAAGTATTCAATCAATTCTCAAAGCTGTATGGAAGTCATCTAATTCGGAAAATTATACATAAATAACACAATAAATGAACTCTTTCATAACGCCTCTAGTCTGCATCTTAATGTTGTAGGGTGGTTACACACCAGCTGTGACATGTTCCCTTTCATGCAGGATTTCCTTACGTTTCTCATTTCTCTTTGACTACAATTATAAAGAAAAGAGAATTAGTATCTGTCCTTTATTGACAAATGGAACCAGTTAAACTCTGGGCCTGAACCACAACAAACTTTTGGGATGTATGTAGAGTGTAACTACAACATTATTATTATCCTTTATTTATATAGCACCACTTATTCCGCAGCACTTTACAAGATCAGTGAACAAGGAGTTGATACATTAGAATACCACACATGGACGATACGGCCTGATTCCGGGGGACCGTGTTCCCGAGGGAACTTACAATCTATGAGATGTATTTTGTGATAGCAGTCATGCCTATAGTTCACTTCCTTTGAATGTTTAAACTCCATGGGTTCTAATCTGTCTCGATTTAGTAACTTGTGATGATGTAGGACACTATGCTTTTCCTGATTAGTGATCTAGCTTTGCTCATTGTTTCCTATTTCTACCTTTTAGGTCAAAGTGCACCTGTTAAACTTATATACAGGGAGTCGCCATTTTGATGTAAACCTTGACACAGTTATTTGAGGTGCACTTACATCTGCCAATGATCTTACCTGATGAAAGCAGAAGGACCTATAGTAGATAATGGTGGTAGATAGCAGATGTACCTGTTGAGTATGAGAGGTATGGGAGATGCACTTTAACAACATTGGCTAAGCAGTTCAATGTAAAACCCATGCTAGACTAAAGTTGAGATCAATGCATGTAAAAGGAATTACTAGGTTATGGTTGCATTTACAATTCAAGGCATGGTGTTATTGCCCTGTTTCAAGGTGAACAGTGACCGACTGTTGGGTTACCAGAGATTACCTATTTTAAGCACAAGGCATTTTATCCCAAATGCTAATCCCAAATGCTGGGGTAATCAATCACCACTCATGGTATATACTCTGTAGTCCATAAGGAGTTACATGAGATCTTGCCCAACACAAATTCACGGCGGGAGGACGATGAATCATTTGACCTCATGCATTTTCGCTTACGGCTGGACGTCCACTGGATCCGCAGTCACGCGACCGACTTGTCAGACTAGGAATGATATCGGTCGTGCGACTTGGTCTGCCGAGGGATGTCCACTTCATCCCTCATATGGACGACTATGGACCCAAAAACCTGTTTATTCTTGTTTTCTTTTTTTCTGAGACTATTGCATATTACATTCTGCCTTTGGAAACACTGCAGACCTTTGTGTGCGAAAATGGATATGATATGGAGGAGCTGGATGCGCTAGTTCGGTGTGTGAATTTTAATCCCTTTGCGCAGCTGAAAAAGGACCTAAAATTCATTCACCCTGTACCCGTCCCAAACATGGCAAGTCCCACCCATTTCCCATACACAAAATATACATTTAAATATCAAACAAATTTAATATAATTGTGTTTTTTACTCCCCTAATCAACTTCTCAGCATCTATCTCCTTCCCTAATCGTCTGGCTGTCTGAGTTGCTTGTGCGATATTTCCAAAATTTTTGGTCTGATCGCTAGTCTGCAGCAGACTTCAAAAGTCGCTGGAAGTCGCAAGTCTGATGCAATGGATGATGGTACATTCACAATAGTGTTGTTGGATTGGTCTGACGACACGGACAACTTTGTGCTATGTCGTCGCACGAATACGGATCCAGTGGACGCCCAACCTACATCAGATGCATGTAGCAGATCAGAATGTGGGTTTAGGAGGAGCCTAGTTGGCAAGTAGAGTATAGGATTTTAACTGGTTGTAAGATTATTTTACCGTTGCAAAGTCTTTTGCACAAATCTTTTTCTGGCATTATTTTTTCTCACGTTTTGCACTTCCGAATTGCTTATTATTATTATAATAATCAACTAATTCTATGTATGCATCTCCTTATCCTTAAATATCTCCACAAGACTGATGGCCTGTATGTGATACGTAGGTAAACCAAATATTTTAATCTTGTAGCTCATAACCCCTTCACTACCAAGTGCAATCTGTTGACATTTTTTTTATCATAACATTTATTTCAAACACGAGGTGCTGATTTAACACGTAAAAGAAGAGGTAAAATAACAATTGTTCATAAAGATTGTTATAGTGAGATACTTCTTTTTTTTTAAATTTAAAAATTGCTCGTGTTTAAAGTTTCATGTATTAATTTATCCTTTACAGAAATATTGCTGGGATGAAAGGTTCTAAACTCTAGATGGTGTCCTTTATCTTTCACAATTTCATAAGTGGTCTGCATTATTATCATACAGGCACAATGCCTGTTGTGCCAAATAAAGCAAATATATATATATATATATATTAAAATGGTGAGATCTTCGCTTTTGGGGATTTGTTGTGATCATAATCAGATTATTAGCAATGCATTTTACAAAAAATAATATATGTATGTGGCTTAATGCCTGTATATGAAAATTACACTAACACATTTTACCTGTACTGTACAGAGATTTTACTAATTTAGTACCATCTGATTCTTATCCCGTACAGTAGTGAATGACCTCAGAGCTCTCCCTGTATTATGCCCTCTTCATGGCTATTGTAATACAGCAGTAAAGTTAGTTGAACGTTTTGTTACTTTGAGGGTGGGACGTACTTCTTGTAGCATCTTTGCAACAGAACAAGGTTACAGGAGTGAGATCTCACACTATCTGGGCTATGGAAATGTTGATACATATGTTAATTTTCATTGTGTTTCAATGCAAAATCATGTATACAGCATATTGGTACAAAAAGTAAAACACAATGTTTAAGTCAGCGACATTTCAGTGATCTCTCGTTCCTTGCACTTTGGGGAATCAAATTAACCGACCCTGTGGTGAATTCACCGCAGGGTCCCCGGAGTGCAGGGAATGGACCCGAAAATCTGCCACAACACTGCCGAAAAATCTCAGAATAAAAACTGAAAATCCACCGGAAAACACATCCGTTGCGATCCAAAGTATCAGATCACTCGAACCGCCGTAAAAAAATGCGGAACACGTCCGGAAAAAGCCAACAATCTGCACTGACCAGAAAAAGCCGACAAGCCGACGAATGGGGTAAAAAACATATACAAAGCGATTGAAAGTGTCAAAATTTAAACTGTGTTTGCAAAAAAACTACTGAATGAAAATTCCTGGAATTAACATATAAGGTCCAATGAATGATAATAAAATGGTTTGTTACAGAAAAAAGAAAAGACACTTTTAAAAGAAATTGGTCAAAAAATCCTTAAAGATCCTAAAAAAAATAGACTTTTTACTGCAGATTAAAATAATAAACAGTTTATTATAGATATTGAGTAAAAACGGGAATATTTTTAACATTGAAACCTATGGGATTCGCCTGATTAAACCTACCGAATGAAACCACTGAACATCAGGTCATTTCACTGACATTTCTCAGCTGTTCGGTGTTCTCTGAATAGATTAACCATTTCTTCTCTATGGGGGATTTTACTGTCACCGAACATGCACCGTATTTGCAGGCAATTTGGCAAAATTTGGCGAACTGCCTGCTCTCTGAATAGCCGAATAGCCCCAAAATGGCACCGTACGTGGAAATTCACTGTTCGGTCCCATCTCAGGGCCAGATCAGCTCTCTCTGAATAACCCTGTATGTCTTATGAATGTGCCAGCATTAAGACATTGCCTCAATGTTGGTACGATTTACCATTTACCATTTTTATGATGACATTCTAAATGCATACGATAAGAAACAGGTTTTTAAAGATCCCTTAAAATTGAACATGGTGGAACTGCATTGCATATGTACATTAAAATCCACCTAATCTGTAAAGAATTGTCTGGGTTTCCTCAGCATGCAACAGATGAGCACTTAAAATAGATTAAATAATTCATCACCAAATATAATCCAATTTTGTGAGGCAATTGACATTTATATCATAATATCAGTCAACCTGAAAATGCGCAGCCATTTCCATAGGAATAAAAAGAATACTATACAATCATGTGTACCGAATCAAATAACTTTAGCTCAAGTGTTTCATTGCGTTCTATTGAACTAGTACATTTATCAGGTATTATTTATTCAGTAATAAAAAAGGTACTTTAATATATTGGCTCTTCCAGTGCTAGCAGGACTTTTTCATTTGGGTATCTCCAGGGGTGATTATGCATGATTTAATTAAAATATGATGTCATATTCTTGGCTAAAAGTGAAAAATATAACCTTTTCATATACTTTTCCCAGCTACGTTCAATAAATGCACTGTAAACACACTCTGTTTTGGCCCCATGGGTAAATTAATTGATTCCATTTTTTTTTTTACTGCATGTTGGCCCATACTGATCTTAAAATTATATAAATAGTAATAAATGCCTATATGTGTAAATCCATAATGAAGATACATTTCCATTCGAATAATCGAGATATCAAGCTGTGTATAAATCGGTCAGTACACCTTTCCAGCCGCCTTCACTGTAAAATGGGGTTTTACATAACTATTTGTAGACGTACAATTAGCCATACACTTAACAGAAAATGTATGAGGAGAAGGAGATAAGAAGCTTACCATGGCATAATGTCTGCAGGGAGGGCTCTCAGAATATGACAGACCCTGGATTGGGTGAAAAACATTCAGTTGATTTTTGGCCTTGACAGATTTCCTTGATTTATGTCTTGGCTGGACATATTGCCTTGACATTTGCCATACGTGGACAGAGCTCCTTGACAAATGCCTGGCCTGAACAAAACTCATTAACATATGCCTAGCTTTGAAAAAGCTTGGACCTGGCCTAGAGAGAATTCCTTGGTATAGGCCTATCCTAAGCAGAGCTGCAGATCTCCTTGACATAGGACTACCCTGAACAGAGCTCCTTGGCATAGACCTGGTAAGAATATTGCTCCCTTGAATAGGCTTGGCACGGACACATATCCTTGGTGTAGGCATGGCCATGGACAGAGCAGATCACCCTGCTCTAAGCCTGACCTGAACAGAGCTCTTTGGGATAGGTCTGGCAATGACATATCTCCCATTGTATGCTTGGCAAGGACACTGTTCCTTGGTGAAGGCCTGGCCTGGGCAGAGCAGAACTCCTTGACTATTGGTCTAGCAAGGACATATCTCCTTTGCGTAGGCTTGGCATGGACACAGCTCCATTTTGTTGGCCTGGGCTGAATAAAGCAGAGCTCAAACTCCTGGGGCTGGTTTGAAAAGAGCTCCTTGGCATAAACTTGCCAAAGGCATAACTCTCTTTTGTAGGAATGACTTTGACAGAGCTCTTTGGCATCAGTTTGTCAATGAGATAACTCCTATTTGTAAGCTTGGCAAAGACACTGTTCCTTGGTGTAGGCCTGGCCTGGGCAGAGTAGAACTTGTAGTCCTAGGTCTGACCTGAATAGAACTTCTTGACATTGGTCCAGCAAGGACATATCTCCTTTGCATAGGCTTGGCATGGACACAGCTCCATGTTGTTGTCCTGGCCTAAATAAAGCAGAGCTCAAACTCCTAGTGCTGGTCTGAAAACATGTCAAGGGCATAACTCTCTTGTGTAGGAATGACTTTGACAGAGGTACTTGGCATAGGACGTTCCTGAATAGATCTCCTTGGTGCATGTCATGCATGGACATAGGTCTTTAAATGTTCATTACAGCAGCAGCACACAAAATTGAGTGCAACTTCAACCTGGAAATGAACATTTGAAAAAAATTCAATTTTCTGCGGAGACATTAGCATTCTTGTTCAAAATTGAGTGCAACTTCAACCTGGAAATGAACATTTGAAAAAAATTCAATTTTCTGCGGAGACATTAGCATTCTTGTTGATTAAGTGTTGCAGTTATTGTTGTAAGATTTTTTTTCAGATAAATATTCATATAAATTCTTATAGGGGTGCACGGGGCTTGTTCACAAGAACTGTACTATGACAGTTTTCTAGTTTTCAGAAAGCTTAATATATGACAAAAGTAAGAAATCAGCAGAAGATTTGGATGTCTGCATATCATGGAAAGTTACACACGGCAGATATAATGAGCACTCAACTTACAAACTAAAAGGGGCAAAGTTTAGCTCAACTCGACCAGGGAAGAAATACAGTATGAGGGTAATAGCAGATAATAAGCCGCTAAGTGCATTAGACTGTATGTGCTAACACGCATGGATTTCAGAGTATAATGTAGCCTAAATACAAGGCCATTTTAGGTTATAATTGGGTTACAAGGTGTGATTCTCGTTACTTTACTACAGAGAAAAACATGATGACATTAAATTCATCTAATGGTAACAAAATGTATGAAATTGAAGGAGGTTCTCTCCAGTCAGTCAGGTTATTAAAAGTGACAGTTCTCTTTGAAAAGTCGAATAAAAAGCCTACAGATGCTCATTGCACAGTAGACATGGATACTACATACTCTATATTATGACTGCCAGGTTTCACTACAAACCTATGTATCTAATCATTCATATGACGACTGTATTCACTGCAAATGCACGTGTATATACAGTCAGGTCCAGAAATATTGGGACATTGACACAATTCTAACATCTTTGACTCTATACACCACCACAATGGAGTTGGAATGAAACAAACACAATGTGTTTTAACTGCAGACTGTCAGCTTTAATTTGAGGGTATGTACATCCAACTCAGGTGAACGGTGTAGGACTTACAGCAGTTTGCAGATGTGCCTCTCACTTGTTAAGGGACCAAAAGTAATGGGACAATTGGCTTCTCAGCTGTTCCATGGCCAGGTCTGTGATATTCTCTCATTACCCCAATTGCAATGTGCAGATAAAAGGCCCAGAGTTAATTTCAAGTGTGCTATTTGCATTTGGAATCTGTTGCTATCAATTCTCAAGATGAGATTCAAAGAGCTGTCACTATCAGTGAAGCAAGCCATCATTAGGCTGAAGAAACAAAACAAACCCATCAGAGAGATAGCAAGAACATTAGGCATGGCCAAAACAAGTGTTGGGAACATTCTCAAAAAGAAGGAACGCACCGTGAGCTCAGCAACACCAAAAGACCCGGGAGACCACGGAAAACAACTGTGGTGGATGACCGAAGAATTCTTTCCCTGGTGAAGAAAACACCCTTCACAACAGTTGGCCAGATCAAAAACACTCTCCAGGAGGTAGGTGTATGTGTGTCAAAGTCAACAATCAAGAGAAGACTTCACCAGAGTGAATACAGAGGGTTCACCACAAGATGTAATCCATTGGCGAGCCTCAAAAACAGGACGGCCAGATTAGAGTTTGGCAAACAACACCTAAAAAAGCCTTCACAGTTCTGGAACAAGATCCTATGGACAGATGAGACCAGTATCAACTTGTACCAGAGTGATGGGAAGAGAAGAGTATGGAGAAGGAAAGGATCTGCTCATGATCCTAAGCATACCACCTCATCAGTGAAGCATGGTGGTGGTAGTGTCATGGTGTGGGCATGTATGGCTGCCAATGGAACTGGTTCTCTTGTATTTATTGATGATGTGACTGCTGACAAAAGCAGCAGGATGAATTCTGAAGTGTTTCGGGCAATATTATCTGCTCACATTCAGCCAAATGCTGCAGAACGCGTAAATCAACGATGGTATTACAATAGTTGCGCATTTTTCGTCCGTCAAAAAATAACGCGCGTAAAGCGGACACGCAAAAACGCACGCGCAGTAACGTTGCGTGCAGAAATCCGTGTGCGGACTGTTTTTTTCACGCGATTCAGCCAATCAGAATTAAGAACCACAATTGTCTCACGTTAAGTTTTTGCGCCTGTCAAAGTCAATCTGCGCATATATGCTGCATCAATAAAAAAACACGCACAACTTCTCAAATTTATTGGTTTGGTATGTGTAGAATATGTAACTATACTTTGCTGTGGTTTTTTTTGGGCTGGTGTATTTGGTTTCGGCCAGGTTGATAGAATTTGCCATTAACACCAGCTTTCAGGAGTTGCTAAAATTATGCGCGCAAAGGCTGTGCGTTACAAACTGCGCACATATTGTAATACCATTCGCGTTCCAGCGCACAAACGCATTTGCGCTCACAATGTTAAGTATAGGACGCACGTAGTAAAATACGCTCGTGCAGCGTTCGCGCAGGTTCAACCGCGGTAGACGTATACGCGCGTTTGTTTGCTGACATTGTAATACGACGTTCAGCGCAAAGGGTTTTGCCCCTCGCGTTAATGCATTCTTGCGCACGCGTTAAGGTTTGCATGAAGAATGTAATAGGGCCCGTAATGTTTCTGAACCTAGACCCGACCAACTGAAACAACCCCAGATCATAACAGGCTTGTATATTGATGACTTTTATGGCTAGGCACTATATATACCCCCCCCCTCCTTCTGCTTGGCTCTTTATTGTTCTATTCCATGATTTTGGTCAGTATAGCTTCAAGACCTGAAGAAGACAGGTACACGCTCGTAAGCTTGTCTTTTAAATGTAACGCTAGTCCAATAAAAAAGTATTATTACTACTACTACTATACTCTACTACTACTATACGAATTGCTTGAGAAAGGTAACCGAACGCTGAAAATCTTGGTCATTCGGCTATCCAGAGAGCAGGCAATTCGCCAAATCCTGGCGAATTGCCTGCACATACGGTACCTGTTCGGTGCCTGTTCGAGGGCAGTGAATTCCCATGAAAAAGCACTGCTTCGGCTATTCAGAGAACACAAACCAGCAGTGAAAGGTTCCCGAAATGCCCTGCCATTCGGCAGGTTTATTCAGGAGAATCCCATAGGCTTCAATGTTAAAAATATTCCCGTTTTAATTCAATATCTAATAATCCATTCATTATAAAATTCTGCAGTAAAGAGTCTCTTTATTTATAAATTTTTTAGGATATTTTAATCATTTTTCTGGAATTAATTTTTTTTTTAAAAGTCCGATTTTTATTTATTATTATTTTTTTTAAGTTTACTTATTTTTTCTGTAACAGCCCTTTTTATTATCATTCCCTGGACCTCATATGTAAATTTCAGACATTTTCGCTCTGTAGTTTCTTTGCAAACAGCGTTTCACTTTTCAATCAATCATGCAAACTGTTTTCCTAATTTATTCTCTGCCTCTTCTGCAGTGTCAGCTTTTTCCGGAGGCTGCGATCGGCTCCTGTTCGGGTTTTTCTGTGGTTTTCGTCAGGTTAACCCAGATGTTTTTGGGGGTTTCGGCGTGCATTCGCTGGGTTTTGCGGTTCGTTTTCGTCAGGTTTGCGGCAGCTTTTCCCTGCAATTCGGGGACCCTGTGGTGCTTGCTGAATACACCGCAGGGTCGCCAAAATGGGATCGGCAAAAGGAACCGAATTGAAGAGAACGAAAAGTCACTGAACGTGCGGTGACTTTTCGAATCTCTTTGAATTACCCTGTAGATATCCAGTCATGGCCGAAATTGTTGGCACCCAGACATTTTTCCAGAAAATCAAGTATTCTCACAGAAAAGTATTGCAGTAACACATGTTTTGCTACACACATGTTTATTCCCTTTGTGTGTATTGGAACAAAACAAAAAACGGGAGGAAAAAAAGCAAATTGGACATAATGTCACATTAAACTCCAAAAATGGGCTGGACAAAATTCTTGGCACCCTTAACTTAATATTTGGTTGCACACCCTTTGGAAAAAATATCTGAAATCAGTCGCTTCCTATAACCATCAATAAGCTTCTTACACCTCTCACCCGGAATTTTGGACCACTCTTCCTTTGCAAACTGCTCCAGGTCTCTCTTATTGGAAGGGCGCCTTTTCCCAACAGCAATTTTAAAATCTCTCCACAGGTGTTCAATGGGATTTAGATCTGGACTCATTGCTGGACACTTCAGAACTCTCCAGCGCTTTGTTGCCATCCATTTCTGGGTGCTTTCTGACGTATGTTTGGGGTCATTGTCCTGCTGGAAGACCCAAGATCTCGGATGCAAACCCAGCTCTCTGACACTGGGCTCTACAGTGCGACCAAAAATCCTTTGGTAATCCTCAGATTTCATGATGCCTTGCACACATTCAAGGCACCCAGTGCCAGAGGCAGCAAAACAACCCCAAAACATCATTGAACCTCCACCATATTTCACTGTAGGTACTGTGTTCTTTTCTTTGTAGGCCTCATTCCATTTTCAGTAAACAGTAGAATGATGTGCTTTACCATAAAGCTCTATCTTGGTCTCATCTGTCTACAAGACGTTTTCCCAGAAGGATTTTGGCTTGCTCAAGTACATTTTGGCAAACTGTAGTCTTGGTTTTTCATGTCTCTGTGTCAGCAGTGGGGTCCTCCTGGGTCTCCTGCAATAGCATTTAATTTAAATGTCAACGGATAGTTCACGCTGACACTGATGCTCCCTGAGCCTGCAAGACAGCTTGAATTTCTTTGGAACTTGTTTGGGGCAGCTTATCCACCATCCGGACTATCCTGCACTGCAACCTTTCATCAATTTTTCTCTTCCATCCACCCACAGAGAGATTAGCTACAGTGCCATGGGTTGCAAACTTCTTGATAATGTTGCGCACTGTGGACAAAGGCAAATCTAGATCTCTGGAGATGAACTTGTAACCTTGAGATTGTTGATATTTTTCCACAATTTTGGTTCTCAAGTCCTCAGACAGTTCTCTTCTCCTCTTTCTGTTGTCCATGCTTAGTGTGGCACACACAGACACGCAATGCAAAGACTAAGTGAACTTCTCTCCTTTTTATCTGCTTTCAGGTGTGATTTTTATATTGCCTACACCTGTTACTTGCCCCAGGTGAGTTTACAGGAGCATCACATGCTTGAAACAATCTTATTTATCCACAATTTTGAAAGGGTGCCAAGAATTTTGTCCAGCCCATCTTTGGAGTTTTGTGTGATATTATGTCCAATTTGCTTTTTTTCCTCCCATTTTTTGTTTTGTTCCAATACACACAAAGGGAATAAACATGTGTATAGCAAAACATGTGTTACTGCAATACTTTTCTCTGAGAAATACTTGATTTTCTGGAAAAATTTCTGGGGTGCCAACAATTTCGGCCATGACTGTATATGTATTCAGCCATATACTGTATGCCTACAGTTAATAGTAATAGGTATAGTAGTAGTAGAGAAAAACATGCAATACATTTTCTGTCTATTATTACCGATAGTAGGCTTCCTTGTGTTGCTGTGCATAGGAGGTTATTTAAAACAATAATGAGTCCTAATTGTGCTAGCCTTGAAGAAGTTGTCAATTAAAAAGGTAAAACACAAAGCAGATCCTTCTCGTAGATAGCAGGAGACTAGAGTGAATGCTTTCCATGATATTTTGTTGTATGTTCTCTACTAATGGATCTAATTAAAAAAAAAACCTTCTGCTCTCACCCAGGTAGTCTAGACAGGCATGCCTCGGGAGACATTTCCTAAGACAAAAAAAAAGGCTTCACTTTATATTGTCTGAACGAAAAAAGCCTCTTTATGCTTTAAGAGGTTGATTGTGAAACGGAGTTAATACCCTGATGTAGCGAGCTACTCTAAGCATTGTATATACTTATTCAAAAGGAGGTTTCCACCCCAAAAAACAAAATGTGCACATTGAGAAAGAAAAGTTTAGACCTTTAAAATGTGCACATTAAACAGAAATATTAAGTAGCTTTGCGTGTATTTTTGCATTTTGACTTTTTGGTTCTGCATCACCAGGAACGTCCTACTTAGCCTACGAAAAGAAGTGAAACACTAAATTCTTCTTTATGTGATGCCACCATATCTACATAATACATTCAAGTTGAAAACGAGAGAAATCTCAATGTATCCTTTCTGGTAAAAACCTTTCTCAAAAAAAAAGAAGTGAGCGAAATAGAATATAAAACAAGTTGAATTCTAAACAATTACTAGACTTTAGGAACATAGTTCCCATTAGTAGAAAAAATGACGTGTTTACAGATCCTAACGCAGCTTAATATGCAGTATTTTACATTTAAATTGGGTGGAGCGAGCGTAGACACAGGCGATAGCATTGGTTAATGACCCAAAGAAATGTTCGCCTGGAAATTTATGACTAGCGTTATTAGAGAACAATAGCTACACTACTTCCTTACATTAATAAAGAGATACTTAATAAGGGCAAACAGGCCTGGAACTTGAATTCGGTAATAAAATATTCCAAACAAATAACACAGCTTTGTTTGGTTTTATATTTTCTCAATTACTTTCCGATTCTTTTTTAAAAAAAAATTGTATAAATTATACGGTCTGGTACGTGGGTACGATTGTTTTAACTAATTTAATAATTTGAATTTAAAAAATATAAAGCAATATTTAGATTTATCAAATGATATATCAAAAACGCTTAATCGGGGCTCATTCACAATTGGTGAATAATTACACATTAGACCAAAATAGCAGAAGACTCTAATATTATGTAAAGTAATTTGTAATTACCCTAATTCTTCACCATTTCCATGACCTGAAATACCTTAGTGCAGGGCTCAAAAGTTCAAGTCCTGAGCTACTAGCCAAGCCTTAAGAGTTACCTGCCACCAGTTGCCCCAACCAACCCCTACCCTGCCCTTATCTCCACCCTGACACAACCTTTTAAATTATCTTATGAAATGACACTGTTAAATGTTTTATTCAGAATAAAGTTACAAAATAAATAACATTAATCTAAAGGAAATTTACATCAATGGGGATGCAAACAAAATATTAAGTGTAACTGCTTAGCTTTTAATAAACTTTATCCATTTCAACAATCACTCCAGATACATGTATACCCACATACATGTATGCCTGGACACATCAGACGCCCAGATTCATGTATACCCAGAAACCAGACCCCAGATACAGGCATACCCAGAAATCAGACCCCAGATGCAGGCATACCCAAACATCAGACCCCAGTGTGAGCAGAGCGAGGGACAAGATGAGAACCACCAGGACAGGTCAGGCATGAGCAGCAGACGTCCCGCACCCTCTATGACATCAAAGGGGGTGGCCGGCCGAAATCCATCTTGGATTCCCCGGCCGGCGGCCGGGCCTTAAAATAAAACAAAAAAAACACGGCAGTCTATAGAATATGCAGCGCAGGCTGCACAAAATAATTTATTGTGCTGTCTGCATCTGCAGTCCCACTCACCCTCACTTAATTTCCTCTTGCCAAATGCGAGCAGGCTAGTGGAAATTTTGAGGCCTGTCCTAGGGCCATATTACGTAGTTGGTGCTAAGTTAACCAGAGCTGATGTAAACTTCCCAGAGCCATTATAGCCTATGGAGCTGTTAAGTTAACAACAGCTCTGGTTAAGTTAGCACCAACTTTGTAATATGGCCCTTAGTGTCCTGAAAGCCTGAATGGTAAATCTCACCAGTCTTTTAATTAAACTGTTATTTTGTACAGGTATGTTGCCATTTAATACATTTTGAAATAACTACATATGTTGTGGAAAATATGTTGCATAGTTTCATATTAAACGGGTTTAAGATGATTGCAACAGGCATATGTTGCGTATTGCATAAAGACCAAACTAGGTTCCGCTTGGCAAGGGCATGGCCACCGTAGGCCCCCAAATAGTACTGAAAGAAAAGAGGATACACTGGATAGATTTCCAGTAAGAGACAATTTTATTTGAAATCCAAAAGCAATGTTTCGGCTCGACACAGAGCCTTATTCCAGCATGCTGTGTTAGAACCGAAACATTGCTTTTGGATTCCAAAAATATTGCCTCTTAATGAAAATCTATCCAGTGTGACCAGTATCCTTTTTCCTTGCTTACAATGGTTTAATACACTGTAAAGTGTTCCCTCTGTACCTTGACTTTCTGTAATTATTTTTGGTAGGCATCCTGCACCAGCAAATAATTCTAGCATTTTTTTAAAATCATGATAAAGTGACATACTAAGATATATACAATTCAGAAAATTCCATTGACGTGAATGGTTATAAGTACCATTTTGTAACTGTCCACGATGAGCAGGGAACCCATGAAAAAGTGCTTTAAAGAGGGATTACAAACTAAATCCTCAGATGTGCCTCTCCAGTAAGTGTCCTTGGGCAACACACCTAACGGTACATACTCGCCACCCAGGACATACTTGAAAACTAGAGAAATCTCAATGTATCCTTCCTGGTAAAATCCTTTCTCAAAAAAAAAAAAAATCCTAGGATGTGTTCAAATGCAAGCAATAATTTATAATTAATAATAATAATTGGTTTAGTAAACATGGATTTCCGCATTCAGCCACAAAAAAGCCACAGTTTTGATACAAATGAACCTTTAGAGTCTGGGTGCAGACTGGAGCCACGAGGACCCAATCTCGGAATACAATGTAAAAATAAAGAGGAGGGATCAGGCACACCAGTCAGGGTTCAGAAGTTTAATGGAGAATTTGGACAGACAACTCTTCAGCTGTACAACAGTCTTCTTCAGACTGGCTTGAGAAAGGTTGTAGTACAGTCGAAATGTTGTCTGTCTGGATGCTCTTAACCCTGATTGATGTGCCTTGATTGGCTGAAAATTACATTTGCATTGGCTTGTCTGACTTTCATTGATCCATTGATTCAGCTCATACAATATACTAGGTGTGGTGTAGTTGTGCTGGCTGCCAATGGGGGGAAGTGGGTGTTTCTTTTGGTGGTTGGCTGTTGACAGTCATCCATTTTGTCTGCCAGTTGAGGCTGACTAGTGACACAGCCAGTTGATGTTATAGGAAACCTGTGTGCTTAGTTGTTAATAAACCTATTAATGAAAACCTAAGACGTCTCGTATTATCCAGAACACTACAGTGGCGATGAGGATGGGATCAGAAACAGCAGGAAAAGATGAAGCATGGAAAAAGTTCACGCACGTACAATATGGGGATCCAGTCTGGATATGGATGTATAGAGGGCCAAACTGTTGGTCTCCGGCGGTTATTTCCAAGGTTTTGGGATTCCTCACTTATGAGGTTAGCACGTCCAATGGTCTGCACACTAAGAGACATTCAGCCCAGTTATGGCCCAGATCTGTTTTTGACAAACAACTGAATGACCAGGCTGGAGAGTCGAAAGACACGGATATATGGATGGGGGTCTGGCAGGATAATGGAGAAGTATTTTCACAAGAAGAAGAGGATTGTGCCCTTCCTAGGGAAGAAATAGATGGTGATCGTCGCAGTGAAGCAGATTCCACTTCACATGATCTGGCTGGAAATGTCAGTTTAGCACGGAATCAAAGAGTCCGGCATCCTCCAGAACGCTGCCAAGCTCCAGACCCATTGAGGGATTTCCATCGGAGGAGTAAAAGCTTGCGGAACCACAGATTCTATGTGAACCGAAAGCACAGATTACAGAATGGAAGTCAGGAGGGTCTGGAAGATACATAGACTTGTACTGGACATTTTTGCTTTGTTTTGTTTGTTGTTTTTTTTTTCTTTTAAGAAAAGGGAGGAGGTGTGGTGTAGTTGTGCTGGCTGCCAATGGGGGGAGTTGGGTGTTTCTTTTGGCGGTTGGCTGTTGACAGTTGGTCATCCATTTTGTCTGCCAGTTGAGGCTGACTAGTGACACAGCCAGTTGCTGTTATAGGAAACCTGTGTGCTTAGTTGTTAATAAACCTATTAATGAAAACCCACGACGTCTCGTATTATCCAGAACACTACACTAACAAAATATATTGTTTAATTAAAATCAAATTGTTGCTGGTAAATGAGTCTGTGTACATGTACACAGAATATAAGGTGTGCCTGAAATCAGGCTACAATGTGGTAGACTATGAATGCCATAATATAACCAAATTGTTATTAGATAAAAATCGGATGGTTTTTAGTCATTATCCAATAAAAACTTGGTTTTATTATGATATTCATAGTCTACCACATTGTAGCCTGATTTCAGGCATACCTTATATTCGACAAACGAGTGGGTACACTAGGTTATGGCCTCAACCTGGTAGACTTATACCCTGCATCTTATATGCTGTTCTAGCTTACCTTTTCGTACATATACACAGGCCTGCTACCACACAACTAATTCATTATTTCATTAAACCTTCACCAGTTTGTTAGGAGTTAATCGGGAGAGCGGGTGAGCTGCAGGAAAGTCCACCTTCTCCCACGACCATTTGCCCACAAAGATACTGGGACCCCGATCCATTTTTACCCAACACCTGTGGCCAGTGGTTGAGGCATTAAACCATAAGGTCAAACTGCCCACCTGCACTGATTGAACCCCTAACCCTCTAGTTATGGGCGGAGGGTATATGGGTAGGAGACAAGTGGGCTGACAAGAAGACTTATCTCACTCTGATATAAATTTAATGCAATGCACCTGGAAATTGCACATATGGTTGCACTGACATGGACCAAAACAAATTGCACAAAGTGCTAAAGGAAAATGTGGTTGAAACAGTGCTTCCTTCAAATGGAGGCAGTACAATTTCTTTATCTTCCTTATGCCATTTCATTGTCTTCATGCTTCAAAGAAAACATAATAGTGTATAGAAGACATAGTAGAATGTAATAGAAGACATAGTGCAACCAATTTGGGCAAAATATTAAGATGTTAAAAAAGGTGCACGCTTACGTTTTTAGGTGTCACAGATCGGACACCAGATGTAACTACAGTTGGCAAAAGTTATAAGGGCTACCAGATCCCCTCTTAGCGATCAGATGTCTGCAGCGTTCTTCTGTATAGATTAAGACCAAGACCGTGGATTTAAAAGGTTGCAACGATTTATTTCAGAATAAAATAATAAATAAATACAGCTGAGATGCGTTTCGCGATCAAATCGCTTCCTCAGTAGGTGTACACAAAGAAAACTCATTCCTGCACGATTCGGTTTTCAGTTTATTCATCGAGGTGCGCTTTCCATGATTCTTTTTTTGACAAAGAGTTGAATTGCCCAAAATTTGAGACAAACCTCACGTACTCCAAAAAAATGTATGCTCTTGTCTATAATTCACATCAAATTGACTTGGTTCGGAAGTAAAATTGGCTATGCCTGCTAATGTTAATGTTAAATTTACAGAATGAGATAAAAACACTATCGATTTACGGTCAATGTAGCTGAACATAAAGAGGTAATTTAATTCTTTCATGGCCTGGTTTGCATAAACCTCCTATTATCATGACAGTCCTGACATGTCTTTGACCCTATATGTCCTATATAACATATGTGATTGCCTTCCTGTAAATAGTAGCTTGACTCTGTCCTCCCTTAGCACATTGCCATATTTCATTTAAGAGCAGTGTAAGACACAGTAAGGACTATAGTGCGTCAAGTAAAATAGAAAATGAAGACGGCAAAAATCCAGAACCAGAAATATATAGACATCTGATGAACGTGGTGGTAGGGGGTGGCACAGCGCCAAATGATAATCCGTAAATGTGTTATTTTACTAAAAAATAAAAGTTGCTGTTGTTTTTATATTTAATCTTTCAGAGTAAGTGGTTGGAGCAGATGCAGAAAAGGAATTTGAAAACACCTGCCATGTGCATAACCGTATTCATAGCGCCCAAATAAAATCTTAATTGGCCCCGGGATACGGCAAAGCAGATACCTGTGTAACAACATTTATATTTTGCAAAATACCTATAATGTTTAAGAGGGGAGTTTATATTATATAAAAATTGTACAGACCCGGAAGAAAATAGCCACAATTGTTGAAACATGTCCAAAAATTCAGTTTTTTCTACCAATGTAATAAAATATAACACTTATCTGTTAGAAGCTGGAAGTATTTGGAATTACTGGCCTGGATTCTAATAATATTGCCCCCTATACTGTACTGGTACATAGAAAATATTGCCGATCCTATACCTCCCGAGTGTTGGTAAGTGGGAAAATCCCTATAAATACCTATCTGTAGATGCATTAAACCTTTGTGAATGAGTGTATAACAGAGCTACAAAGCAGTAAAACCCAAAGCACCGACTCTCAAAAATAGAATAAATAGAAATTGGTTGGTAAATAAGATACTTCTCAATTACACTTAAAGGATTTTTCAATAATAGCTTAACTTGCCACCGAATTGCACCGAACAGTGAATTTCACCGTTCGGTGCAATTTTGTGGCAGTTCGGCTTCAGAAAGCTGGTAGTGTGCCTCAGATCACCGTAATTCGGCGATCTTCGGCGGCAGTGTAATTGTCCTATAGAGAAGTAATGGTTAATCTATTCAGAGAACGCCGAAATGTTGGCAAAATGCCCACATTTTCGATGCGTCAGTTCGACAGGTTTAAACAGGCAAATCCCATAGGATTCATGTTAAACAATATTCACGTTTTTATAAAAAAAATGTATTCAACTGTTTATTCTTTTCATTTGCAGCAAAAAGTATTTTTATTTATATTTTAGAAATTTTTAGGCATTTCTGATTTCCTTTTAAAGGATTTTTTTTAAATTCTGTAACAGACCTTTTTGTATCATTTTCTATAGGACCTTTTTTATTATTTCAATGCAATTTCATGCTTTTTTTTTAGTTTTAAACACCTTTTTTAAAATAGCAGAATTTTTATTTTTATTTTTTTTTTACCCTTTCGGCAGCTTATCGCCTATTTCCTGCGGTGTTAGGTGGGCTGATCAGCGCCGTTTGGCAGATCCTTTTGGTGCACTTCGGGGATCCTGCAGTGAATGCTGAATTCACCACAGGATCGACGGATTTCAACCCCCGAAGCGCACCAAAGTGGGCCGGACGAGAGAACACCGAAATTTTGGTGCTCTATGAATAACCCGCTTAATGTGCATTCAAACCTAGCTCATGTGTTGTAATCTCATCTAAAATGGTACAGGATAGTCTCTTTGGTGACACCTCCTGCAACTCTACCTACAATAACATGTCAACATTTGAGCTATTGATAGGTAATCAATCTGAACACTAACAGAAGGGATGATCTTGCAACTCGTGGCTATGCACCTCATGTAGCTGTCTTCAACATTCCCTCTAGACTTCCCCAGATTTCTTCAGAAACATTCTCATGTATGAAACAGGCTTTTTTAGTCTAAAACAATAGTGCCAAAAGCAGTCATTATTACATATAGATTTCCAGTTGTCACTATTTTCAAATTAGGCACATGCTTTCTCAGCCCCCGTCACGAAGGTATGATATATCTGCCTTATCCACTTTTCTCTTTATTACATATTGCTTAAATATATATTTATATATTTTTGGTCAGGGAAAAGCCTTGGGGGGGTGATATATCCCATCAATAGTGTAATCTGGTTAAGGTGTGCCTGAGGTGTGAGAGAGGCCTTACCTGTGAAAGTAGAAAGAAGGAGCTATTAAGAGGGAGGGTATGGGGAGGAAATGTCTTCGTCTTCAGCTTGACCCCTTTAAATAGGTGAGGAGTAGGGATGAGCTGTTCAGGTTCGGACGGTTCGGGGTTCGACCCGAACTTAGCCTGTTTGAGCAGATCGCGAACCCCGAACATTTCCGGGTGTTCGCCGCATGTTCGACCACAATGCATTTTCCCACTGCCTGAAGCTCGTAATTGGCTACAGCCTTGCACCTGACCACAGGTCTGGTGCAAGACTGGTTGAACACTATGCCAATCACCGCTCAGAGTCCTGATTGGGCATATTTTGCCCAATCATGGGCTCACAGAGCTAAGTCCCGCAGCACACTATATAAGGTTTCAACGCAGCGCTTTCTGCACGCATTTCAGAGGAGATTTCAAAGAAGATAGTTGTGTGTGTTGTTACTGCCGGTCTGCCACGCTACTGGGGGGTCTGGGGGTCTCATTTTGACCAAATATCAGGGAATTTAGGTGATGTGTGTCTTGTCACTGTGCCAGCAAGTTTTTTGGGGGTTTACAACTTTATTTAAAACATTTGTGAATTGAGGTGATTTTCTGGGTCTTGTCACACTGTGCCAGCAAGTCTTTTTGGGTCTCATTTATACCAAATATCAGGGAATTTAGGTGATGTGTGTCTTGTCACTGTGCCAGCAAGTTTTTTTGGGGTTTACAACTTTATTTAAAACATTTGTGAATTAAGGTGATCTTCTGGGTCTTGTCACCACTCACCATTGTGCCAGCAAGTCTTTTTGGGTGTCATTTTTACCAAATTTCAGGGAATTTAAGTGATGTGTGTCTTGTCACTGTGCCAGCAATTTTTTTGGGGGTTTACAACTTTCTTTAAAACATTTGTGAATTGAGGTGATCTTCTGGGTCTCGTCACACAGCCAGCAATTATTTTTGGGGCTCACTAATTTCTTTAAAACACTTGTGAATTAAGGTGATCTGTGTCTCGTCATACAAACAGTACCACGCTGTATTTTGGGGCTCACTAATTTCTTTAAAACACTTGGGGATTAAGGTGATCTGTGTCTCGTCATACAAAAAGTACCACGCTGTATTTTGGGGCTCACTAATTTCTTTAAAACACTTGGGAATTAAGGTGATCTGTGTCTCGTCATACAAAAAGTACCACGCTTTATTTTGGGGCTCACTAATTTCTTTAAAACACTTGGGAATTAAGGTGATCTTCTGTGTCTCGTCACACAGCCAGCAATTTTTTTTGGGGCTCACTAATTTCTTTAAAACACTTGGGAATTAAGGTGATCTGTGTCTCGTCATACATACAGTACCACGCTGTATTTTGGGGCTCACTAATTTCTTTAAAACACACTTGGAAATTAAGGTGATCTGTGTCTCGTCATACAAACAGTACCACGCTGTATTTTGGGGCTCACTAATTTCTTTAAAGCACTTGGGAATTAAGGTGATCTGTGTCTCGTCATACAAAAAGTACCACGCTGTATTTTGGGGCTCACTAATTTCTTTAAAACACTTGGGAATTAAGGTGATCTGTGTCTCGTCATACAAACAGTACCACGCTGTATTTTGGGGCTCACTAATTTCTTTAAAACATTTGTGAATTAAGGTGATCTGTGTCTCATCATACATACAGTACCACGCTGTATTTTGGGGCTCACTAATTTCTTTAAAACATTTGTGAATTAAGGTGATCTGTCTCTTGTCACTGGCTGCCAGCTATCAGTGTGTCTCACTGAGTTATACCAGAGTTATTTAAATCTTTATACCAGAGTTGAATCAGAGTTCTGTATATATTAATCTATATATCACTCACCATGTCTGAAAGAACAAAAAGGACAGGCAGACGCTCCCAGCCACAGATAAGAGGGCAAGCAGCCCCTGTGTCGGGAGGCTGTGTCTCTGGTCGTGGTGGACGTGGTGCATCCTCTGCAGGGGCACGCTTGTCCTTTCTAACTGGTGCTGGCCGTCTTAAGCAGCAGCAACATACAGAGGACTTGGTGGATTGGCTAACCAGGCCATCCTAATCCTCTGAGTCCTCTGCCAGTCAGGCTTGTAGTGCTTTACAGTCCACCTCAGCTGCCAAAGCATCTAATGCAGCCTCCATGTCCACAGCTACTCCTGCTGTAGCCTCGCTATCACACACGGAGGAGTCAGCTGAATTGATTGACTACAATGAGAGTGACATGCTGCTTGAGGATGCGCAGCAAGTACAGTGCTCTGATTCAATCTCTGAGGTTGAGCAAGGGAGTATAATCAACCTAGAGGAAGGGGGTGCCAGCGATGACACACAAATAACTGCCACTCATGTTGCCCCAGCAGCTGCAGCATACTGCTAAGTTGGCTCCAATGACGAGGAGATAGGGGGTGAAGATGACATTGATGATGATGAGGTCACTGACTCCACCTGGGTGCCAGAACAAACTGAGGAATCAAGTGAGGAGGAGGAGGCACAGCAAACACGAGGCACAACATCCTCTGTGACCAACCGTAGCACTAGCCAGTCCAAGGCATCCCATGTCAGAGCTGCTCCGGTGCAGAGCGCTGTTGTCTCAAAGAACACATGCAGGAACTCTGCTGTCTGGGAGTTCTTTAAGAAATGTGCAGCAGACCCCACCGTTGCTATTTGTAATCTATGTCAGAGGAGGCTGAAGCGTGGGATAAACACCGGACACTTGGGTACCACGTGCTTGAGGCGACATATGAACAAGTACCACACATCCCGTTGGTGCAAAACTTTGCGTAGGTCCTCCTCCTCCTCATCTGTCTCTACCCACACTGTATGTCCTGCCATGCAATTGCCTACAACCTCCACTGACAGGGATGATGCTACAGTAATGGATGTACCAGCAGGTCCTTTCTCACAATGTGACATCATCCCAGTAGCTGAAGATTTACGCAGTCAGATTACGTTGCCGCAGCTGCTGCAGCGAAAGAAAAAATATTGTCCCAACCATCCCCAAGCACAGCGTCTAAATGCTAGCTTAGCAAAATTACTCGCATTGCAGCTGCTGCCTTTCCAGCTGGTGGACTCTGCTCCCTTCCGTGAATTTGCTGAATGCGCTGTACCACAGTGGCAGGTTCCTAAACGCCTTTACTTTTCATGCAAGGCCATTCCAGCACTATACCAGCACATGGAAGACAATATTATCCAGTCATTGGGAAAGGCAGTCAGCAGCAACAGGGTCGTTACATTTCCTTCACGGCACACTGGGTAACTCTGATTGCAGCTGGGAGGGATCCAAGACGGGGCTCTGTGCTGGAGCTTGTTCATCCACCACACTTCCAGAAAGCTGCTTGTATGAGGTCTGTCTGCTCCACCACCACCACCTCTTCCTCCTCCTCCTTCTCTGTCTCTGGCGAAGTGGCAGTTAAACCGACGCCTGACAGGGTCTACGCAATGGCTCAAGCAAAAAGATGCCATACTGTGCTTGAGCTGGTTTGTTTAGGGGACAGGAGCCACACCGGGTCAGAAATTTTGTCAGCTCTGCAGGGGCAGGTGCAGAGATGGTTAACACCACGCCAGCTTGAGCTGGGAATGATCGTCTGCGATAATGGCAGCAACCTTCTCTCCGCCCTACGCAAGGGTAAATTGACGCATGTACCATGCCTAGCACACGTCCTAAATCTGGTGGTACAGCGTTTCCTAACCAAGTACCCAGGGCTGCCAGAGCTTCTCATCCAGGCCAGAAAAGTCTGCAGCCACTTCAGACGGTCATTCCCAGCAAGCGTTCGCCTGGCAGAAATTCTAAGAGAATTCCACCTTCCCACAAACCGTCTGATCTGTGACATGCCCACCAGGTGGAATTCGACATTAGCAATGCTGCAGCGTCTGCACAAGCAGCAGAGGGCCATCAACGAGTACCTGTGTGAGTATGGCACAAGGACAGGTTCAGGTCAACTTGGTTTTTTCCCCCCCCGCAGTGGCTGATGATCAAGGATGCATGCACTGTACTGTCACCATTTGAGGAGGCAACGAGGATGGTGAGCAGGGACAGTGCATGCATCAGTGACACAATTCCTTTAGTGTTCCTGCTGGAGCACACTCTGCAGGGAATTATAGATGTGGCTCTAGAGGCAGAGCAGCAGGAGGAAGAGGAGGCCTTCCCTAGCTCTCAAGGCCCCAGTCTTTCCGCAGACAGCATTCCAGCGGGTCCTACTCAGATCAGACAGGAGGAGGATGAGGAGGAGGAGGACTATTTAAGTAATGGGGGCATTGAAGGTGGGGATTCCTCAAGGCAGGGTTTTGTGTGCCCCGAAACAGAAGGGCTTGTGCGTGGCTGGGAGGAGGAAGTGCACGATACGGTCATCCTCATTGTCCAGGAAGACTCGGCAGCTAATGCCACCTCCAACCTACGCTGCATGGGCTCCCTAATGATGCAAAGCCTGCTAAAGGACCCCAGGATTCGTGCTATCAAGGAGAGGGATCATTACTGGTTGGCAACCCTTCTTGATCCACGATACAAGGGGAAAGTTGCAGAGCTCATCCTGCCCGCACAGAGGGAGCACAGGATGAAAAAACTTGAGGACGCTCTAAAGCGACACTTGTGTAACACCTTTCCAGGCACTGGTAGATTACCAAGTGCTGACACACGTGCTTCTGAGGCTGCGGATGATCAGAGAAATAGTGGTGAAGGCCAGGGCCGCTTGACTGATGCATTTTTAAATTTTTTTAGTCCTCGACGCCCAGGGACGTCAAATGTAGGCACCTATTGCCAGCGTCTTCACCATATGGTGCAGGACTACCTAGGGGCAAGGGCAGACCTGGATACCTTTCCAGCAGATGATCCACTGGCTTACTGGGTGTTGAGATTGGATCACTGGCCAGAACTTAGCCAATATGCTATGCAGCTACTAGGTTGCCCTTCATCTAGCGTGCTTTCCGAAAGGACGTTCAGTGCCGCTGGAGGTTTTGTCACAGACAAAAGAGTGCATCTGTCCACCGACTCTGTAGACCGGCTGACATTTATAAAAATGAATCAGTCCTGGATCAGCAGCTATCAATCCCCTGATGCTGAAGTAATGGAATAGATAGGGGATGTCCTCTTCTGCATTCACAAAACCTCCAGCACTGAACTCTTCCACAATACCACAAAAGGGTTACGGTGTGAAGGCACTTGCTGCCATGAAAGGCACAATATCTGGCTGCACTGACGCCCATTAAAAAAAACAAAAAAACTTTTCAATATAGGACCACATGGTCCACCCCTGCACTCTTCCACAATACCACAGAGGGGTTACTGTATGATGATACTTGCTGGCCTGGCACCAAAGGCACAATATCTGGGTGCACTGACGCCCATTACCAGATCAAAAACTTTTCAATAAAGGACCACATGGTCCACCCCTGCACTCTTCCACAATACCACAGAGGGGTTACTGTATGATGGTACTTGATAGCCTGGCATTAAAGGCACAATATCTGGGTGCACTGACGCCCATTAACAGATCAAAAACTTTTCATTATTATTATTCTTTATTTATAAAGCGCCAGCATATTCCGCAGCGCTGTACAATAAGCACAGTATAAGACAGGGTTACAATACATTGAACAACATTTGACAAACAGTACAGGAGGAGATGAGGGCCCTATTCCCGTAGGAACTCACAATCTAGGAGGGTTGGGGTTGGAAACGGGAGGAGAGGACTGTAAATTGAGAGTGATTGATGGTTGTGTCAGTGAGTTGGGTGGTAGGCTTCCCTAAATAGGAATGTTTTAAGGGAGCGTTTTTAAGGACCACATGGTCCACCCCTGCATTCTTCCACAATACCACAGAGGGGTTACTGTATGATGATACTTGATGGCCTGGCATTAAAGGCACAATATCTGGGTGCACTGACGCCCATTAACAGGTAAAAAACTTTTCAATATAGGACCACATGGTCCACCCCTGCACTCTTCCACAATACCACAGAGGGGTTACTGTAGGATGATACTTGATGGCCTGGCATTAAAGGCACAATATCTGGGTGCACTGACGCCCATTAACAGATAAAAAACTTTTCAATATAGGACCACATGGTCCACCCCTGCACTCTTCCACAATACTACAGAGGGGTTACTGTATGATGATACTTGCTGGCCTGGCATTAAAGGCACAATATCTGGGTGCACTGACGCCCATTAACAGATAAAAAACTTTTCAATATTTGACCACATGGTCCACCCCTGCACTCTTCCACAATACTACAGAGGGGTTACTGTATGATGATACTTGATGGCCTGGCATTTAAGGCACAATATCTGGGTGCACTGACGCCTTAACCAGATGCATATCTTTTCAATATAGGACCACATGGTCCACCCCTGCACTCTTCCACAATACCACAGAGGCGTTACTGTATGATGATACTTGCTGGCCTGGCACCAAAGGCACAATATCTGGGTGCACTGATGCCCATTACCAGAGCAAAAACTTTTCAATAAAGGACCACATGGTCCACCCCTGCACTCTTCCACAATACCACAGAGGGGTTACTGTATGATAGTACTTGCATGCCTGGCACTAAAGGCACAATATCTGGGTGCACTGCCATTGACGCCTGTATCAGATTCATATCCTCAGAGTGGTTACTGTGTGACGGCACTGTTGCCGACGCTAAAAGCCCAATTTTAAAGCACCTATTGTTACTTTCATCCAAAGCCTGCATAAGTTTCACAATAATTTAGCTCAAAAAAACACTAAACTTTTTCTGCGCGTCCTAAAATCTCTTTTCATACAGGCTGCCGCCCCAAGCAGTTGTTTATGGATAGATTAAAGGAAAAGCATTTACCGTCATATGAAAAGTCATTTATTTGTTTTTAAGTGTTTCTATACATCCTAGAAATCCGCCACTTCACGGGCAGGTTATGGGGACCTCCTAGGCACGATATTTGAAGGAATTTTTCGTTTTTATTTTTAATCCTTATTTCATGGAAAACTCACTGTCCCTTTTAAAAAGTTTTTTTAAAACTTTTTGTCTTTGTTTCCTGTCCCCCAGGGCACTACCCGGACCCCCATACACCTTTTATGGCAAATATGTAGCATATATGTCCTCTTGGAGGGCACTCTAAAAAACCGAATTTTCAGCCCCATTGACTTGCATGGGGGTTCGGGTTCAGGTTCAAGTTTGGGTTCGGTCCCAAACAAATGGGAAGTTCGGGTTCGGGCTTGAACCGAACTCGGGGAGTGTTCGGCTCATCCCTAGTGAGGAGGTATAAGTCCGTCATAAACCACTTCTTCAACGTCAAGACTATTTCATCCTGGTGGTCTGGTTTAACTCTTATTTCCAAATGAACATTTAGCGCCTTTTCATATGTACAAATATTGCTGCAAGGCAAGGATGTCAAACTCATACTCTTGGTGTTGGTGATCTATATCTCCCATTATTCTATGGTCATCTATTGCATTCAAAGGATTTTGGGAACTGCAGAGATACTGAGTCACATGGTCCTACTGCGTGATTTTCTCAGACCTCCTGATCACCCTGCAGCCCTAAGCTGTTAACGGGTTTTCAGGAGGCCTGAACAACAATGCACCATGAGTGCCTTTTTATTGGGGCTTACGATGCTTAAAGAGTTAAAACCCATATTTTAAAGCCCATACACCAGTGCTACAAGAAGCTCTTGTGTATGAGCAGCCCTGATTGACTGCTCATCAGGACATCTCACCACACTGCCACACCTGCGCCAATATGGCATGCCTCTTCTTCAGGGCCGGATTTACATATCGGGAGCCTGTAGGCACAGTAATCTGGACCGCCCCTACCCCCCAAAAAAGTGCCAAAACTACTTTATTAATTTTAAAAAACTGAAAAACGTTTCTCTCTGTGCTCATATCAAAGGAAGGGGAAGAATCTGTTGCCTTAAAATGACACAGAAATGGAGCAGAATGTTAGGGCTTGGGTTAATTTTAAAACAAGCACAAATAGTACACTAACTTTAAATTCTAAGCCTAATTCTAATTTCTAACCCTCGCTATGGAAAATGTTGCTCCATTTTGGCCCAAGCAACCAAAATTCTGGGCATCAAAATACAGCAGTGCCCAGGCATGTACTGGCCATCGGGAGCACCGGGAGAATCCAGAGGGGCCGATGCGTCAGTGGGCTGGCTGAGCCTGGGGATGCTTTTTTTTTTAATCTTAGTCCAGCACCTATTATAACCAGGACTGGATAACACAAGTGTGGAATGTCAGCACTTGTTTCAAAGGTCTGAAAGATTTCTGCATTGCAGGGGTGAGTTAGGGGGGCTTCCTTGGACACCCACACATGGATTCAGAACTGGCTGAGGCTTTATTGTGTGTAAAGGAGCGGAATCCACAGAGACTGAGGATTCCGCTCCACATTTTACTTACAGCTTCTCCTTCCAGTGATTGGGGCTTCAGAGTTTGAAGCCAGTAGCAGCCCTACACACCTCTCCTGTGCAGTCTGCTGTGACCAGGAGCCATCCTCAAAACTTGAAAATACCTAAGGTATTGACTAAACATGCCAAGTGAGGGTGAATCCCACATTATGTCTTATACCTGGGCACTGATGCGACTCTTGAGAGCAGTGTGGTGGCCAGACTCACAGCCAGGCATGCAGGGAGCCGTAAATCTGGCAGATCCTCTGATCTGACAGTCCCTCCCTTCCCTTTCTATAGCCTATTAAGCCAGAGCTCAGTGTGGCAGTGCTGTGCTTTCTCTATAGGAGCACTCAAGGGGTTAATTATCACAGGAGTCTGCACAGAGCTCAGGAAAGTATTTGCTAATCAGCCATAGCCATGTAGCAGGGAGACATGTCCAGGGACAGCGTCTAGCTTGGCTTCTAATTTAGAAAACGTGTACCCTTTTTATATTCATATACTGTAAATTCAGCAGCTCCTGAGCTGGACAATCTCTCTCTGAACTTGTCTGCCTGTTACATGGCTGGGGTTGAACAGGGATTACTTTTCAGAGCTCTGTGTACCTCCTTAATCCAACACTATCAGGGTTATTCAGGTGAAAACCTTGAGAATGACTGGAGAAGGGAAAATTCTAGGTCAAAATAGTCAAACCAGAAAAATTCGCCCATTTATCTCGCTTTCCAAATTGGCTATTTGGTCTAGATTGTTCATTCTCCTGGCAATTCCAAGGTTTTCACCTATCTTTGAATAGCCCTATATGTCACAGTTCTGAGCCCCTTCTTATAAGTGTTCCCTAATTACATTTTAGTAAAGTATATTTTAATATTTATTTTTTATAAAATAATTTAAATTAGAATATTGATTAAAGTAAGTATATTTTAATGCATATTTATTTTAATTGTTCAAATTACATTTACATGAATATATAATTCATATTAAAATACAATTTATTTTAATAATCCATAATTATTTTTTAATTCTATTGCTGTGGATTCTGTGATACGCTCATACTCACTTCACATTACTGTGAGTTTTATTGTTGTGCCACTCTGTGATACGCATTAACATGTTTTGGTGGGCATGGGGGGTCAGTATTTCATCCTTGGATCCAGGCAGCACAATGTCTTGTGCTGGCCCTGCTCCAGTCCATATCAATATATGAATCTGGCCCTGCGTGTTTGCATACCGGAGTGGGCCGGTCTGGATGAAGTCCAGAGCTGTTTTTTTGTCCCAGTCCAGCCCTGACCGTGGCCGAGAGTGGTTTTCAAGACATGGCTTTTGTACCACTTAATTTTTTGATGATGCTTTATTTTCAACAAATTATAGATAGGATGTCAAAAATGGCTTTGCAACAGAACAAAAAAAAAGGATGGCGTGCTCAATTCCTGTTTGGTTTGGCTTTACATTTTATGTGGTAATGACGGGTATCATTAGAAAGGCCAGACTCTGCCCAGTCCAATGACACCTAAATTGAACTTGTGGGGTGTAAATAATGGAGATACAGGGGTCCAAAGGACCCTCGCTCTCCTTGCAGCAGAGCCTGTGTTTTTAGATGAAGCAATGTATAATATCTCATTGCACATCACCTTCACCCTTGCTCACAGCACATGAAACGAGAAGGTGAGTTAGCGCAGTAGCATTGTTTGCTTTATAAGTAAAAGCACATATCGCCACTGCCTTAGAACAGAGGAAGAAGCAAATTTTGCATTTAATTTTTCATATTTATTATCATATGAAATGTCTGATTTTTTTACACCGTGCAAGGTCAAGTGAGGTGTCATTGGAAAGGTCAAAGTCCTCCTGTCTGGCTTCACTGCAGTGCCGCAATCTAGGTAGTTGATGGAACAATGCATTGTGCCATCATCTCCACACTTGCTCGCTGTGTGGGTAATGAGAAGGTTAGCGCAGCATTACTATACACTTGATAATTGTAAACTGAACAATAAGTGCTGTGTTAGAAAAAAAAAGAGAAAAAAGATTAATATTTATTGTTTTATTTTTACATAAACCTGGACATAATCATATTATGGTCTTTCCATGGATACCTTATATGTCCCTCTACCTTATAGGTAGATACAGGGGTCTAAATAATATTAAATTGTATAAAAAAATTATTATTACTTTTTTTTTCTTTTACAGAGCAAGGTGCCCGCTTGTGGCAGGCGCCTGTAGGCACATTCCTACTCTGCCTATTTATAAATCCGCCCCTGCCCTTTTGGCACATCCCCTCATCGCCAGTAGTCACACCGCCTCACACTCAATCCTAGACCTGCTAAAAGTTGGCTTGTCTCTAACTGTAGTCCATCAGTATCTAGGGAGCTGAAGAATGACATCCATAGTGTTAGAGGTTCAACGCAAATTAAAGGTTAAGATGATATTGTCATCCAATTTTGTTAGCTTTTTAAAAATTGCTGAATATAGAGACATGACACTGTTAAACAGGATCCCACTTTGTGCCCTGCTAACCAATATAATAGGCATTAGTCTAGTCCTAAAACATAAGTGTGGGAACTCTTTGAGATTTCTGCTCATCACTTAAACTGCCACCCCACACTCCAATTTGATAGTAATGTAAAAAAACGATAAGCTGGGTTTTAGGATAACATTATAACTGTGATACATATCATATATTTCTAGTGACTTACAGTTACAGGTACAAGTATTTTTAATGCACCAATAAATTCCGTAGCGCTGTACAATGGGAGAGACAGAATAACAAATATACATACATGTTACACACGCGGAACAGCAGGAGGGAGGACCCTGCTTGAGAGCTTACAATCTAAGAGGAGAAGGGTGACACATTAGGTGAGGGTGAATAGGGTAAGTGAAGTGGCGGGTTGCAGGAGGGCTGAATGGGAAGAGGAGCAAGAAATGACAGTGGGGAGATCATAGAGTGAGCCGATACGCTTCTCTAAAATAATGTGCTTTCAGAGACTTCTTGAAGGACTGGAGAGACGGGGAGAGTCTAATGTTGCGGCGGAGGGAGTTCCATAGAAGGGGGGCAGCTCGGGAGAAGTCCTGAAGGCGAGAGTTAGGGGTGGGGTATGAGGAACTGATAGCATCAGATTATTGGCAGAGTGAAGTGGTCGGAATGGGATATACCTGCTAAAAAGGGAGGAGATGTAGTTAGGGGCGCGGTTATAGAGAGCTTTGTATGTGAGCACCAGTATTTTGAAATGGATTCTAAAGGAAACAGGAAGAAGGAATCATAATAGAAACCTAATAAAAGCTTTTCAGTCTGAGGGGAAAAAGGGAACTACCGTACATTCCTCCTGAAAAAATTGTAGAAACTACATTCCCAAAACGTTTCTGCTCGACTTGACCTCTGATCTTAGGCAATTGCTCACATGGTTACAACCTTGATATGTATATATGTCAATTTTAATCCCCACACACCCATTCTGATATGTAAAACATCTACAGTTGTCTTCAGATTGCTTTTCCTGCCATGTTGGAATCATCAGCACCCCCTCAATACAAAAGAAGCCCAAATCATTTTCACAGGTTCTCTCAGAATCAAAGCAATCCTAACATAATATAATAATTGTGCCATGATGCAAAAGTTGATTTCACAGAATCTCGTTGATATGCTTGTCTTGCAAGAGCAAATCTGAAATACCCAACTTGAAACCATTCCAGGTTTTTGCACTGAAAAATTGAATTATTATTTTTTCTTCAAATGAAAAACTGCGTTCGCAGATAAAAAAGCATATTTTGTCAGTCGGTGTTTCCAGTGGAGCAATCACCATAAAAACCCAATGAAATCTTACCGATTGACTTCTTTTTCTCTAAACTCTAGCGCACCTGAAGCTTTCTCCCGAGTGGTGTTTTTTAAAATAATTTTTAGCCTATTTCATTATTCAACAACACAAATATATCAACTTTTACCTCATAAATGCTTGTTTAATTTCTAATTAAAAACTTAAATTTTTTTTAATCAGAAAGGATTTTACCAGGAAGGATACATTGAGATTTCTCTCGTTTTCAAGTATGTCATTTTTAAATATAATTTTACTAGCAAACCTTTTTGCATTTTAGTAATAAAATGAAAATCCAACGTGAAATATGCAAATAATGACATCTGGCACTAATTAATTTATTCTTTCACTTTTATAATCAAGGTTTGTCTACGTTCACATTTAGATATGGCCACGTCCTGTGAAATTTTGTCGTTTTGGTGTTTCGGATCCTTTTTTTTTTATCTGTGTTAGAAATCTCTCCGATGGTAACAAGCAAAAGCATTTTACAACGATGAAATGTGGCGAAATAAAAATTTGATGAAGAAAAAAACAAAAAATCTCCCCGTTGTATTATATTAATCCCAATATATACCGCTGTATTACATCTACATATCCTGAGGCGGATTATAAAATAAAAAGTTGCCCTAGACACCAGCAGGCCTGAAAGATTGCATTTCCACAACTCGCCATTCATTAATTCCTTGGAAAAAAAAAATCATATCTTCTAAATTGTGTGAGCCGAGATTGAATGTGTGCGCGAAAGAGAATGAGGCGATGTAAATGGATGCCAGGGGCTTAGAATTATCAAAGGGTTTCCAGGTCAAAGGGTCAATGCACTAAGGCTGCATACAGCTAGAATTAATTATTTACTTGCATTTTTTGTTACCAATTTCCACTTTTATATCTGTGTGAGTGCCAGAGGGGTGCACATCCCATCACAAAGCAATGCGTTAAACTCGTCTGTGGAACTGAAAGGGTAGGTGGGATGGGGGCCTGAATAATTAAATAACGCATGATGCATTAGTAAATAATTGATGTTGCACCATTTAGTAGCATTTTGTACAAGTAAATGCTAATAAGACTCGGGCCCGCGTTTAATGCCTGTAGGATCATTAACATCTTCATGTTGGCCATGAGCACTTACATGATGCAATTTCTCTGCCTGCATGCTTCATGCATATGTTTACATTACCATCATTATTTTATGGACTCCGTTATAATTTAATGTTGTCTAATTAAGAACATTAACAAAAAAACACAAAAAAAAGCTTGCGCAGAGCATCTTTCATCTCTCCGGGATCACACACACAAGGCCGCGTCTGATGACTGTAATCCAAGCTGAATGATCAGAGATATGACTGAGATCCCTCTTTATGCAGTGATTTACAGACAATGTCATAACAAGAGAGATTAAAGGGAAATTACCATCAGAAACAATGTCCCTTTTTAATATGTATGCGGGGCAAACAATAGAAACGGATACTGCTCGTCTCTGCTTCATATTATAAAAAGTAGGCTTTCTTTTGTAAAAGATAGCTCGTTCTTCGGATGGGCGGCCATTCATCGACACGCCGCGCAGGATTTTAACTGCTATCACTTTGGACACACGAATGGAATTTGTTATCAATGTTAATTAATTATTATGTATCCATTCACTTTTTAACATTTTACTGTGAAAGTAAATGACATTAGAATTATTAGAGGCTGCTGGTCCACATGTCTTTTGATATATATACAGCATATATATTTCGAAATTAGCATCTTAATTAGATGTTCTTGAATGAGCATAGGAATATTTACAGCCGCGTGAGTTACCAGAGACTTGATAAGGATGCAGCCACAATTATTAGGGAGGCTAGAAAGTTTAGGCCTAGGGGTGCAAGTGAAGATCGTCACCCCATCCAACCATAAAAGTCCTCCCTGTCCATTTTACTATTTTAGCTAAAATATTTAAAAGTAATGATGCTAAAACAAACAGGACACCACAATTCTATATATATTTCATTTGCATGTCCTATGTAGAGTTCTTTGCTGCATACGGGGAATGTAGCACATGAGCTCTGCAAGCCGTTTTCTAAATTGCTGGGATGTGTAAATCTACTCTGGAACTATAACCTTTGTTATTTGCTGTGTGGAGGCTTTTAAGCTCACTTTTTTGCCCTCCACCACAACTTAAATGCCTATTGATTTGCCCTGGGGTAAAGCATCAAATAGGAACCAGTTACAGTCTATCTCCTGCTGATGAGGGCACAATAAGCGTAACAGCTGTATAGGAGTGAGTGTGACTGGTTGCATAACCTGACCTCTGCTAAAAGAAAAAAGCCATCTAGTATGGCATGGCACTGGCAAGGAGGGTTCAGTGTTATTGCAGGCCCAGGATGCAAATAAAGTGAGAAGTTGGGGACTTAATTTGCATGCCCTACCCAAAATTCTTTGCTGCATATGGGGATGGTAGCACATGAGCTCTGTAAGCAGTTCTCTGAATGTGTAAATGTTTTCTGCACCTATAAACTTTATTATGTGTGCGGTACAGACATTTATTTCACTTATGACCTGCCCAAACCACACTCACCAGCCTGCCCAAAAGTGCCCAAAATCCAACTATATCTACTCTATGCATATTATATACATGGTGGTTGTCCTTCCTGCTCCACCCCATCCCCCTGGTCACTCTCCTCTTTCAGGCCTCTTTTCAGACTCGGTCTGCCCCTTCTCACACAGCATTTAATCAGGAGAAGATTGGTGCTCGGTGGTGGGACCCACAACTCTTGTGTAGCAGTGGCCAAAGAGGCTGTTGCCCCTCTGCCCTATTTGCCATCCCTTTAGTATCTTAGTATCAAGTGTTTCATCATAGAAAGTGTATCGTGAGCAATAAAGTCTAAAACCAGAGAGAACCAGCAAGCCAAGGTAAGAAACAAAATAACAAAAAATATGCCAACTACAAAGGCAGCCCTACATTTGGTAGAGAAAATGTTCCAACATAGTAATTATATATATATATATATATGTTTCATTCATTTAAAAGCTAACGTGATTTGGCACGCTCTGTTCAAAAGACTGCCCTATTGCATTCTTTTGTTTTTTTTGCCATGTTGATGGATACATTTTAGAGATGTGCATTCGTTTCAGAAAAATTCGGAATTTGGAACGAAATTTGATAATTCGTGTTTCGGAAGTACTTCCGAATAACGAATCGATACGATCCGAATTCGAAACGATATATATAACAAATTTATTTATTTTTACACTTTGTCATCATCATAAAAGAAAAATTTGAATAATTGTTATCAACTATCGAATTTGAAATGAACTATCAAATGGATATCAACTATCGAATTTGAAATCGATTCGAAATTTCAAATCAATCCGAAACGAAATACGAAACAAAATTATTTACGAAATTCCGAAAACAAAATTATTTAAAAATGTAACAAAACGAAACTAAACAAAACAAATTTTTCAGCCATGCACATCCCTAATACATATCCTTTTTTTATCCATGCATTATTCTATGTTGTTGAGCTGCACTAGGCTAATTTCATTTTCAGGGATGTACTACGACTCCACAATTTCAGCTCACGCCCACTGGCAAAAGCAGGCTCCTGTCCATACGACAGCGAGGAGATTGCGGCGCCGCTTTTCCTACTGTTCTTAGTGACTTTTGGGTTTTTCGAGCAGCGATTTACTTGCAGGAACACGCAGCTTGATCAACAGTATAATTGCGATGCACAGTGAATCTAGGCTAGAAATGTGCTAAGCAACCCCAGTTTATTTTTGCAGGGATTTATAAAACAATAGTCCGTCTGTCCATTCAACTTGATTTTTTTTTTAAAACTTAGGTATTTATTGAAACATGAACTGAACAATTTTTTTATTTAGAGTATAATTCTAGGCAAATAAAATTAGTTTACATTTTGTACCTGAAAGACTTTGGTGCCCCTTAACTGAAGATGAATTGAAGGAAACCCCTAGCCTTGGAGTTACGGCCATACGCCCAACACATGTTGCCTGTGATAGTGCGGTTGCTTTATCTGACTCGTGACTCAATGGATTATATCCTATGACTGCACCAACTAATTCCATTACCTGATATGAATTCTTAAAAGGTCTCTCACTTAGGTTGGACAGCTGAGGTTCAAAAACATGTGGGCTGAAAGATTTAACACAATATTTATTTTTTGCAGAGATTATAGACCACAGACTGAGAATTATCACATTTTACGATACAGTGTGTATTACCCTCACAGTTAAGTTGGAAAATAATTTTGAATTTGTGATGAGGTTTTCATTTTTAATCTTAAAAGATCTTAGCGTTGGATGTTAGCACTGTGACCACAAGAAGAGATTCATTAAAATGTTGTGGCCATTGTTCCCTGTATACACTAGCCATGTACATGCTGACTAAAGAGAAAATTGAAGATATTGAGTACAAAATGGCTGACAAAATGCCTTCTATTCCCTCCACAAACAGAATAGAACCTAAAATGAATATTGAAGCATTTCTCAAGCCTAGGCTCTATATAATTGGTTTTGATGCAAAGATGGCTGCCACAGTTCCATATCTCAGAACTAAACAGTTTTTCCTTTGTAGGGTTCAAAGCATGGGTTTTAGATAATAGTTTTTAGCTGTCCTAATAGTTTTTTCAATGGTATGTTTCGGATTTATGTTATTTTGGTGACTACTATGTGTTAAATAGCTTAGGTTGACACTTGTTCGTAGCCAGATCTACTTACAAAAAGTGTAGACAACTGAAAGAACATCAATAGATAGATTTTCTCACTTTATTGCAATGTGTTATGTATGTTAAATCTAGATATACTTGTGTTTACATCTGATTTTAACATAATCTTTTGCTAGTTCTTGTGACACTTTCATTTCTCTTAAATACAGTTTTGTCAAGTTGTAGGTACATTAAAAGTTGTTGTTGCATTTTCTTTTGAGGGGAGGTTGTTTCACAAGGTACATCATGGACTGATCCAAAAGGTTGATTGCCAGCTTTCGTAGAACTCCAAGTCCAATGATGTGTTGCTAATTATAAGACAGACAAGACATCACAAACCTTATACTTCTTTGAGAAGTAGACATCTATCTTTTGGACAACGTAATCCCCGACCCTTCAGCTGACAGTTTGCCAAAATGCATTGATCAACAACTTTTTTTGTAGTGGATATCAACTACTATGGTTATCACGCCGTAGTATATGGTTTACAGCAAAAATCTCAAACTCTGAACCCCCAAGATGTTTATGGCCGTCAAATCCCGGAATTCTTTGAAAGCAGTAGATCAAGGATCAGCACTCTTGGCTCTCCAGATGTTTTGAATCTTGAGCACTAATTAGATTGGCTGTGTCTTATGGGAAATGTAGTTCCAAAACATCTGGAGCACCAAGGTAGCTGACCCCTACAATAGCCCAGTGTTTCTCAAACCTCTCCTCGGTACCCCCAACCAGGCCAGATTTTGCAGATCACCTTGGGGGAAATGCAGACTGAATCCTGCAATCACTGAGCAGCAAATCATATCACCTGTGCTGTGCTTCAGATATCTGCAAACCTGACCTGTTAGGGTGTTCCGAGGAGAGGTTTGAGAAACAATGGAATAGACGACCAGATAATCATGGGTGCTGAAGTTGAGAAACATCTTTGGGGCCAGAGATCCAGATCCCTGATGTACAGTATATGGAGAGATGATATAGGCTGAAGAAGGCTCATCGTGAGCTCCTCGGATGTTCCCCATTATATACTGTTTTTCAGGCAGACTGTCGTAAGATCGATCTCATCCCAGGTCTCTCATTTCAAGAGGAAAAATACTCTTTGTTTGTGCCACAGGAATATGAGTATGATGAGTTTCTCTGGCATTAACGTCACCAAATGCATACAATAAAGTAGATAATGGTACAAATAAAATATTGTCTGAAATAAAT